>CM052315.1:27043347-27401741 GCA_028455605.1 Lasioglossum malachurum
TTTTCCTCGTGAACGTCCGAAGGCCGTGGAATATCAAAAGGGCTGAAAGAGGGACAGAAAGTGAGAGAGTGACTTCCCCAATCAACCGGGCGAACGATTTTTATTTCACGGAGCATCGACGCTATTTCGGTCGCAAGTAATTCCTGTGATTTCCGTGAATCTCGGCCAATGAATCAGAAGCACGGCGGCGTCGTCGAGAGTCTATAAAAGCTCGATTGCGACCCGTAATTTGTTGTCGATCGCACGAAACTGCAGTCGCGAGTACCAGAAACTGAACGTGGAATTTCGCGAATCGGACACGCGAGGCTCGCCACACTTGTTTCAGCCGGAAAACTTTATACGAGCATTGTGTTAAGATGATACTTACAGAGGCGAACCCCTCGGTTAAAAATGGATCGACAAATCCTGTATCGTGTTGTAATTGAACGCTCCGTTTACGAGGTACGACCGTTCAATGTTTCCACCGATACCGTCGCGCGATTGCCAACATGGCGCACCGCGACGTAAACCGGAAGTTGAATTAGCGGAGGACGTTCCAGCGCTGCTCTTTTCTGGCGGAAAGTTTTATTAAAATGAAACAGAAATTATTCGTAATTTGTCTGCTCTCTTCTACCTTAATATAAAGTCTACCTCATTACTTATGGAACACAGGTTCAAGTTTTCCCCTCGTTGACCCAATTTCCCGTTACATTTTCACCTAGCTGGAACTTAAGTTTGTTAATGGCGTTCGTGCAGTGTTTTCCAGCTCGTAATTCCCGGATTATTGTCGTAGAGTATCATTTT
The DNA here is from genome assembly GCA_028455605.1 of Lasioglossum malachurum. Lineage (NCBI taxonomy): Eukaryota > Metazoa > Arthropoda > Insecta > Hymenoptera > Halictidae > Lasioglossum > Lasioglossum malachurum. The sequence continues at coordinate 27,044,131 of CM052315.1, forward strand.
TAATAATCCTCGTAGAAAAAAGTTTAATAATTGATGGCCAGTTAATGTCTGCTCATTATAAAATTCTTCTTCCACCGGTTTCGGGTTCGTTATTCGACGTTCATTAGAATTATAATGATGCAATTATAATGATGCTATCGTGAGGAATAATTGAAGAAATCTTTTCATTCATATTCCAACGAAAATCTGGCAAAATTTAACAAAATCCCATTCTGTCATTTTCGTAAAGTAATACGCGAGAAGACGGATGAAACCCGAATAATTTGTGCCTTACAATTGATTAAATTAAAGTAATCGCGACTTTAACCGGCCAGTTGCAGTACGAAAACATCACGCATTAATTCGCAATATTTTTCCAGCAGTTTACCAGTAAATGAAATAAATTCGACAGGGATGCACCACCGCAACGGTGCATCAATGAAACGGCGAATCCGTGGACGCTCATTTAAACCATGGAGCACGTGGCACGCACGGCCTGCGTGGTCCATTGAAATTGATAAGCTGGCTTGCAAATGAAATTAGATTGATGGCACACCGGCTTCGGCCGTTCCGAAACATAATATCCATTGTAATTTCGGCTGAAATTATTCAGAAGCCAGTTAGACCGGGGTTGCACACGAGCGTTCGCCGACACCGCGCCGATTGCAGATTTGGGTCAGAAAAATATGTTGGTACGCGAGGGCCGTGGTTTTTCATCGAGCCGAAATTCGGGCCGATCGACGAGTTTAATTTATTTTTCGTATCGAGGACACCAATTTCGAGCGTCCGGCTGATCCCTCCGTAGTTTATTCGCGGCTGTTCGTTACGGTTAAACGGAACGCCGCGCCGTAAAGTTCCCCTGGGCGGTCGCTAATTATTCGAATCGTTGATACGATCGTATTGATAGATTAAGGGGGTGCCTAATGTACCGGAGAAAATCAATTTTTTCTGTATAACGCGATACCATAACCCCTCGAGAATATTCTCGCGAAAGCGTTTAATGAAACTCAACGAAACCCGACGGCATTTTTTAAAACTTGACTTTTACCAGAAAAAAACATGGTCGATTGATTATTTACGGACAAATATTCGTTAATTTTCTCTGGCCATCGTGACCCGCTTTTTTACCCAATATTCTTTACATAATTCATTTTTCATTTGCAAACCTTTTATCAAATCATGGAATTTTCTGTCAAAATGGTATCGTTTGTTCAATTTTTTATTTTTCAGCATAAAAATAAATATATTTTGATTATATTCGAATACGTATACGTACATATATGTTTTCGAAGAACATTGTTTCAGGACGAGCTATAATTTCGTTGTTTTCCGGAATACGATTCAACATTTTGAGAGCATATTTTTCTGGATGCACGTGAAAACGAAATCGATTTTTTGGACCCGTTAGACTGGAATAGTCCCTTGAAACGTCCGTGGCGCGCGTTTGGCAAAGTTTCGCGAGCGGCGCAGCCGATTCGCGCGGGCGAGAGAATGGCGCCGGAAATTTAATTCGACGCTCGCGACTTTCGCGCTAAACGATATCTACGTAATGAAATTTTGGCGCGGCTAGAAACGTTTCTATCAGATGTTACCGGACCCGTCCCCTTTTTCCGGCTGGAGAGCGAACTCAGCGAAACCGTAGCGCGCCTGCTAGATTATCCGAACGGATTGTTTGAACAAACGTTGAGGGAACGCTGCCAGGTCTGGCCTTTTCTCCTGCTAATTACGAGAAGAAACCAAATATTCTATTAGCTCCACTGCGTATGGTGGAAACCCAGGATCTACGAATTTTTCGACCGATCCTTTTAGTGCACACGCCCTTCTACTACAATAATCTACTACAGTTTTAATTCGTTAATTAGGAACGTGTAGTCTAGAAAGGCAGCCAATGTAGATCCAATAGAAATTAATGACAGATTTCTAAATTTAAATCGTTCATTCAAAGGTTAATGTCCAGGATATAATTGAAAAAGTTCATCTAAATTTATTCTCCTCTTGAATCATAGCACGGCACAGCCCTGTTGCTACGTTTGCCGGTTCTGGACATATTTTTGTCTCATTTTACATAAATGCTACTCCATCTGATGCGTAAAGTGCTCCCAAATTAAAAATATTTATGGTTTCACTCCGATCCAATTCCTCATTATTCAACTGATTTTAAACAGGATCGAAAATGTGAGGTTTGTAATGAATCGCCTGGTCTTCTAGTGATGTAATGTCATAAACATTCGGAGTGTACATTTTTTATTTATTCTTACACCCTCGAAGTTATGAATCTTACTTCCCCTTTCTGAAAGTAACCCCATTTGACCAGCCAATTTAAAAAAGCTTCACAATTTTCATTAGGCCGAAAGCTTTCTGAAAATTAATCTGAGACCTCAGAGATTCGAAGCTTTCATGGCTCTCCCTATCACACAGTTCTTAAGGCCGGAGTTATCGAACAAAATATACATCGTTAGCTGTTATTACCAAAGGGGAACTCAAGATAAGGGTAGTTACCCCGCCAATATTTCATATTTCTTAATGTTCTAAAAAATTATCTTCCCATTATACGCGCCTTATATAGCTTCGGGTGCTAATTTCTGGAGGGTGGTTTCATCCCCTACCGATGCAGCTCTCCAAGAAAATAGGTGCACCCTAATTTTCGGCTACCTTAAAGATCTGCAAAATATCATCAAGTAAATCCTTGTCCATAAATTATCATTTCTTTGCTGGAACATCTTCTGTAACAAACGAAAATAGATTCAATAATTTTTAGAGGGTGATTTCAAACCTGAAAAATTAATATTCTCGAAAAAAAGCGTGTTCTGGTCGATGAACTTAGTCCTGGTCGAAGCATCCGATAAAAATGAAAAGCGAAACGGGTCCGCGTGACCCGGAAGAAGAAGAAGAAGAAGTCGGGGCAGCAGCGTGCGTTGTCCGCGTAAAGCAAATTGCCCGTCTCGTCGTAGGAACATAGTCTTTATTGTAATCAACTAGTGAAGAGATTCCCGACGGTTGGCGGAAAGTTTTTCCGGCTTTCCCCGGGGGAAGCGGAATGCGGGTGATATACAGCGGCTCTCAGCAAATTAAATGAGGGTGGTTTGCAGTGCTGACACGTACACTCGTTCGTCACACCCTAACCACAGGGCACCCCTCTTTCACTTACGACCGGACAGACTTGCCCCCACCCCTACTCTTCTCGAACCAGGGCGAAATTGAACTGCAACATCGATGATAATGGCGAGGCATACCTCAGCCTGGGCGAGAACCGAAAACCCGAGGATCCCGGCCTCCGATCTTCGGCCATAATCTAACCGGTTCCCTGTACGTGAGTCGCTTAAAAGTTGAGCGGATATCCTGGCCCCATTTACATCCTCTTTAATCCACGTCTATGTTTAATTTATACGCCTCCGGAACGTCGAGTTTCGTGATAAACCTGCTTCGCAGAGATAAACTCTTTTGTCTCCGGTGAACGCAGAAGAAGTCATTTGTTCACGGACGATTCACCCATGTGTTTTTTCTCTGTTTTAATAAAAATTGATGATAGAAAGAATTCTAAAATGTAGACGCGTCATTATTTTGTCTAACTAACCAGTTTCATTTAATCCTTTTTCATTGTTGGCTTTCTTTATTGAACTATGAACAATATAAGTAACCAACTACATACTCTGGTTCTATTTCCTTTAAATCAGCTGTTTCATTTGATTCTAATCTCTCTATTTCCGCCGAACAACCAGTTTTGTTTGATCGATTTTCCTTTTGTATTTTTGTGCATCAAGTCCGATGGTTTTTTCTTCGTGCCAGCGGGCCCGAGTCGCTATACAACATTTATATTTTCTGTTTGAACATAGCTGACGTCCGTCTGTTTTTTTTTTATTATTTTATATTTCATATATTCGCAAATTCTCGTATTAAGAGAGAGAGAGAGAGAGCGCGCCCCGGTGAATGGCGCGGTCCGCGACAACCGACGAATGAATCACTCAATCCGGTGGCCGTTGTATCGTATCGTCTGGAAAATTGCAGTATCCGACGAAAACGATTCATAAATCACAGTTCGCATTTCCCTGCGCCACCGCGGACCGTGTGACTCACCCTCGCCTCGCCAACCAGAAAATCGAAGCGAAAACAAAGCTGAGGACTCGACGCCCGTTTGATACCACCATGCTGCGGCACGCTTCGCTCCGTTCTTTTATTCCTCGATGGAATTCCTGTGTCCGAAGATTTTTATAGAGTCACCATCTTTTTAGTCTTATAGTTAGACCTTGATTGCCAGCCAACCCGCATACGCGAATTGCAATTTTCCACCGAGGGCCGAAAATACAAAATGCCCTCGAAACAATGCTCGATAAAATCTTTAAATTTAAAATTCGCTAATAAAGTACTGATAAAATAATATTTAATTAATAATTACAACAAAGTATTACCATTACGAATTTATTATTAATTTCTTTAGATACGTACACTTGTTTAGATATGTACATTTTGATTTTTAAACGTGACTACCTTCTACTAAATTGATCAACTAATACTTCATAAAAGGTATTTATGAGGGCCGATGGAATTTCTGTGTCCCAAGATTTTTAAAGAGTCACCCTTTTAATCAAATTTTCTATCGAGAGCCGAAGCCAGAATGGCCCCAAAATAATTTTAAATTATCACGATTTAAATATGGAGAATTTTTGCACAAGCGAAATTCAGTGTCGTGGCTCGTTGCTCGGAATCAACGAATTGCTTTATCACGTCGAGGATCGACAATTGCAGCATTCAGGAGAGCTGGACAATACGCACGATGTCCTGCACACGATCGCAGTCGTAACCGAGAATAATAAGTTACTCTGGACCACATAATCCCCGGGCTAAGTGGAAAGTTCCTGGCCAGTCAAGTCGACGTCAAGTTGTATCCCGTAGCTCTGTGTGTGTGCGAAACAACGTGCGTACGTGTATACGTGTCCACCGGCTCACTCGAATTTGAGATTTAGGGCAAGAGCGGCGTGATTAATAACAGGGGTTAATGCGTGTCCCCTGTAGAATGTGATCGATGCCTGGGAATAGGATTAATTCGCGACAAACCAGGACGTCGCTAATGGCCTCGCACAAAGGATCTAAAGAAATGATATACGATCTGATCAAAAATTCCTTTTCACCTTCCCGCGGAATTAGATAGACTCTTCAATCCGAATTGAAAAAGTCGGTGCAGATTTTTGTTCTACCATTTCATTTGCTCTTTAACAGGCTGTAAGTGAGACAGATCACTCATTGTTTGATAAAGAATTCTTCTTTGTCTCCATTTTCGTGGGACTTGATCCCCGCAAATCCTACCTGAAAGCCAGTTCTGTCCGTACTATTTTTAGCCTCTTTGAAAATCAATTGCCAACAAACTTTTACATAGTTATTCCGTTTATAATCTCTTATTCTTATCGTCCGCTCGAATACAAGAGATACTAAAAAAGTTTCATGTTCGTCATGGAACAGGCTATACACTGACCTAAATAAAAACATGGATACAATTCCGTATAAAAAGGATGAGAGTTAGCTGCGACAGATGCGACGTTTAATTGCAAAGGATTAGTACCGATTCCAGAGTCTCGAATCGGTCCCAGAAGCGGCTAAGACACGCGGCGACGAGGCCACGGTTATAGTTCAATAAAATATTGTAATTGGGCCGTGGCAGGCGGATCAATACTCGCCTCCGCTTGCGTTACTGACCCTTCAACGGCGCCGTAGCCGCGCCGTTTAAAAACTTTTTATCTCCGCGAACCGCTCGGTGCACGCTCCGATCGCGTCCACGTACCCGCGAATTAGAACGGGAACGGTTACGCGCGACCGTCCCTTCTGGGTCAAGCATCCTTTAGAAACCGGCGCCGGGGCCGCCACCGCCGCAGGGAAACAGTTTGCGCACCACAGCGCGTTGCGTCTCCTCGCGCGTCGATATTGTTAACGAAATTTCGCGGAGGACGGTCCGACGCGACGGCGAGCGCCCGTCCCGACCCGCTTTTCCCGCGAGCCTTTTCACCGGAACACAACAACCGGTTCCCGGGGTTATTTCGAGTGAGCGCGGCCGTCCAGCTCTCTTTTGAGCCGCGCTGCAAAAACCTCTTTGAACGCGGCCCGCGAGAGAGAACGCGGGCTTATGCGCGACCACGTTTTCTTTCCCTAAGGAACACAGCCCCTAAGGTTCTCCGCGCGGAACCAAACAAATTGTACAACCGCCGCGCCGGCCCGTCATTATGTCCACTTGACTTCCACCCACGCTTCAGTTACTTCGTGGCTTCCCAACGGTAAAGAAGCTCTACTATCTGCTTTTTAGAAAAAAGATCCCTGAAGTCCATTCTGCTCTTATGTTCCTCAAGTACAGTAGAACCTCGCTAGTTGCACGAAACCGTCCCTCGAGCGCTGGGGAATGCTCCACTATCTGCTTATCCCAAAGGAGATCCTTGAAATCGTTGTCCATTCTTCTCTTGCGTCGCTGAAGCACAGTAGGACCTCGATAGTTGCAACCTCGTTCATTGCTCGGAATCATTCTTCGAGCGCTAGAGAAGGTCTACTCTCTGCTTTTTAGAAAGAAGGTCCCTGCAGTTGTCCATTCTTCTCTTACGTTACTGAAGGACAGTAGGACCTCACTAGTTGCAACCTCGTTCACGAAGTGTTCGAGCTTCTGGGACTTGTGTTGGGGATTGCGCTGGCTACGTAGAAAGAAAAGGAGATCGGCACTACGAATTGCTGTGATTGGATGCCCGTAACTAATACTAATGATAATTATAAGATATAAAATGTACTGCGCGGGGTTGGTAGGTTGCTGTCGGTAGAGTGCTAATTGTATGTGGCGACCCTTGGTAGTCGATTGGTCGTGCGAGGATGAAGCGTTAGAGAAAGGAAGTTCGAAAAGGGGGTTGCGAATGGAAGGAGGCTGTGTGCCTATGATCTAGCCCTTCAGCCACTTTCGAATCTGAACTCCCTTTTCCGTAGCTGATTGTGCGTCCTATTAGGCCGGGAACCCTCGAACCAGCAGCGGAACTGCTGAAACTCCGTGATCCAGTCGGCGAACCGGAAGACCACGGGCCAATAAGCCGCCGCTGGCCAGGGTCTTAACGCAGACCGGTCGCGATACCGTTTATTAGATTCTTAAGTGCGCCGAGGGAGAGAAGTTCCGAGTTTTCGAGCGTTTCCTGCGTTCATCGCGATAAGCAGATCCCGGACGGAAGGGGATGCTGTTATTTCGCGCAGGGACGCTCGGGCTAGGGCGGCCCGATTAACCCTTTCCCAGCCAAGGGTCGATTCGTGTGGGACGAGCGGGGTTGTGAGGTATTAGGTCGTTTCATGAATCCGCGGCGATCTTTCACGCCGATAGCTCCCGGGGAAACCTGATGGGGGCTTTTTTTTAATGAGATCCTAGGTAAAATGTGGCGGCTAATGTTTATAAACGAACCCCCGGAACGCTGATTCCTGATTCCACGTTGCTCGGACGAGATAGTCTTCCTTATTTATTTAAATCTTCTGAGAGGTTTGTTAACCTCTCGCCGTGCCGCTTTCTTTGTGGCTACAGTGATCAGAATATTCCCATCTCCAAAAATGTAACAGACGAGAAAAGAGAATGTTTACTTCGTGTGGGTAGCCACATTTTTACTTCAATGCTTGACCATTGATTGCGAAAGAGTAACGTTCATGTTTATCAAATTTTGTTTGAAATATTCATCACGAGTCTGTCTTATCTCTTGATTTTCGTGACATCCTATCCTATCACACTTTACATTTTCTCTTTGAATTTTTTCGAACAAAAATACCTAATTACTAACATCCCTCACGAATACCCAAAAGAGAATTCTGTTACGTCCGGCTCCACAAGCAACTCGATCCATCAACAGCTCCTTAAAACGTCAGTAGAACGCTTAGGCAGTTCTCGCGGGACAACGTTGCGTTTAGAAATAACTCTACACAATTTTGGGAATGGAAGTGAACGTTCTATAGAGTCGGAATACATATATATAAATCGGAGAAATACGTTTCATGCGGAGTGTTCCTTTATGTATACAGGAAACGCATGATCATGTGAACGTTTCATGAATGTCTGTGTTCCAAATAAAATTAATGTGCACGGAGGATGGAAGAGGGTTTCACATTTCGGATTAAATGGGATCGCTAAGTATCGGTTCCCTTCTTGCGATTTTCCCCATGTATGTGTACACTGGAAACTCTCGGCGCCGTGCATTAACGGGAAAAGTCTCGAAACTTGGCCGTTTCAGCCTCGCTCAGACGGACGCGAGTTAAACGAGCGTACGTGGCTAATAAGCTGAGCGGAGCTCTCTCTCCCCTCTCCTCTTCCTGTGTCGTTTATTAAATTCCCAGGTACACAAAGGCGAACACTCGAAAGGAAAACTCCCGCCACGCGGCGCGCCTTTTCCGCGAGCAACGTTCGGGCAGAGTAATGATCCGAAATGGTAACGTTTCGGGACGGACGAACTGCGAAAATGAAAAGGAGGTTCCCTTTTGCCCTGCCAACTATCAGGCGAAACATGTTTTCACATACGTACGCGTTTCAAGATGGAGCAACTTTTCCAAAAATGAACCAGACGGCTCGAGTCTCTTTCGGGAACTTCAGATGATATTTGAGAAAACTGCACCTCCGCGAAATGTTTTATTCTTACAAGGGAGGTTATCCAATTGTAACACGCTGATTTTAATGCAACTCTTGTATGATATGGAACTCAAACATATATTTTACACGTATCTTTTTTTATAGCTGCCGACATTTACGTTAAGGAGGTGAAAATAGCCTTCAAAGTCGGGATGGAAGAATCCATTTTATTAAATATCTCCAAAACATAAAATGCAAAGAAAAAAGCAGCAAATGGTTCAATTTTCACCATAGGAGCGTACAAAGATCAACAAGCATTTAATTAAACCAATTCCAGCTTGGAGCAATCGATTGTTGCATGTTTGGAAATGAAGATTAGCTAGATTTCTGATTGAATTGATTTTTATCGATCAATTCGGTACGAACTAAATCAATTATTTGAATGTATGCCGAGATATTAAGTAGAGGTCTCTACTTTGCGTGTCATAAACGAATCCGGATTATAATCCGTGTATTATTAAATATACACGTGTGCGAACAAATCCATGAAACTGCAGCCCAATTACCGAGAAACAAACGGTTTGACAGTACCGAGAACAGAAAATAGGTCAACTTCCATATCCCAGGAGCGTACAAGGGTCGACATACTTTTATTCAAACCAATTCCAGCTTGGGGCAGCGGAGTGTCGCAACTTCGTAAATATATAATTGCGCGAAACCGGATTGTGAAAATGGAGATTATCGAGCGGAGCGGTTGATAGATTTCCGATTAATCTGTGTCTGTGCATTCGATATCAGAGTGTGCTCGTGATTCTCGAGGGCGGGGAGGGATACGATAGAATTGCATTAAGCTCATTCGATAACAGCATCCCCCTAAAAAGCGGCGGCTGATACCGGCGCGGGGGTAATTGGCTTTTCGTCGCGTGTTCGTCGGAGCGCGACGTCCTGTTTCATTAAACTGTCCCCGAGCTCCTGGGAGCCGATTCGGTAAGGATTCACGGTTCGACGACCACGACGTCACCGTCGATCAAATGATCGCATGAATGTATTAGCCCGTGTTCGACAGTTCTGTCGTTTTTCCACCGTCGACAACCGGCCGCCGAGCAGAATCGCGCTGCGAAAGTCTTGCCGCTAGTAGAGGCCCACTGACCCAGTTTTTCCTGTCCCATTCGGGATTCGCCGGAAACTTTTGCAGCAGACCTGTTGACGGCGACAACCCGTTCCCGATGACCCTCGGGAAATACCTACAAACTACGAACCCGTGACTCAGGCTTGTTTCCTATTTATATGTCTCCCGGATTCGGCTAACAAACTTCCCTCGTCTATTAAAATGCACCAAAAATGAATTATAGATAGAAATAATATAGTGGACGACCAACTAACATGCCGGACGTCTTTCTCTGCGGTAACCGGACACACTGTTTACGAGTAGGCTGCAGTATGGTTGGGTTCACATCATTTTTACACGGATTTGTAACGAGTCTTGTTTAACCCTTCGCATTCCTTTGTAGAGTCCGACTCGACATCAAAAAGTAAAAATGCCGAAACACTTAAAACAGTAGGGAGAGTTGTTGGCAACAAAATTGAAAAATAATTCGGAGTGTGCAGAGAGTTAGATATACATGTAAGGTGATTATATAAACTGAAAATCGTGTGAGAAGTATTATCATATAACAATTGCATCGCATCGTGCATATTTCTCCACGTCCAGAATAACGTGCGAAGTTGTATAAAATCTCCCAGCACTTGTTGCATTGCATTTTGCACAGCACAACGAGCACCCGAGCGCGCAAACATCCGCGACGCAGCTGTCACAGTATCTTTAGTACCATAAATTAGATCATACGTACGAGCGTCGTGTAGTAAATCGGTTTAAATCATTTTCATTCATACCGAGAGTAACTCTTCTATCTGTATCGCTTACGGAATACTCTTGCATCGCATAATACTAGACTATAGGGTAAAATGCCCAAATATGAACCACTTTTTGTTGATGTCATTTCAAATCAATCGTATCAATCAAAATCGAGTAGCAGTTTGTAACTTAATAGCTTTTCATCGTGGAGGTGTTCATTAAGATCGAAATCGGCGACATCAGAAAATATAATAGAACTACACGATCTAGGGAACATCACGGACTCAAGGGTTTCTTTTAGATCAGTGGTTTAACGTGCTTCTCGACCTTAACGTCGACGTAATTAGACCTGAACGATATATTTGACATATCATCGATGTGAAATTCAAAGTGAAATACCACGGAACGCGCACTATACTACATATCATACTCCCCGCTGTTAGTGTCTACGTAACCAGACCTAATCACCGGTCAATGAAATTTGACATTCCTCTGGTTAGAAACGCGCCACCGAGCTCAATGAGCGTGCATTTAGAGAGAGCATACTGCACTTTCATCTCTCCTAGGATCGTCGTAATTGGAGCTAATCGTCGACCAATGAAATTTAACATACCTTCGTTGAAAGGGAAGCTGCCGGGTCCAAACATTGAAACGTCACGCGTACACGGAGAGCACGTTCAAATTGGAGTAAATGAAATTTGACGGATGCCTATGAAAGTATCCGAATGGCAGAGGATATTGGACGGCTAGTTGACTATTCACTATCTATTGGTAAAGCTCGAAGAATGGTGTGCGTGCAGTATTTGGTGGATTGCTTTCATGGGACTTTTAATTTTCGCCGTACACACACGCTCGTGTCTTTAAATTAGAAAGTTATTCAAAATAAAAATGAATGACTGACGTGAGCTCTACACGTGCGTGTCATTTTGTTTCAATTCGACTTTTTCAGGGGAGAATATCGGTTGCGGTATTTGGAGGCTTGAAAAGTGACAAATTACTAAAAAATCTCTCGGGTTCGGCACACCAGGAAAAACATCCGAGTAACGCTCTATATAAATTTGAAAGGAAATTCCAAAGAATATAAATCAAGCAAAAGAATCGGAAGACTGTACTGTGAAAAGAAACCTGCACAAAATGGACGAATACTATTTTTATGTTGAAACTGTAAATTACTTTAAATAACGATATCGACTATCAACTACAACAACCTACTACAGTTTTACCCTTCCAACTTCAACTTTAGCAAATTCGTTAATTAGTGATGTGGCAGTTGGATATGGACAGCGACGAGAAATGGTGCTGACAGGTAGTGTAAACAGTAGCTTATTGGAAATAGTTTAGTAGAATTGGTAAGTAGAATTGTTAAATAGTTGCACTTCGTGGAAACCGTGTAAGCAGAGTCGCCAGATTAAGACTCGTCCCCGCGCTCTACCTTCCCCTTCTACGATGGTGTACCCCGCGCTTCAGCCGCGGCCCGGTCACATGACGCGTTCCGTCTCCGTTGTGCATCGATCCGGTACTGGCAGAGAGGGGGTAACTTCCCCCCTTCTTTTTAAGTTTAAGGACTGTTAGGGAAAAATGCATTTACACACTAACAATCCCCCGCGAAGTTCGGGGGGAAACTCTCGAATGTACCGGGCCCTTTTATTATTTTATTTTACGTCGCTTCTTCGACTGCTATGGTTATTAAGCGACGGGACCTACAGTTTTTAAGGCGGGTTCCGAACCACACCGAATGTACCGGTCCCATACCCACTAAAAAAAGCAAACAGTCCAGGACTCAAAATTGAGACCTGATCCACCTCCTACTGGACCAAAGAATGGCGAGCACTATGACCCGCTATTACCATTACTCCACTGCTCACATAGCTTTGGATCTCTCCCACGCCTGTTCTTGTCTTACGGGTAACTTTTCCCCCTGATTTCGGGCTCCCTCCCCGCGTCTGGCGACCCTGCGTTGTAAGATCGTCTTGTGGTGGGAAAAATTGAGCGCAATAACTGAGAAGCAAATACGTTATAAAATTAATCGACTACACAGCCGGCCGTGCGATAATAAAAGTTAACCTTCGACGAGCCGCTCTATAAAACCTGAACGAAAAAATCGGGCTGCGTGTACACACACACGCGCGCACACGAAGAGAGAAAATCCGACGCACACAGACGAGCCGCGTCGCGCCGTCTTGAGCTGGTTGCCACGCCGCGGACACGCATTCCGTGTCTTTATTGAGTTCACTGCACCATGAAATTGGCTACTTTCACCTTCTGCTATATAATGTTTAATCAAACTGCACGAATTATCGGAATTTCCTCTCTTAGACCGTGAGTAGACTCGCTCGCGCGCGGACGCGCACCCGTCGCGTCGCGTCGATTTAGTCACGCGTCGACGGCTTCTAATACAGGACACGCTGATTATATGTGTTTTAATCCGGCCGATTCGCCGATCTTTTTATTGCTCGGCCGTCGTTGAACGGCGTTACCCGTGCAATTTGCGGAACGCTAATCGCCCGGATTTCAGCCGCTCCACCAGAACAAACTGTGGCTCTCGCGGGGAGATCGTAATGGGATAAATAGCGCGAGATTGAGGGGTCGTAAACCACGATAACACTTGTCACGGATTTTTCACGGCCTCGTTAAGGCGCCTCCTATAATATTTCTACTCGCCGCGCCGCGCGGCTACGAACGGTGCAAACAAACGAACGAAAAGCTTGTGTCAACCATTAAGAAAATAGTACAATTTGTAATAAACCGGCACTATCTGGAACTCAAAAGATATTCTTTATCAAAGACGAGGAATTTTGACAATTTCCGTGCCTTCACTGTGCATTATTTTTTAAATACGTTTTATTTAAATTAATTTTTAACTACCATACTTGGTTTAAAGAGCATTAAATAAATAATAATAATTAATTTTTAATCAGAGCGTAAATTCTTCTCGTAAAGGAATGCTCTTCATTTAAAAAGAAGAGCAGAGAGAAAATATTGAACAGGTTAGCCAGGGCATCCAGATGAAGATAAGCATCTTTCTTCTGCGAAACATACTATTTTCAAAATTTCCAAAGGCGTTCGTTGCGATCACAATTTTTATTACTGTGGCTTTGAATTTCGAGAAATACAAGTAAAGTGTGCGTTTAGATGCATGCGTGAAAGATTATCGAGAACGCGAGCGAATCTTTTCAAGCAGAGCGTGTGCGACAATTGCGAGCGTAAGTGCGATTTCATTAATCTAGCGCGAGTGCGATTATATTTCTGTCAGTCGGTGTTTCGTTTTTGTGTTCTTCATCCGTGCTGTGTTCTTATTTGTAAATTCTACAATAAATTCCATTATATCCCACATTACATTTTATCAATCTCTTTACTTTCGGGATGGACGGATATTTAGGAAGCAATACAAACGTTATACACGTCGACATGACAAAGTTTATTTTGCGACAGCATGTCACTCGATTTTCTAATCCGAACCACTGTGCGACGGCGTCCAAGCCGCGTGAGCGAGAATCGCCATCGAGCTTCCGACGGGCCGAGCGTCGAATGCTCGAAAGAAATGTATGTGTGTACCGAGCGTTAACTCTTCGCGGAACAATATTTCCTCTTAGGTGTAATTACGAGGTCCGTGTTCCCGTGCCGTGTGTATCCGATAATCAATTTCACGCCACTAAAGGCTGAATCGCAAAAAGAGCATAGGCGCGGCGAGCGATACTTTCTTCGCCGAGCGTATTACGGGGCGCAGTAAAAAGTGAATTATTATATTGGACCGTGCGCGCGAGGGTCGAGGAGGGAGCACGGCTGAGAAAAAGAGGAAGAAGACGAACAAGAAGAAGAGGAGGAAGCAGGAAGAAATGAGAAAGAAACGGAGGCGATAGAGGGAGATAGAGAGGGTGGTATAGATAATAAAAACCGACAGAAGAAACGCATATAGCGCCGCGTGTCGTGAATAAGCAAGTCCGTAGCGATGGTTCGCGAGTGGGTGTTCGCCGGCGGCGCGTTTCGACGGGAAGTTTTACGATCGACGGCCGACGTCGCGGGTTTCTATTTGTTTTTAAAAGAGCCTCGTAAAAAATCATCACCCAGCCACCACCCCCGCCCACCTTGGACTCTAGACGAGACGAGACGAGACGAGACACGACGAGACACGACGGGACGAGACGGGTCGAGTCGGGCCGGTTTCTGCGCTCCCATAAAATGGCCAGTGGGTGTGAAGGGCTGACAGGGCGGGTTGTACGGACCACATCAAGGTTGCACAATCTGTCATAGATGTTTGGGTGGGGCGGCAACCTGTTGCTTCATTGTTACTCGGAGAACGTGCATGCTAGGTAGCCCCCGTGCGTATATAAACTGGCGTTCTCGTAACAGGCGCGCACAAGAGGCGATGTAATGGGTCGCGGGCGACGACGCGCATCCGGCCCGAGTCATTTTCGCGGCGGACCCGCGATGAGAGCTGTTTGTCAACGACCCTCGCGCACACACCGACAACCCCTTCGACACCGGCTATAACAGTTAATTCGCTGCACTTTTACGCCTCGTTACGTTTTCGCTGCTCCGCAACGCCGCTCTACCCCGATGCGACGCGACGGATCGATGCCTGTTGAACGGGGGACTAGGGACGTCGCTAACTGGCTCAAGCTGATGACCGGAAATCTTCGCACTGTCGTATCTGCGATTTTCTGAATTGGTGCCTGTTGAATTGATTTATAATTACGCTGACCCTTCTGTTTTGGCTCTCAGCTGTAGGGTCAGAAGTTCTTCCGAGATATTTCGGTCTCCAAGTTACCAGGACGACGGCAAAATGGTCGTTGCATCACCGAACAAATAAATAAATGAACAGCGAAAAGTCGTCCTTCATTTTCTCTTGAAAAACGAAATCGGACCAACCTAATATATTGCAACGATATGTAAGTTCGTGATATGTAGGCAGCGAATTTTATGCATTTACGACAAAGACGAGTAGGCGTAATTTGGAATAGTACAAATATTAGAAGAATTTAATAAGACCGTGTTATATTATTTTCAACATGTCGAACGTATTAAGAATGAGAATAAATTTCTACTTCACCCCAGCCTGTTGCAATTCAGCTAGAAAATTCTTATTTTGCATAACGATCCGCTGTCTGGTGACACGTAATGTTTGAATAAATCCCGTGTGAGATGTCTAGCAAAGAAAAAGTAGGTTCCCTGTTCCAGGGGGTCGATCTCAGTCTTCTTCTTCATCTTAGGGTCCCGAGAAAGGAATGACTCGGCCCCGTGGCATGGTAGCTCCTCTCCGTTACGTCTGCAAATTCGCGGAGGCTCGCGAACGAGCGGCTGTATACGCGCGTGACACGAGAGAGAGAGAGAGAGAGAGATAGATAGAAGGAAATGGAGACGGAGACAGAGAGAAAGAGAACCGGTATACCTGGACCCAGGATGATCTATGCGTTGCTGGACCCTTAGCCTCAGCTAAGGTGCATTCTCTCCCACCTCCTGGCGCTCCTCTCCTCGCGTTCTCCTCGCGTCCTCCTCTCGCGGGCCGCCGATGGGGCTAAATAATATCAACTACACGAGGAGGAGGCACCGGACACACGGCCCCAGCCACACATACGTGCCCTCCCCATTGGCCATTGAGGTGTCCGCCAGTGAGTAATGCTATAATAAATTATCTGACCGTTCCTGCTACCGCACTTGCGCCTCTCTATCTCTTTCGTCCCCCCATCCAACCCCCTCTCCGCCTTACCCATTTCTTGGATCTTTCTCTCTCCCCCTCCGCACCACCGAACCCCTCTCCACGAGCTTTTCTTTCTTCCTTTCTTTCCTTCTTTCCTTCGGACGTTCCTGTCTTGTTAAGCCTTTTCCCTAGATAGCCGTCCTTCTCATTCTTTCCCTCGCTTTTGCGACGCTCGACGCGAACCGTGGAATCGGGACTCTGTTATCCTTTAACCCTAGGAAGACTAAGCGGCGAGATTAAGCAACTTATCTCCGCGCATGATCGTTTATTTCCGACGCTTTTGTTTGGAGAGTAATACCCCTTGTCGTGCAAAAACGGGATTCGAGGGGAAGCTTCGAGCAACCGACTCATTTTTGCTTCGTGTTCGCGACCGAGATATGTAAAACTTCAGTGGACCATGCGAAATCAGTGGTTTCGGATTTTCGCGTTTTATGGTCGGTGCCCGTGGTTTGCAGAATTTTTGCAAGTACAATTTTCGTTTAAATTCTGCTTGTCGAAGCTTTATATTGTATTTTTGTGTATGGCTGATTGCGCAAGAATTATACAATTTTCAAAATCTGGACACTTTACCCACACAAAAATAGAATATTTTTAATTGAGTTTATATTATAAACATTATATTGAGATTTTCTTCAACGTCAAAGTCAAACTTCTATAAAAGTTTTGTTTCGAGAATTCTTTGCCGAATCAATAAACTCGGTAAGTTCGAAACGATAGTATCCTCGAGGCACGAGCTGTTTAATTATAATTGTATCCACAGAATTTCCAAGGTGTATTTCTAGCCTACAATCGTATCGGCACGCGCAGGGGTGGATGGTATATCCAGCCGAACTTTATCCAGGTATTCTCGGTCGTCCTTTTAAAATTTATTTTCGTTTCGGCCGCGAATCGATATTGGCCAATCAATTCGCAACGGAATACGAAGATAGGAGTCGGTCGAGGGAAATCGGTCAAGGTAATTCCATATTCAGCGTTCCGTATAATTGTCAGTGTACCAGATCTTGGGAAAACTATCGTTCGAATCGACGAATTTAATCTATCATCCGTAGTAAGATCATTCCATTACTACAAATCAATACTGAAAAGTCATTATATGTAGTAATATTATCAAACAGAACATCAGATAGTTTGATAAAGCAACACAGTTTCCATTTCGCATACCGTAGATCGCGAAATCAGCTGTATTCGGATCAGCGCGGAATTAAATGACGTTTCCGCGGATTTTGGAACCTGATCTCATTATTATGAGTAATATGATCGACGGCCGGGTCGGAATCACGGTTCGCTTCCGGCGATCGTTGTTTGAGTTATGTGACCTGTTTGAAGTTTCGAGTTGACCGGGCTCGAGCCGAACCGGGTCTAGGCTCGCGTTAACGTCGATTATTATATTATCCGCACAGACACCTAACGGTTCCGCTTTGGTGTAATAATACTTTAATAACATATTTTTGTGCTGATAGTATACATATAAAATATCTGTGCCGATAGTATTAGGTTGTAAAGAAAGAAATGCAGTACTTAAACCTATATTTTCAGTGTTATAACTCACATAAAAACAATTTTATTAAAATTGCTTTAACTAAAACAATAATATGAAAATTAATTAATTTTCCAGAGAATTTAATATTATTGAAAAATATAAAGCTGTGCGTTCATTGACACTTCCTTCGCCCCATACTTGGTCGATATTCCGAGTCGCACGAGCGGCACTGGCCTAGATTGAACTCATAGAAAAAAAATAATGCCAAAGTCGCGTTTTGACATCCTGAAATAGAAGCCAAATAATCCCATAAAAATTTGCATAAAATTAAATATCAAAAATTAAGGTAAATATTTATTGGTATAAAATTGTGCAATTGAAACAAAGGAACAAAAAATCCTGCATTTCGTATTTTACTACAACCTAATATAAATTCAAGAATTTTTGTCTAATCGAATAGTAATGATAGTATAAATATAAATCGTCCTTAATGCGTCTGTGCAGATAGGGTAAATTTTTTTTTAAAGAATTTTTGCCCGATCGGACAGTATAAGTATAAATCGTCCTTTAAGATGCGTTTCGGTTTACGAACGTCGCATGTGTACTTCGTATTACGCATCGGAACGAATTACGAACTTCAACTTCCATTTATTTTTCTCCGACTTAACGAGCCGCTACTAAATTATCCCGAAAATTATTAAAATATGATAATCTCCCAGAGCGAAATTGCGAGCACCAGGACCCGGTTCGACTTCGCCTAAAAAACGTCTACCGGCTCGTTAAGTCGATATTGATGTTAGCCAAGGATCGGATGCGCGAACTCGCAAATCGTCTTTCTGTCTCTTTGTTTCTGACCGAAAAAAGGGAACAATGACCTGTCGGGCAACAGGCGAATTAGCTCGTCCGTCTGGACCAGCGATGGGCAAAAACCATTGCAAAAAATATTCGGATGGCAAATACATTATCGTGTAATTTCGTTTTCGCAGAGTGCGAGGTATAACGAGTCTTCGATTTATTTTAAATTGTAATTTTTAAGAATCTCACTGATCATGCATCAAAGAATAGCGTGGAATTTAAAATGACACCCCTTAATGGAAGACCCTTTATTTAGATATTATGTTCGATTGTTATGTCGTCACAAAATGTTTCTATTGAATGCATAAATCGGCTTGACATTTTGCATTTAATCATGCTACAGAATGTGAAATATTCCTATAATTTGTATTTGAGAGCTCGTCGGACATATATCGATTTCTGTCTCAGTAATCAACCCAATCAATTAAAAATTATATACTTTAGTTACTCGTTTATTAATCTATGAAGCTTTCCAACTCCTTTTTGTCTCTTTAATGAATTAAATGTATTAAAGACATTCGGTTTATATTAATTAAATGAAATTCGATAAAGAGCAAAAGGTATCATTTATTATTTTATTCAACATTTGTACAAGTTTAACAATGAATAATCGTATTAATACTAAACAGATATGATTCTGGAATGATAGCAGACATTATTTGCTGTTAAAATTAAATAATATTGTACATTGTACATTGATGTACAAAATGACACACGAAACACATGACGTGTATCCGAGACGTCTTCTACGTCAAACCGTTAATACTCATTCATGAAACACATATTTTCCAGCACATATGTTGTTATCCAAATTACATTTGCAACTCTGTTATTATTGTATAAGGTAAGAACAATTGAACTTGATCCTTATTTGGCACTTGCATGTGTGTAATGACGTAATGAATATTATCGATCTGTGAGACCTTCCATACTAGTTGCGTAAGTTTCAATGTCTATAGTTCTCGAGGGTTAAGGAGCTTGCGGATCGATAGACCAGAATTGTGGAAAACAGTGTATCTTACACGAAATAAAATGAGAACATCGTAACATATAAGAATAAAGTCTACTCAACTTAATTTTATTAGGTTTTTAATACTGTTAATCATTATCCGTCCATCGTGTCAATTTGACACAGTTTTCCCGAAACAAGTTATATTGTTCTATTGTTTGTAGGTAACACATAACCGAAAAACGTGAGATGTAAATGTTAACTCATCAATTTTAATAAAAAAAAACATGGAAAAATAACTGTTTACCTTGTTATGTTATCGATTTTTATCACTGTGTCAATTTGACACCGAGGGACAGATTCAGTTCGTGAAATGAGGGGCGGATGAGAGTACAGAAACATCGAAATGAGGGGAATTTACTCGATTGAGGGGGAAAGGTTAACCTCTCTCTGTCAGTACCGAACTAGTCACGTGACATAGTGACGCTGGTACGACAGAGACGGAACGCGTCATGTGTCGCGGTGGGGGAAGGTACAGCGGGGACAAAACTCTGGAATGGCCTAACTCGATCCAACATCCAGGGTTGAATCACCTTCGATGCACCACCATCAACGATCTATCACACAAAAAACCCACAAAACTATTACTGAAACCAGAACTCGAACAATTCGCGAACCACCGTGCATTAATTCGCGCATCCGCAAAACCAAAACTGTGAGACACGACCGCCGCACAGGGAACAAACAAATAAAAACGGACAAAAATCCGGTGTCCAGCGGCAACAATCTTCCAAACGCAACCCAATTAACGAACCACTATATCGTTTCCATTGTTCATCCGTACCACCGGTGCGTCGCGGAGGATTCCAATCGCAATTAGCGAAACCGCGAACAAAAAACCGACGGAACCATCCAAAAAAAAAAAAAAAGCAAGAGGAGAAAAGAATCCGGAACACGCAGGATCGTAACTCGTTCGAAGAAGCACCGTGGTTTTCCATGGCTTCGGATTGGCTGGCGGAAATGGAGCGTGTCGAAAATTAGAGGAACGCCGGGGAAAACAGTGTCGCGGGACGCTGTTCCGGTACACGCGGTGCACCGGGAATGAAAAAACGAAATAGCCAGCGCGTTAGGTTCGCGAAGCACGTTTTAACGCGCGACAGAATATTCGCCTCGCAGTCCTCCCATTTATCCGGCGCGCGAACGGCCCGGATTTTCAGCGTTCCATTTCGAATGGAGACGAACCGTCGTGACGCGTCGCATCGGCGCACAGTCAGGAAAAAATCAATTTGTTCAAATGTTATGTCGACAGCTTTTCCATCGAAACTTTATACACTAATTTTCTGTAAACATCTGTTAACGCGTTTCAACTATCGTACGCTGCTCAATTTTGAAAAAGTTATTCGTTGTTGGAAGGTGTACGAGTACACACACACAGAAAGAGAGAGAGTGTTGGGCAACTTTTATTTTAAATGATAAATAAACTTGTGATTTAAAAATTTGTGGGAAAACGGTGAATGGATGAATTTTCACGCTGAGGGACATGCGAGGATGAAACAATCCATTTCAGTTTGTTATTCGAACTCTTAGATAGCAACAAAAGGAAATTGACTAATTGAATAAAGATTTGTTGAATGATGTGAAAGGCTGAAATTGAAGCTCGATATTTTTTGGTTCATTCGGAGATTTCGGAGCACTATGCGGCACAGAGTGGCCGTGGCCCGATTCATAACGCCCACCCACACACCCCCGAGCAACCCTGGAGCTCCTCTCTGTCTCCGTTCTATTATCAATTTCGCCAGAAAGCTCTGAAACTCGCATTCGCACGCAGCTCCGCGAACAGCCCAGGGACATTTGTACTCTCTCTCGTAGCGAAGCCGATGCGAGAACAGAGGCGAAGCCTTGCGCGGCGGTTATGGCAGTCGGTGCGTCGAGGCCCCAATCAAATTCTAACAATTACCAGGACTGTATACCGGGGCTGGTTTACCTCCTCGGGGCGAAAACCGGCTCGTTTTACAGTCGGCGCCGCGCGCGGCCAGCCCCGCAAGTACGCGAGCAACCCTCTCCTCTCGCCGACCCTACCGCCACGGTCAACCTACTCACCCCTCCGGCCCTCTCCTTCCCTATGCACCACCGTAAACCCAAATTGCATTATTAAAATCTAATCTACCTTCGGCCGGGTACGTACGCCACGGAAATCTGATACACACGGCCGGACGGCGAACCGAGCTCGCTCGGATCAGCCGAGTGCGAGAATAGGGGATGAATGGGCGCGCGGCGAGGATTCGGGATTCCGGATTCGGCCAAGGGTGCACCGCACCGAATTTTCCCAGACCTGACCTGCCGAAAGACTTCCCGCTGTACAACCCGTTCCTCAAACATTTCTCATTATTAGCTACCTACCTCGAAGATACTCTAATTGTTATGGGGTTGAACTTTACAAATTATTCCACGAAAAAACACAATATATTCTACAAATTTAATATATTATATACTCCTTAATTAACACACACTAAACCTACCAAGCCTTAAAAGGCTATTTATTTAGACTTTGTGCGGCTCCTATTGTAATACGTGCTATACTAAAAATATCTGTACAATCATTTCTTTCGGAATCATTTTTATCATTCCAATAATTGTAAAATAAAAATCTGGAACCTATCATCTTGACCGGTGGTGGTAGGTTTAGTGTTGAAATTGTTTTTAAGATATCGAAAGAGTTTTTAAATACCTGTTCCAACTCTATTGTGAGACTCGAAGTAATCTCTAACGTAGCGACTATCTCAGGATGGAAATCAATGATAGCTACGCCTTTTCTACAGTGTTGATGTTAATATTTATGGTCGTATTTCCAGACGACGGACGTCAGACGATATTCTAGTAAGCGCTCCAATAAAATGTGGGAGGATGACGGCATACTGGTTTTCTTAATATTCGATAGGGTAGTTTATATTTTTCTAGTTTGACGTAAACAGGGTGGGTGTAAAGACAATTTTGTGGTAATGGTTCCGTCCCAGCCCCCGTCATCGTTTATTATTTGATAGAACGTTCTTAAGTTAGGTTGGCTTGACGCAACACCTGTGGTGGATGTTAGGTAATTTCGCAGTGGCTGAAAGTGTCGAATGTCTTTCATTATTCATTGGCTACTAAATCGACGGCTCGCTTCTTCGTTTTAATTTCGGCTTGCTGAATTATTAACGCGGACGAAATTTTAGTCTTCGAAAGTTGTCGGCAATTAGGTCTAATCGACATCTGAAATTCTAATTATGCATTCAACAAAATCAATTACTGCTGCACTTATTTGTAGCAGGGAGCAACATTACCTTATCGCAAACATCTCCTTCACGGCAAACACTGTACGTACCTTCACAAAAAGAGCCTTCACTTCACTTTTATTCCTCAAATGTTGCTTACTACGATTTTTTGCAAATGGTAGTGTGCTGTTGATTCGACGGAGGAACAGAAGACTCTGAAGACTTTGTAAGTACCTATACCTGACATTATATATATACAGTATTATATATGTAAAACTCAAGATTAATATTCTTATATATAAACCTTACGGTTCAAAAGATGCAGCCTTTTGAAGGTAGGCCAAACAGACGGACGGTCAGATTGCGTGAGCTTAGTGATAGGGTTCCGTACGGAGCTCACTCTCAGCTGACTCTAGCTCGTCGGGAAGTTAGTTTAAAATCTATTGCAAAATCTGTACCGAACGGACAAACAGAGAGACAAGAAAGCGAGTCGATAAAAAACGTGGTAAAAAAAGGTTTCTTCGATCCGGCCTACTGTTCACGCACGGGGGCGTATTAATTTCCGGCAGTGATGCTTGGCCGCCGTTTAAACGACGAAAACAAACGGCGGTGGTTTGAATGGCCGCGCGACAGACAACGATGATTATCTCGGTGGTTTATGGAACTAGGCGAATCGTAGGCAACAACCGGCCGGCCCCGGTAATATTTATACGCGTTCGCAACAGGTGAGAAGCGTGCGGTTTGTCCGTGTTCCGGTCCGGTGTGTGCGCGCCTCTCGTTTCCCTTCCCATCGGACCGCAATTAACGAAAACAGAGAGAAAAAAGAAGGAAAAACAGAGAAAGAGAACTAGGGGAGGAAAGGCGAGAGAGAGGGGAGGAGAGACGATCGGTAAAGAGAGAGGAATAAAAACGATGGTCGACAGGGCTACTTATAGTCCACGCCCTTCGTGCGCCGCGACCGTGGTTCCGACGAAGGTCGAACTTTAAAGATAGGATGTTTAAACGACGCTCGGGAACGCTCTAGGCGGGGCCGAACAATATTTTTAAGTGCTTTCCGGACGTTCCGCCGTTTCGGGAACCTGTTCTCCACCGCCAGGCTCGTTCCAAGCTTCGACTCTCCTTCTCTCTCACCCTCTCCGTCCCTCTCCTTCCCTCTGTGTACGCAAACTTTGCGACCGTCTCGGGGCAAACAGACCGCTCATTAATCTCGCGTATAATTACTCCGCCTGCCCGTGTACATTGTGTCCCGCGTTTGTATCGCATCTGGCGTCGAGCGGCCCCGACGACGACGTTGGCTCGCGTTAATCGATCGAAGATTATAACGCGGCACCGTGTGCCCGCTGAACACCGAAGGACGCACGATCCTGTTTGTCAGTGGTCCTCGTGGGTCAAGCAGACCTCCTCTTATTTGTCTTCGGGGCTCGTCACTGTGGAAACGTTCGTCACCGATCGCGTTCAATACGCCCGCGTCAATCGCATCTGCAGGAAAATCGCCGAACACTTCTTCCGACCTAGAATAATTTATGATATTATATGATATAGTATGAGATAGTATATGATTTTTTTCATTTTATTTTATTTTAAATTGATATAATACTTCGTACAATACAATTTTTCTTACAGCAATGTTAAAACCTTTGCCAAACAGCTTATAGACAATTAATAGTTAGCCTGTTTACTACATTTTTCTAGCCAAGATAAGAACACAAAGGATGTAGAACAAGGACGAATATTATTGTAAGTGAACCGCCTCCCCCTAACCTAGAAATAATAGATGTTAAAGAGAATAGATTAAAGCAGACTAGATTTCTCAAGTAAATTCTTCGTTGACGTGTTTAACACTGCAACTACGGAATGGTTCAAAATGACTGGTCCCTGATTTGTTCTTTTAGAAATATTAAAATCGTAAATGCATTTTTCTGAGAAATTTTTTTAGTGAACTTCTCTACTGAAGCACATAATTTTGTCATTAATATAAGGCAATGTATAAAACGTCGTTTTCTAGATTCACAACGCAGCAATAAGAATAGTCTATCCTCTCCTAATTAAACCAAAAAATATTCATCAAATAGATGCCGAAAAAAATTACTGTTACAGACTGTAACTTACAGTGCTTGTGCACTAATAATAACCCGCAAATGTGTTATAATGGTCGAGTTCCTCCGCGATGGAATAGCATCTTATACCCGAGGCGTACGAATGTTGGGAAAATGAACGTTCATTAAAATAGGAGGATATCGCGGTCGAATAGTCGGTTGGAAAATATTTTCCGCAGGTAATACCGAGATACGGTGGGATAACAATGGGCGCATCCGATCCTCGACGGAGGAATCACATGGAAATATTAGTAGAACGGCGAACGGGCACGGCCGTATCAGACACGCGAGCAAGCACAACGCCGCGATTCATGGATCGTCCGCCAGCGATCGTTTCCATTCATCCGTGTGATTCGCGTTTCCCCTTTGATATCGCTCTGGCATTCACGGTTGCCGCTCAATGGCGAAGATAAATCGAGGGCCTTTAAGAAAAATCGCTCCGGCCCTCCCACGAATTTTATCTCCGTGCCCCGAGAGCCGATACCGATCGACCAACCGCCATCTCCGAACCACCGCGCATTAATAACGCGGCTTCATTAACGGGGCCCTCTTGCTTTTTCCTCTAATCCCCTTCGATAACGAGTGGCCGACACTTCAGTCGGCTGCCGTTGTTCTCTCGCGGAAACAACTGTCTTCAATTGAATCTCTTCCGCCACGTTTCTTCTCGAAATAATACTCCCACTTTATTCCGTCGTTAACCCTCCGCTCGCCAATCTGCTCTCCAGTTCTTTAAAATCGTTCTATTGTCTGCTATAATTGTTGCATTTATTATCGTGTTGCATTCATTATCGTTTCTTCAACATGGTGACTGCCTTTAAAAAATTAATTTTCTACGTAATACTGCTTTCTAGTCCATATAAGAATTCTTTCCCCAATTATGATGTCAATGCCGCAATTCGGTTTCAATCATCCTTCTTTCTTACTTTTTCATACAATTCAGGTGATCATTATTTTTGTAATAAGCGGGGGTGGTCAACGTTGACACTAAACGTACCAGCGCAGCGTCCCATATTGTTCATTTTCGACCTGTTGGAATTATAAAGTTCCTTTCATAGAGAACGACTGAATAAATTTCATTATAAAAATCACAAAAGAAATTTAATCTTGTCATTTTTATAAATCAATACATGTCACAGTCGCTTTTAATGCTCGGTAGGTTCAGTGTTAAGAGTGCGTTGTAGAAATTGTGACTGTTGTTTATTCAAGATAAAACATGATTTATTATAAGAATCATCAAAAATTCGATCCGGCACCGTAGCCAACAACAGACTCGTACGTGATCGTTCTATTAACGGAATATCCATATAGACTCCTCCGGAGAACAGGAGGCTCTGCCGTAGATCATCAAAAATTCGTTTACGCTGATCCCCGGTGATTTATACTTCTTTGTCCCTGAGGGGTGCAGGGGCGGTCGGATCCTGGAATCCGGCAGAAGAGGAGGAATTAAGTGGCGCTAGGAATCTATAATTTCTGTTGGCCGGGGTCCGGTTTGGCCGAGTTTGTGCACCATGGAAGGTCGGAGAAAAATGTTCGGCGGCCTGTAATTAGAAATACAGACCACGGGATGGGTGGAGAATTCGAGAGAGGTGGAATGACGCCAGGTATCGAAGGTCGAAGCCAGCTGTAGGAATGACAGCGGTTTCGGGAAGAATGAGCGAGGCGTGGCAGCGCGGCCAGGCCCCCGTTGCCATACACGGGATCGCCGCGCCGTTTGTTTCTTGCTCTAAAAGCCCGGGAATATAGACGAAATATCCGTTCGCATTGTTAGGCAAATTTACAGGCCGTTGATTCGCCGTGGAAACAACCGAGCGGACAGGCCATCGGTTTGAGGAGCGGCCGCGCGAGAGAAGAGAGGAACGGCTCCCCTCGAACAAAAAAAAAAAAAAACAGTAAATCATCGTGGCTCGTTCCGCGAAGACTTTACGAGCGGCTCGCCGTCGACGTTCGATAATGAAAATACCTGTATATTTATTGTTCCGCGGGGCAGAGTCCGCTCGAGGGGCCCGGGCTACTAAATCCAATTAGCGTGAAATGTAATTGAAAGGTGCCCACTAAATTCGGCTGCGATCGGCCTCGGCCGTGGACCCGCGACGCGATCTCTCTCTCTGAAATTCGAGGAGGATCGCCCGCGCCGCCGAAATATTGCTATAGTCCTCTTTTAAAATATGCGAACGGCTCGCTCGAAGATATATTTTCAAGTTCTGTTAAATAAACTCTGTCGGAGATACTCGAACTCTTGCGTCGGCTCATTTTATAGATACTCTTCGATCTTTCGCTTTTTCGTTCGGGGGCCAGAGACCACCCTGAAGCGCACCGACATAACCGAACTTTCCGAATCTTTCTCAGAGGAGGTACTAAATGAACTAAAATCGCAAGTCGCGGCTCCATCTTTCGA
Source organism: Lasioglossum malachurum (assembly GCA_028455605.1). Taxonomy (NCBI): domain Eukaryota; kingdom Metazoa; phylum Arthropoda; class Insecta; order Hymenoptera; family Halictidae; genus Lasioglossum; species Lasioglossum malachurum. Next base: position 27,071,243 of record CM052315.1, read on the forward strand.
TTTTTTTAAAGGCGAAGTAGTCGTATGAATATTTACAAGCACTTGCGATTAAATTACGTCGAACGGGTGAAATTAATCTTCAACATTTTCCCGTACCTATTCGTAAAATACACCAGGAATTTGGATTGGAGATCGTGTAATAACAGTATCAGATATTCGCAATCAACTGAAGCAAAAATTGTTTTCTCCCAAAAGATTGCTTTGGGAGAGTAAAATCAACGCCCGAAGGGTTTTTGCGCGGCTTTAGCGTATTTCAATGCGGTCGTGGAGTAGAGCAAAACGTTTAACCGTATTGAGATGGCGAGAAGCTAATGTCGGTTTTCATGTTTTCAGAAACAATGGATTCCTATTCACAACGACTCACATCAAAATTACACACATGTTAAAAAATAATGTATATCTTAAATTTAATATTTTTAGATTTTACACAACTTTGACTAACGTATTCGTAACAAAAATTGTGGAATGAAAACCTGATAGATTATGCGATAACGTTCCACTGATCAGGCTTCCAACTATTTAGGCGTTCCTGTCCGAAACCCGCGCTGGGAAGTATGGCGGGCGGCTCGTTTGCATCGCTTTATCGCTGGAATCGCTATATTAAATCGCATGAATATTTAAAGATACGTCCGTGTCAGTCAGTCGAAACTTCCCTCTCGCTATTATTCTCTTTTCAGCTCCATTAAACGCGTTCTCCATATTTTTTTTTTTTGTCGTTCGTCCGCCCATAGAGCCCGGCGAGACTGCCGCAACTTCCAACCGCGGCTTTTAAAACCAGCCACTCTTCCATTTTTTAATCTTCGCCCGGGAACTTCTCCATTGAAACCCGGCCGCGCGTTAATTATTCATCGGCTCCGATTACCGTATTATCTCCGCGCGCACGTGTCCGTCCGATAATTCAAACGTTTGACAGGTTTACAATAATAATTCGCGACCCGGCCCGAACAGTTCGAAGCTATCCGTCGAAAGTTTGTTATTAGATCGACGCGCGGGTGAAACCGATAGAGTCCGCGAGGAAACTTAAAGAGGCCGATCGCCGTTTAATATTTGATGCGTTTCGCCGAGATTAACTCGCGATCTCCGTTCCGGTAATCTCACACGAACCTGATCGTTTATTTATTCCCCCTTTATAAGGCATCATCCCGTTTTTAACCTACCCTCCGCGCTATTTTTTCTGCACCGTCCGAAGAGTGCACCGTCCACCTGTTATCCTGTTCCTTTCGACCGTTTGCCGATTCGTACCTTCCACCTCTATAGTACTTGAACTAACTGCGGATCTTTTCGCGTATTTATAGTGAGCGACGCTTTTTCCAGCAACTATACATATGTTTCAGTGTCGCCGGATGAGGGGTGGGAGCACGAATTGAGGGGAAGAAGTTACTCCCTCTCTGCCGGTACCGAACACCTGCACAACAGAGACTATTTATTCTAAAAACAAAGACAGAGACTAATTATTCACTAAAAATATATTTTATCTATTTATTGATCAGTTAACAAGATTTGCGATGAATACCCACTTTCGGTATGAACTCTGCTGAATTTTTTTTTCTTGAATTGCAGCAGTCTATTTTTTTTTTTTTTTTGAGAAGTCAATAAAAAAGAAAGGAGTATCGTTTACTGCCGCGGTGATCGCGGATCGGTTAACGAGGACTATAAGAACCGAGCACCGGGAACTATAAATACAGCTGGAGAAATACGAAATTCGCTGAACTGTGAACGCGTTCGGTTATTTACGATGCCAACGAAAAAAATAAGACAATCGTATCGATTATCGGTTCGAAGGGCCGTGTAACCGCGGGCGGGCTCGCGCGCGCATCATTCGGAACCGTGGGATCCTGAGGTGAAACGAGCGACATTTAAATCCATTTTTTATCTTTACGAGATAGCGAGGCCTTTAACGTCTTCTCCGAGTGGACAGTGCGTTTTAACGAGGCAATGAAACACGGCTGCCAAAAAGATAAAAGAACTATTACGCGCGATTTCTTGTTACATTCGTATTATTCGACCGTCGTGATCGCTACTGTCGGACTCCACCCTTTGTTCTCTGCATCAAAGTTCGTTTTCATGAATTTTTCAGATTTTTTGGTGGGGTGCGCCAAAGGAAAAAGGAAAACTCCCATTTCCCATGAGTCAAAATCCCATTTCATGCGTATGTCCAGTTTACTTACAGTGACTCGAATTAATATTCGGACGCTCTAAAAAAGACGATGACTTTTTTAATATTTTACTATACGATTCGAACATTTCTGGGAAACTAGACCAATTAGTTTACTACAGCTTGCCAAAAGAAATTTTTACAACTTTTGCAACTTTTTTATGTGGGCCTGTATTGAAAATTTGCAATTAAATTACAATGTAATTCAATTGCGTAATTGAATTAGCACAACTCTGCGTGGAACCACAACTTTTCGACCACAAGATTTCGAAAAACGTGTCTCTTCGATCCGGTCTAACCCGCACTCCTCCGGGAAAGACCTGGTTTGAACAACTATTTCGTGAGATGAGCATTTTCAGATGAATTCCAGTCATTTTATAGAAACGGCTGTGCGCCGTGTGCGGTGGGTGGTTGCGTAGGTTTCATTGAATTATGCCCGAGCCCATTCATGCGTGTGCTTTCTCGCGGGTACAGGAGGCGCGCAACACCACACAACACATCGGTGACCCTTTCTCCGGGCGTGTGTGTCTGCTCTCGCGAGCCTCCGCACGTATAAATTGGGATATGGAGCGTAACTGTCGAGCGAGAACTGGTTCCACGGAATCAATGGGCCTCCCGCTATCTGATTCACGCCACCTAGGCGTACGTGTCACCTACCGTACAGATAACCGGACGCGTTAATGGCGTCTCACGGTGCCCCGCAGCTACACGGTGATTTACGGGCGAGGCCGGGCCGCCTTCTTTTCGTTGTACGACACCGGGAACACCTTCCACGAGAATTAACTCGATCCCGCCGCCGATACCGAGATTAATGTGCAGCTCTCCGCGGCCGATTCCGAGACCGGACCGCGTCGTTTAATTAATTCCCCACGGACAATTATATCGCGATACCCCGATTGACGCCGATCCCGAACCCCGCTCGATCCCTGGAATGCCACTCGCGTTTTGCCTCGTTTCGTTTCCTCCGATGAATCAGAAATGCCCGGTTGCCGCGCGAGTTATGATCCTTATCCTGCTCACTGATCTGTGACTGATATATGGGTCACCCTTGTTTTAAATAACACGTTGACAAAGGAACTACCTTTCGCGCTGGCAACTAACGTTCACCTTGTTACCGGACTGCGGATTTTCTGCATTCACGGCAAAAATAAGTAATGAGAAGATTAACCCTTTTTGGTCCTACGTGTTCCTCTTATTTTCCTAAAGTTTGGCAGGATAAACATGGTCCAGCGGCCCCCGCGACATTCTTTACTGATATCGTGTGCTACACAATGCTTTCAGGTTGAAAGATAATCCCCCAAAATTTTAAGTCGCTAACCCCTCACTTAAGGGTTATACCAGGATAAACTCCCTAAACTTCATCATTTTTTTCTCGGTTGTTAATTAATATATTAAGATGAAAAAATATAAACTTACCTCTCGTAGAAGAAAAATGTTTATTTCTTTAGGAGTGGGGTTTGCAAGCAACCCTTTTGCACAGGATGTCAATAAAAGATGTTGTCGGAGCCGATGGACCATGCTTACCCTGCTCGAGAAATTCTCACTATTTCAACTATGATAATTTCGTTGAAAAAAGATAGTGCAATAATCAATTCGGACTCGTTTCAGAGAGCTCGAAGTGTCCACTTTCACAGACCGACGATCGTCGTCCCCGAAGGGTTAATTATTGCAGAAAGTTCGATGATTCGCCGATGCGGAATAATTTCCGCGGCGGAATCGTAATTGAAACCGATCGGGTCGCGCAACAACGGGTCGCTCCGGGAAAATTGGAAAGATAATTGAAGGGGCAGGTGGACGAAAGCGCCGAGAACGTTACCCGAGTCCTGCTACCGGAAGTTTCGTCGCGTCGGCCGACTTCGCCGGAAGTTTAAACGTTCATGGAGTCGTAGCGCTGCGGTCGGAGGATATGCATGCACGTACACTCTGCCCGGAACGCTGCCTGTTGCCACGGGGAGAAAAAAACTTCGGGAGCTTTCACCGAGGCTCGCTAAGTGCATCGTTACATCCCCGCTCATTAGCCCCTGTGAATGATGATTCCATAACGCTTTACCTATTGGCTGCGACGGCGCTTCGTCGTCGGCGCGATCGATACGTTGACGAGGCTTCTCGACGAGGATGTAGACGACGACGGGCTCGATTCGCGAGAGACTCGTCGACGTCGGTCCCTTGAATTTCAACCGCGACCTCGTTCAATTCAACTGTCACGTTGCTAAATGCGCAGATCTCCTTTTATGATCTTCGCGCGTTTTGCCCCTGACCTCGACGAGGAGGCTTCAGTCTTCCAGGTGTGCGAGATGCTCCGGGTTCCTTCTGGTAAACCGTGTCAGCGTGCTGCAGAAGTTTGTTTTAAATTATTTATTACGAGTACAAATAAGTTTCCGCCGTTCGAAATCAGATAGCGCAACCAATAAGTTATGGCGGCTAGACACATCCGCCAACAACATAACCTCGAATTATTATCGATTGTGTATCAGCCTCGTATATTTTTTTCGTGCGAAAGTGTCGAGTTTTGAGCCGACTAAACGTCATTTGCGGGAAGTTCCGATTTACTTCTTTAATTTAAGGCTGCATTAAGCGAGATAAGTTGTCGTGAGTGGTGTAGAAAATTTAAGAACGGTGAATTTGATGCCGAAGACAAAGTACGTAGTGGAAGGCCGAAAGTGTACGAAGACGCGGAATTGGAAGCATTATTGAACGCAGATTCGTGCCAAACGCCAGAAGAACTTGTACTTGCATTATCAGTGACTCAACAAGCGATTTGACATCGTTTAAAATCATTGGGAATGATTCTGGGTACTGCTTGGACAAAATAGTTAAAAAATCATGGCAATGGTAAAAAATAATTATTATTATCTTGTCCAGCTCTATATATATATATATATTCTTTTTTATTGAATCCGCTACTTTTGTATGGTTCTTTTCCGATGCTCTATCGCGCGGACGAGGAACAACGGGCGAAAGAATCGCGACCATCGGCACAGCCACGGACGAGCTCATTCGTCACGAAACGATCGGCCGGTAATTCCGTGCTCTGGAAATTGAAGTTCCGAAGGGCACTGGGGCGACCTCGCGGCCCCTCTCCCGATGAAATTTCGACCCCTTAATTGCAGAACGATTTTTGATGGAGATATAAACCCGCCGCGCCGCAGCTCGCTCGGCCCCATCGACAAGGTGTAACCGGAGATCCGAGGCTTTCCAATTATTTTCGACACCGTGTTTTCTCAGCCGCGGTGTTCTACGCTGTGTAAATCATTTTTCTGCCGATTCCCGTCGGCAAAAAATCACTCGGTTTCTATGTTTAGCAGCGACAACACAGGGAGAAACACGAGCTTCCTTCTTGACGCGTCGCAGGTGATGAGGTTCCGGACTACAGGCCCGACAACCTCTGGTGAAAGGAGAATATTCATAACAATATCTAAAAACTAGAAAAATCATTCGGCACAGAAAGTTCCAAAATCAAGGGACTCGAAGAGGACGTGTTCGAATACCTTTTGGAACAAATGTATAAATATGTAAAGTGTCGTATTATTTAGTCCGGCGCTGTGAATAGAGAAAGACAGAGAAAGGGAGGAGTAAAAGGATCGCGGGTCGCCGAAAGCGTGTTCAACTTCTCGTTTCTCCGGCCGGTTTCACCGTGAGGGGCAAAAGAAACGGTTCACAATGGACCGGCGAGCGGCGCGGCGTGGTGCGGCGGCTGTCTCGCTGGCGACTCGACCCATTATTTATTAAAGATCCATTCTTTTTATCAGGGGATAGTTTCTGGACCCCCTGTCTTTGAGCGACGTCCCCCGGAAAACTTTGCCGTGAGGAAAGAGATTGGCTACAAACGAAAGCTGCCGCACACGGACACGACTCTCCGTTGGTATTTGCGGACACAGAGGACGCAGCTGAAGAAGAGGAAACGTACCGATCGCCGATAGCGATCTTATTGTCGCGGCGCTCGTGTGGAGGAGGCTTAAGGGTCGAGAGATCTCCTCCTCCTCCTTCTCCTGTATATCTTTCTCTCTGTTCTTTCTCTCTGCTCCTTTCTCCTTCTCCCGCTCTCGCGATTTCATCCTACGGCGACCGCATAGAGTAAATTACAAAGCTGATTGTCAATAACCCGTTACAAGGTACTTGGCGATGTCCCGTGTGAGTTTCTTACGCGATCATTGAAAACGCTCGACCTCTCGCACGCCGCGCTTTATAAACGGGCAAGATGATAGATTCCGTAAACCGTTTTCTTCGACGGAGTTTGCTTAGTTCACGACCGTGGATGGCCGAGCCTCCTATTCTCCCGAACGCCGCTCCGTGTAATGAATAAAACATGAGGAACTGTTACTTGCGCCGGTTAGCGATTCATTATTTTCGGTAGTACGCGCTGTTTACCTCCCAGCAGATTAAAATGCTCAATTAGCTCGCTAATGTTCACTGCTACTCGTCGACGCCCGATGTGCCTAAAGTCTAAACAACCCACTTTATTCTTCATTCAAAACTGAAGCTCCCTTTAACCCAGTCGAAGCTATTTTAACTCGAACATTAAACATTTCTTGAGACCTAGAATAATTCCATTTTATATTCATTTCATGGATATGAAATTGGTATAATGCTTCATACAATACTTAAATGTGCAGTAAGTGATTAGATACCAACATATTTAACCCTCATACGCTCCTCGAGAATAGTTGCATAAAAGAGACTAGGATAATAATTCACCCATGTTTGCTCTTCCATTTGCAACGTCGCGTTTTTTAAGAAATACATCTCACAACATAGACATAAAGGGATCAATGATTTTACAGTATGTGAAAATAGTAAATTGTGTGAATTTTTAACCTGAGGATCGTATAAGGGTTAATAATGCGATAAATATTGTGGTAATGGTACAGCAATTTCTAGTGGTGACTTTGAGTGATAAGGGTTCAAAACTGGAATAATATTTCGTTAATGAAATCAACATTCCTCCACCGCAGCGTACACCAGCGAAAAGAATACCACTTTACATTTTAGGGGTTGTTCTCGTTCTCGAATAGGAGAGCAGCAAAACAAGTAGCAGATATTTTCGCTGGTAGTCGGAGGAATGTTAAAAATCGAGCTTTTCGGTGCGGGCTGTTGGCAAACAGCTCGAGCACAAAAGAGCAAGTCGCAGTATATATTTCAAGAAACAATTACCGTCTGCGCAAACTTGTTCTCGTTCGCGTAGAAAAGTTATCTCATTTTATAAGTGAAATTCTCATCTCGCGATTTCATCAGGCAGTTTTCTCCCCCGGTTGCGCGTCCGAGGTCCTTTCATCTGGATAAAAATTTCGCCGGTGCCCCCTGTTACCCCCGCGAAATTTTTACACACAGGCATGGTACATATTCGTGTATCGAGCAACGCCTATTCGCAGCGGATGGCCACTGCGACGCCGACGCTGCGCGCCGCCTTTTGCATCCAATTCCCTCGATTCTACGGCGAGCTGGCCCGCGTATTCCCGGCTTATTGAAAATTTTATTCTTATCCGTTCCGATGGAATCTTTATCTCGGGGCGACAGGGCTCGGTTGTTCGCGATACACGCAGATCCAATCAACGGAAAGGCGGCGGCGCGTCCCCGCTTAAAGGAAACGCTCGCGGTCGTTCCGTCGCGAATTATCATATATTAATCTTTTCAGAAAGCTCGAGCGAGATTAACTCCGCACAGTGGCTCTTTTACCAGATCTAACTGGCCAAGAGTCGATTTCAAAAATTTTACCTGAAGAGTAGAATCTTTATTGCTCGGTGTAGTATATGTGATTTGAAAACGTTCTGGGACCATTAAATATTATAAATGATTTTAGCCAGCTAAATCAATGGAAGGGACCACCGCGATATTAATAATCGAAGCGGCTCGATCACCAGCTTCAGTGTTCGATACGATTGGCAACAAGCTCCCTTTTTTAGGAGAACACGTTCGAACTTTCAATCTTAATGCACGGCAAGTTTTCGAAATTTGATTTCCTGCAATTTTCTGGTCCTTAACATCTGGCAACCTCACTTTCAAACAATTCGTACGAGCCAACAGAAAGGCAATTAAAATCGAACGCGGAGGAATCTGTATTTAAGAGGACAGACTTTTTAATGAACCTCGCGTACAATTAAATTATGAACATTTATGATCCATTTTATCCGGAAGTTCACGTGTGGTGATTGTTATACGTGGATTTTATCTGGAATTAAGAGGTCGTCGGAGAAATTATTCGTATCAATTAGGGGAAATGATATTCGCTTTTATTCGTACAGATATTTCGGACTGTGATTCGCATTATTCATTTCTGTATCCGGATCGCTTTATACGGAATTAATTAAATAGCAATGACAATAAATACGCGGGACGATGATATAACAAGCGTTATTATTATTAATTCTCTAAAATGAAAGTTCAATTTAAGGATGAATGAAACCTCGTCGGGATTTTAGAAGAGTAATCTGGTTTATCGGACCGAACGATTTGATATTTTAATTATACGTTGAAGAATTAATTGGATTAGTTGAATATTTTTCAAGCTTTTATTCATACAGAACTGTATGTTTCTATCCAGGCAGGCTTGTAGCCTAGCCCGGGACGAATTCGCTGCTCATAACACTTTCGTCTTCCAAGGTCGTTCAAGGTCATTTAGTGCCATGTCATCTATGTAGAGGAGATTTGTGAATATGTCTCCCCTGAAACAGAGTAAATTCTGTTAAATTCTATTTAACATTTATCTTAAGAATTGGCGATAAAATACTTATAAATATGTCCACGAAGAAACGGACTTTCAAACTCAGTGACGAAAAGCGAATGTCCTTTAACATTGAACACCGGCCTGGCCCTTTCATTCGGTGGACTCTCGAATAGGTGTTTGCGCCATAGAGCGAGTGGTAATTTCCGAAAATAGTCCATGGAACCGTGAATTTGCATAAACCGACGGTATCGTGTTACAAGAGGCTCTCTCGGTAGAACTCGATACGGTACGGAAAGAAGCGGCTTATTACCCGAAATCCTCGAGAATTCGCTACATCCTCGAAACTCGGGGTCGTCGACGGTCTACAGAAAAGAGTCGTGTAATATATACTCCGCTCGTCCTGTGTATGCAGAGAGGAGGACACAGACGGTCCATGTATTCTCCGATAGAGAAATACAATTGTCGATGCGTGGTGGCGCAGCTGCATAAGGAAACGCGCATACAGAGAGAGAGAGAGAGAGAGAGAGAGAGAATACGAATCGGTAGAAAGAAGAAGAAAGAGAGAGGGGAAACCGTGCCGATCCGATAAGAATCTCATTGTCGTCGGTGGTAGCCGGTGTGGAGGAGCCTTAAAGGACGAGGGGAGTTAGGGGAAAGGCCGCGGCGACCGCATCGAGCAAATTGCAACTCTGTCGAAACTATCGGACCGAGCGGATCGCCGGGAGAAGAATGCGCGACACGATTGTTAGGGTCTGGTTAGTCCCGGGCACCTTTTCATCGCGTACGTCCCTGTCGTGGTGTAACCTCCTCCGCGGTGATAACATCTCTGGAACACTGGGGCGACATCGGTCTCCTCTTTTCCTCTCTCTTCCTTTTTCTGAACCCTCTTTCTGTCTATCTATTTATCTCTCTTTTTTTCATCGGCTGGCAAACAGAACGACAGAAAGAGACAGAGAGGGGGACGCGCGCGCGCTCGCACACACACATAGGCACGAGTTTACACGGCCTGTTTCCTCGCTCTATTCTTTCCGTGCATAGTTGGGTTTATCTGTGAGAGGCGAAATTGTCATTCGATGCCATGAGAATTCGATTTTCAGCCGGGTCTTGCGGTGACAAGGGTTCGGGGCCCAATTCCAACCCCCTCACATCCCCCTTCTTCTTCTTCTTCTTCTTTTTGCCTCAAGATGAATCCTGGTCTCCGTGTCGCAGGACCTAATACCGACAATATTGTGAAACGTCCTGTATCGTGTGTCCTCCGATTATAGTTTGGATGCATCCTCTCGGATACGTTGGAAATCGGGGAACAGGTACATAATCCGAGAAAGACGATATAGTCTTCGACTGTTTTCAGGGGACGACAATGCGAGAAACTCGCGGGCACGAGTTTCTCCTTTGTGGAGCACGGGAAGCATGGTCCTCTCTTCTGCTTCGGGGATGCAGATGGTTACTTGTAATTTTCAGGACGTCGACTCCCTTTGAGCGGAAACGCGCTCCCCACGGATAATGGAATCGAAACAGTTTAGATCGGCCTCGGCCACTCGAATCGCTATCCCAAGCTTTCTACGAACGAAACATTTTTCTTGCGTTAGGATCGCCCCCTGCGGATGATGGCATAAACGTTTCCCTCCGACCGAACGCTTTTGCATTTCGCTGGCAACACTGAACGGCGAAAGCAGTTTAACTCGTTGTTCGCGGTACATGTGAAGTGGATCTAAATGCTTTCCTCGGACTATTTCACCTTACTTTATAAAATATAAGATGCTGAAAATTAAATCGATGCCCCTATCATGAGACTGGTTCTATGGTGAGCACGGTTTCATGAATTATGCTCCATTTCTTCTGTTCTGCCGAACAAAAAATTGCGTAAAAATTCATGAACGTTCTACCTAACAGCACACACGGCAGTGCATTATTTCAGAATTTTCGGTCGCAATATCGATTTTTTCAAAAATCCGGAAGCATAAAATTGCCGATTGATATTGAACCTTTCAGAGTATCGCGTTGATGTTATTATGTTAGTTGCGTGTGAAAAACTAGGAAATCTCCAATAAGTCGAAAGAAATGCACATATTTCGTATTTAAGGTTTCGAGATACCAGTTTTATAAAAATGTCAGAACCCGTAATTTTGTCTAATTTGTAAAGACTTTCGTGGAGGTATCGATGCGAGGATAAACATTGAAATTCCCTACCCGTATGTTACCATCGATTAGGCTTGTTGATCGTTGACCGTGGTGTGTAATTTACGACGGCAACTCCCCCACAGTTACATCGAATAACGTATCCGTTTTTTGCGGTGTGGCCGTCGGGGGAAAACAATTCCGCTGAAAAGTCCCACGTAAGGTGAACTAAGATAAAACGTATGTATATAAACGGCCTTGTCGAGTGTCGTACAAGTTTCCCTTCCAAATGTCCCCGTATTAGCATATTACGGTCGTTAAGGCGTAGCGACGTGTCGCGGGTAAAAAAGTCAAAAAGGAAAAAATTAGCAATCGCGTGTTAAACCCGTCGAATCGTTCGGCCGGGACGCGAATTAGCATTTTTTCGTGACCCGTGACGGAAGCATATTCCTCCGTTCTCTCCGTTCGCGTATCCCGACAATTTTATTACATCGAATATCATTTCACGCTCGACAGTGTTCCCCTTTACTCTCGTTGACGGCCGCCGACGCGTTTCTCTCTCTCTCTCTCTTTCTTCTCTTCTCACCCCCCTCTTTTCCTTTTCTCGTTTGTGCTTTATTTATAGTAATCGTAAAAGCCTTGATAGTGCTTGAGAAAGTTGCTTTCCTTGGGGATGTTCTAATTAAAACGGACACTCGCAGAAAGAATAATTACAAAGCCATGACTTCTCTCATTGTTATCGCGTGTTCGATTCAGTAAACTGCTGCAATTCTCTATACTTAGGCTGCGATCGCTTATGCAATTTTCCACTTTGGCAAACTATGCTCACCTTCGTGCGCTCCTTTGACGTTCTTACCCTGATCTTCGCCTTTGCTTCGTGTTTTAACTCGGTAAACTGTTTGACAGAGTCGCCGTTTTATATTTTGGGTAAATAGATTGAAGTACGCACGCGATTTTATATTTTAGATTAACAGATTTCAATCCGTTCGCAATTTTATATTTTAGGTAAATCGATTTGAATACACGCGCAATTTGATATTTCAAACAAATAAATTTCACGAATTCGTAGAGAAATCATACATCTATCATCGAAGTTCACTGAAATCAATCCCTCGAAACTGGGTAACGAAAAAGACAATTTTAATATTCTGGGTTAAAATAGACCCAGGCACCGCCGTCTGGGATGTGAGAAATAGCTTCATGAAAATGACAGGAATGTATTTATTTGGGGTTGTGGTCCAACGGAATCGATTCGAGAAACTTGAAAAATTCAGAACCCGACGAAATGGCGGACAGTTCCAGGTACAGTTCGCGCGCGGTTCAAGAGCGTTCTGTGTTTGAAATCGCGTGCTCATTCGATTAACAGCATTTAATCCGGCCAAGTTTCGTCCTGGCCGAGCCAACAGAGGGGCCGCTCTCGAGGAAAAAGGGGCAAATCGACTTAATCCTTGGGACAGGTAATCTGCGTCGCGCGATTCGCTGTTGCGTCAAATACACTTGTTCCGGCGCGGCGTCCGGGAAACCGGAGCCAGACAGCGTCCGGTATTTTCCGTCGGTCATCCGGCGGGATTTTAATCCGGGACAGAGGGCGTGTGCGCGCCTACAGTCTACCAAAAGGAAAAATGCTAGTCCAACTAACGCCCGGAACTTTCCAGACTGTCGAGAATCGGGAGAGGGATAGAGAGATAGAGAGAGAGAGAGAGATGAGTTCGAGACAGTTTCCGCGAAAGCCGATACCCTGCAACGATGGAATTATAGTACGCGATTTCGTGTCTCGCGTTCCTCTTTCTAATTGAATTAAACTTCTCTCTGTTACGTGCACCACGGAGCCGTTCAAAGGAATCCCGGCGATCAACTTTTTCCGCGGACCGGAAGTTCGCGAATTGCCGCGGAAGACGCTCCACCCCCTTCTGCAAATCTGCTTTCTACCTCACTGTCCTTTTTTAGCCTTTTTAATCGAACGATCGTGAATGGACACGCTAGGATCACCGTTTCCGAGTTTACCGTGGCCAATTTATTTTTACAAAGGCATGCAAGATTAGATTTGACTTGTTCACGGCCAAGCGGGACCATCACAGGATAAATAGTGAACGCATAAAAGTTCATCAAGTGAAGAAGAGCATCTTCTCTGTCGACCCAGATATCTCCCTCAATGCTTTTCGTTTTACGATTATTGAGATTGTAAAGATGCATTCGTAGAGAATTATAAAAGTTTATGAAATATAAGAGTTTATAAAATAAAATGTGATACACGCGCAACGTTCATGCATTTATGAAAAAAATTATGAGTGGAAACAAAATGTGAAGGTATTACAGGAACTTAAGAGTTTCGTTACTTTATTTCTCACTTGCTGAAATTATTGGAAGAAGTATATTTTTTCTACTAACTTCCTTTTGATATGTTTCTAATTATCACCGATCGTTTTAATCGTTTTACGTATCGTTTTAATTAAATGATTACAATGACAAGACAGGAAAACAAGAGTGAACACGAGTGCTCAGACATTGGACAACAAAATCTCGAAGGAGTGTTTGCAGCGGGGTAACTAATAATGTTAAAGCATCGATCGAAGCGCGGCATTTTGATTTTCAATTGGGCGGCAATTCGCCGAGGGTCGGGAGGACGCTCAGCATGAATGGGAACGTGCGCCCCCTTTGAAACGCATAATCGGCCCCAAATGGGGAATTCGGCTTTTTTACGGGGCCGAATTACACGGTCCACGGATGTCGCTCAAAAACGGAAATCCCTTGTCGCCGGCCCATGAAAGGCGGCCGATATCGAATGACTCGGATTTTCCCAGAAGAGTTCCGTTTGATGCAGGATTTTAACTATGCCTGGACTTAATGAAATCCGAGTACTATTCCAGCTTAGCGTACGAGGAGTCATCCTGTGATCCCGATTCTGATGGAAATCAAACACTCCCGTGACGTCTCGTCAAATCATTTTCTAACGAGATTCGTCGCATTCTTCGAATGCTTGGAGTCACCCTTTTGTCGCTTTTGCGAAATCAATAACCTTTTCCAAATCCAGCCCCCAGAAAATGTGTATTAACTTGTCCGAACATAAATGGAGGCTTTGGCACGCTGTGTAGCATACAGACAATAATTTCACTCTTGAAATTAATTTACGCTCCGCGAGACAAAAAGATAGCATACTACCCAATTTTATTAAAAGATGTTATTATTAATTATTAAAAGATGTTATTTTTGAACCTTCAAGAGATTAACTGCAAGATCGACACTTTGCATATAGCAAATTAAAAAACTGCAATTTATTTGAGGACAACCTAACAAATAATTCAAGTCGATGTAAATAGAGAACGTTCTGAGCCTCTTAAAAACCCAGCGACGTCCGACAATTCGTTCGAGGACAATCTCTCGTAGCAACGAGAGATTCTGGATCCAGGGCTCGCGAGCGCAAGTACTATTTCGTCAGCGGTAAATCCCGGCTGCCATGAGGGCCGGCGCGTTGCTCATACTGTCAAAAAAAAAAAAAAGTTGAAGCTCGAAGGCTTTCAAGATACCGAAGAATCCCGAGCGCGCTTCAGCGTTGGAGATAATATCAAATGATATTCCCGAGTCGCGTGAAAGTTTGCAAACAAGAGTAGTCGAGTCCCGCCGCTATCTTATCTCCGCGAATCTCTATCCGTGTCTCTATCTCGGCGTTGCCCGTGTATCTCGAGGGTGGAAATAATTTTCCGCTCGGGATCGAGCAAACAGAGAAAGAGCTGGTCGCAGTAGGTATAGGTATGGCAGCGTGACAGGAAGACAGCGCGCGAGATGATGATACACGCTCGGACAGATGTTGTACGCTTTCGAGCTGGTTCCTTTTCGAGTGATCGATCTAATCCTCGATTCGTACGCGGTATCGCACGCCGGCAAAGGATTAGAGAAACGAGCGCACACGCGGCCACGTGCACGAGGCTGACGCGGGCGCGCGCGGATCACACAAAAGGATCCGTCGCGAATCGATCGATCGGTCGGTACTTTCGGGCCGAGGAATCGTCGGCACACGTGAGAAGCGTCTAATTAACGGGCTCGTTCGCTCATCAGCCTCAATTAGGCCGATTAATTCGTCTCGTTACGCTCTGCACGACGCCGCGCGCATTTGCATCGTCAGCGGCGCAGTTTTTTCTTACGAGGCGGAACCGAGCGGCTCCCGTACCTCTATACAGGGTGTTCTTTGCCAGAAAATTATCCCTGGATACGTCGCGTTCATTTTACAATTGTGTCTAACGCGAAATCTACCGACAATTACAAATGTCTGACGCTGACGAACGAATGCTCGTTCGGGTCAGAGTCGTCAGGAAAATCGGATCGAATTGAGGGGAAAAAGTTTCCCTCTCTCTCTGCCGGTACCGGATCAGTCACGTAGAAGGGGAACGTAGAGTGGGGAGACTGGGTATTATACAAACTAAAAGCGGTTAGCACGAAGTCTTGGTACCGACGTGAATTATTAAGGAAATATTCAATAGAACTTTAAAGAAAAGTCTTGGAGTAATGAAAATGTTGGATAATGAAACAGGAGATTAGGTTCTTCTAAAGAAAGTAAAAGATTAAATCCTTCGTAAAACACAAGGTTCTTAAGCAGAAGATTAATACGCAACATCCAGAAATAGAAAATCGATCAATACGCAGGCAATCCACAAATTGGATATTTCCAATAAAACTTTTCAGAAACGCTGTCGGGTTCAACCTCGAACATTTAAAAATTTGCTCTCTCATTAAAAGAGATAATACTCTACCTATCTCTTACCGGTATAGAATAAAATACAGAAATTTCGTTGTTTTATAATTCTTTTATGATTGAAAATATCGAATTATGTATAAAATGTAATGGATTGAATTCAAACGTAAAACAAAAATTGATGAAATATTATCGCAGATAATACTCTAGCTATCTGTTACCGATATACATAGAATAAAATACAGAAATTTCATTGTTTTATGATTCTTTTATAATCGAAAATATCAAATTATGTATAAAATGTAATCGATTGAATTCAAGCGTAATTAGCGTAAAACAAAAATTAATGAAATATTTATTGCGCGCTATCCGCAAAGCTGATGCAACGTCTACAACGAAATAAAATTTCATACCGGTTTAAAGGAAATTAATAACAACATTTATGAGATTTTTCAGAATCTTCATCACGACTCGATATTGTAGGACAAGGGGTTAATTCGAGATAAAGGATTGGAAAGGGTAGATACATTCAGTTTGGCGAGCTCCGTGAGCCTTTTAGCGACAGGACAATATCCCGAGCGGCAGTCGTCGCGATGTATCAGGCCGCGTGGAGTCGTGATAGGGCGAGGCAGATGGAATTCGCAAAAATTCGGCTAGCATCCGGGAAGAGACACGGGATTCAACTCCGCGTCGCGATGCCTTGCAAGTGGATTTAGATAAACCGGGGGTCTTCGCGTAGGAATCCATATCTTTCGGGGCTAGTTTCCAACCAGAGGCATTCTTTACTCGCGATATCCTCTCTTTCTCTGTTTCTCTTCCACGTTGATAAAACGATACCGATCCCAGCCCGAATGAGAACCGAGATCGGGGACGGATTAAACGGTTTTCTGTTTCCCCGGTTGCCGGCGATAACGCTTTCCGCAAATTTGCTTAATGATAAACCGGGAGAACGTCTCCGAGACCTCGGCGATAGAGCGGATCCTGAAATCGATAGCTGCTATTTCCAAACAACGTGCCCAAAGCACAGTGTTTCGGACAGGGCACTGCAACACTGGGACCCAGGTTTGAAGTTGTGAAAAAAGGTGCTAATGGATTCCTTTCGTAAGGATACGATCAGAAAAAGCTTCGCATTCGATCGATTCTTCGTTGCAGTTCGTTTCTTATTAAAAAAAACATTTTTAATTTTGTAATGTATAGACTCCGGATTTTTATGCGAAATAAATATATTGTTTGCATTAATTGTGAGAAACAGGAGCCGAATGAAGTTGTCATTCTTTCTTTACTCTTGTAATTCTTCTACTGTTTAACATTTTATCTACCCATTTTTGTTATAAATGCATCAGATCTGAAAATACCATTAGCACGTTGACTGTCAAGTCACCCGTATGAGACCCATATTAAACAAAGTCATATTGATTCATATTCTATTCAAGCATCGCAAAACCAAATTTTTGTCCAGCTAGCTTCTATATTTAGGAACACAGTGCGACGATCGAATTTCGACTGGATCAGGGATGCTCGCTGCGCGTCCCGTAGAGCATGTAAATGCTATTTTCTTCCGAGGGGACAGCGTAATCGGCGTATTAGGTGTTCCCATGAGTAATTCATTGTTTTCGGGGCAAGATGCCAGCGTAATTTGAATCCCGTAGCTCCTCCCACGCTCGTGCCCGATCAAAATGGCGTGGGACGTCGCCGGCCAATGATTAATACGCTATTGTCCATAACTGCTGTAGCAAAAATGATTCTGCGACGGTGTCGAGTAACTGTTGATTTGGTTGCGTTCGAAGTTTAGTGGTTTCCGTTCGAAGAAGATCTGGAGGTGTTTGAAAATCGGTATGCAGATAACGGGGTAATGCTCCGTCTGAAATCTCGTTGGCTACCGAATAAACAGGTTGGCCCATTATCCAGGTTTGTACGGATGGGGATGCCCGGTAAAATCGTAGTTCGTGAGACAGTATCGAAAACGTGACCGGGTCCGTAGGAAGCCAGCACAGCATGGCAGCCCGATCGAAAATCAGCCGGTTGCTCCGTAGGATAATAGATAATTTTCTCCCTTCTTCGACATTATCGCGGCACAATGCACGAGGATGTGTACCGTGTACACGGTGGAAAGAGAAATGGTTACCAGACAGGAAGCACAGGCTGTACACGGCGAGAAGGGAAGTCGAAACGAAACGAAACGAAAGGAGCGAAGAAGCCGCTCCTCTACACGGCCGGGGCCCGTTTGGTTGGTGGATCTCGAAGCTTATCGTGATCTACCAGGCAAAAGGGCTTGCTTCCTTCAATTAACGAGGAAAAATGGCCGGCCTGGCCGGCTACATCTTTATTTTCCGCGGCCCCTGCCGTATCGGTTCCTCGCGTGAATTATTAAAACGGCACCACCGGGCGATCCACCTTCCCTCTCTCTCTCTCTTTCTCTCTCTCCCTCTCTTCTCTACCTCCCGTTCTCGTCGGGGCCACGGGATCCCTCGATCACGATTGAAGGGCCACATGGTCCCGCAGCGTCGCGTCGCGCGAACGGGCCACATTCCGGTGTCCGGGGTTCCACGTGTAATTTGGATAAATACTTGCGGCGGTTCGCGGTTTCGGGAATGGCCGGCTCGAACCGCCTGACACAGGATATTTAAGCCGCAGACTCTCTGTTCCGCGGCTCGAATTACCTAAACGCAGGAATTCTCCGATTGCGAATGGGTCCCGGTTAATGGGCAGGTGTCACGCCGATGGTATGTATTTCACTCGGCCACTCTACGCTCGGCTACGGCTAAAGCGCCGGTTACTAAATAGCAAGACTCGGCCTGCCTGGTTAACTGATGAATGGTCGACCCTTCACGCACGGGCCAGACCCAGCTCGCCGAAGAACACGAAAACACCTAGCCGATGCTCGACGGAGCTGCGACCCGACACCGGTGCCTCGAAAATTGAACCGTGAATTAACACTTTGCTGCCGGAGACCCGTTAACACCTTCGTTGCCGGTCGATCTGCGCGGATGCCTCCTGCTGAGAAGCCTTTTCCATTTGAATTTTCGATTGACTTTTATTTCTGCGAATCGCACACGAATTACAATTTGCTCTCTTGCGGCCCATGGATCACATTATTACCCACATGCGACCATTTCTGTCTCGCACAACTTGACGCGGAGGATTCGAATTTCCCGTGAAGATCGAGGTTCGCAGCGAGCCGGAAACGTCGGGAGGCCTAGAATGTCCGGGAGAACTTGACTGTTTCCCAGGTGCGGCTTCAAGAGCAAGAGGTGGAGGAAGAAGAGCGGGATATACAAGCGTGGAACGGTCAGAAATTAAGGAAGCCAGGTCGCCTCGACGTTGCGGTAGGGGGTGCGGATGTTGCAGCCCGTGGAGCCGGTAGAGCAGAGGACACCGTGGGCGATAATTAAGACGGACGCTGATTTCGCGATAGCGGCTTAGTCCTCACGACGAGGACCCACCCGCCCTCGTAAGTACAGGAGGTAACTGTACTCGCGCAGGCACACGAACCACCTCGATACACGGTCTCGGATGCACACGTGCAACCGAGGAAGAATGCATGCACGTTGACCGTCGGACTCACACAAACCCGTAGGAAAGCATGTACAGGCCGAACGTGCACTCAAACTCTCCATTATGGCCGAGGTCTCCACGGTTCTCCTCTTAG
This sequence comes from Lasioglossum malachurum, assembly GCA_028455605.1. Taxonomy (NCBI): domain Eukaryota; kingdom Metazoa; phylum Arthropoda; class Insecta; order Hymenoptera; family Halictidae; genus Lasioglossum; species Lasioglossum malachurum. The sequence goes on from CM052315.1 coordinate 27,090,513, forward strand.
TAGTAAGAAGATTCCATAGTCGGTCGAGACAGAGAGTGGCAGGGGGGCCCGCGGGAGGGGGCGTAGGAGAGAGCGCGAGAGGAATAGAGAAAGGACATCCCGGAGCATCTCACGGAGGACCGGGGGATGACTATACGGTGCGCCTGGAGGAGTCGACCGGCCAAGATTTATCGGCCTCTTACCGATACTGAGCCGTGCTCAAAATGCTGCAAAACACGGGGCGAGTGTGTGCGGGGGGGTCTCCACGTATATATACGGCCCTGAGCCGGATAACGAGGCGCTACCGCCACGGTAAATAGCCCCCGGTCATTTATTAGCTGAATTTATCTTGCCACGCGTCGAACAAAGGGATACGGACTATACGGCGTGCTTGTTGTCTTCCCTTCGGATCCTCCGACCCGCCTCTCTTCTCCCTGGCCCTTATCCTTGCTCTTTTACCTCGGGGCTTCTCTTCTTTCTCTCTTCCTCCCTCTCTCTCTTTCTATCTGTTCCTCTACGATTCTCTCGGTTATACGGGAACGACGGTGTCCTGGCCGCCCTCAACCCCACCGACGGCGGGGAATCACCCGAGGCACCTGCGTGGTGGTTCGCCTTATCTCCGTGAGACTATCTGCTGGCCGGAATTATCGGTGAATCCGAAAAATGACGGTATTAAGATTGGCGCGGTTGCACGGAAAACGAGAGAGAGAGAGAGAGGGATTGTTGGAGAACAGACTGTTAGAAGGAGAGGCAAAATCCCGTGGAGGTAGAAAGAGGGTACGGTGTGTGTATACACGCTCGGTTGGTCCGCGGACCGGAGCATGGTAGCGACTATGGCGGCGGGGCAAGGTAACGGGCACGTAAAAGGAAACGCGTGTTGTACGTGTGCGGAAAACGCCCGGCCAGATCCCGCGAGCGTTGATTTGCAATCGTACGTGCGCGGACCGGAATCGGTACCAGCCGCTACGCCGAGCCGCGCCGAGGAGATAAGTATGCGCGAGCTTTAACGGCAGGATATCGAACCGGTTTTTATGGGCTCGATTAATTTGCCCGTGGTGCGTGGCACCGCGAATTGCTGCGCCAACGATGTCCTCCGACGACGGATTCGTGGGAACCGTTTTAAGGGATGAGAAGCGGGCGAGGAGCTTGGGGGATGCATGATGGATTGGGGTTGTATGATTAGTTCAAATATATTCATGATTTTATTTAACGTCATCGTATTCACGCATTATTATGTAATTCAGTTTTCTATGCAGAATTTCAGACAATGTTACGGTTTGAAAAGCTTATAATTCATACATTTATTATTAGACAGCGGATTTTATGCATTTATGGCCAAAAATGAGTAAATTTGAAACAGTGGAAACATTAGAAAAATTAAAATACACTGTCATATTATTTCCAACCTATTAAACAGATTAGGAAAGAAAATAAATTTCTGTTGTGTTCCAGTTTGTTGGATTTTGGGTGGAAAATTTATATTTTACATAAAGATCCGCTGTCTGTTGTATTCGTCATTATTATATTCACGATTTTATTTCACATCATCATATTCACGCATTGTAACTTAGTTTTCCGTAGAGAATTCCAGACAATGGTATGGTTCAAAAACCTTATATTCATTATATTATGCTCATGTTTTTATTCAACATCATCACATTCACGCATTATAATTTAGTTTTCTATAGAGAATGTCAGACAATGTTATGGTTTAAAAAACTTTGTTTTAGTTTTGTATGTTTCTTCTTCGGTCACACATTTAGCACGCCTCACGAATACGGCTCGTTAACAACGAGCACGCACGTGCCTTCGTGGTCAAACAGAAACTGAATGATGTCATGTCCAAGTGTATCTGCCGTTAGATGGGCTTTTCCTATTTTCCAAGCTTGAGTCAACCATCCTGAGTCACTCGAAGCGATTGGAAGAAGTAGATCAATTTTAACTCAATGTTAAGTGTTACATCAGTTCTCATAAAAGTCACATAATATCGAAACAATATCGAATCAATGGAACAGTATAAAATAAAACGTTTATTTTAACTAGACTGCGATTTTGATTCTCGATTTTGTTTTAATAGTTCCAACCCCCCTGTCATTTCTCTTCGGCCGACAGGCACACCGGTATTTTTATAGCCTCGGTCTAGTTCTCAGGCGACAAAGAACTTTAACTTATTTAGTTGTATAAATTTCCCGAAAGCGCTGGGATTAAACGTCGGCCCGGATAACTACACGCGTGAAATACTGGGCTCGTGCCATTTTTCTCGCCTCTTTTTCTTCTCTCTCTCTCTCTCTCGCCCTCTACCCCTTCCGTAAATCAGATTCGCAAAGTAGAGTAACAGCGTAATACCTAAAGTCAACGGGCGATTGTTCTGTGAACTTGAACTGGGTATCGATCCTGGCATTCTTAATCCTTAAAAATTACAGTGACACCTTACGCTGACTCCGTAATATCCCATTACTCATGTAGAAGAAGTTATAGTAAATTTTAATCGACTCGAATAGTCTGTCTGTTTGTTTGTTTGTTTGTTCGGTAGAAATTTTGCAATTGATTTTAAACTAAGCTCGCCCCACGTTTTTCGTTTTAAATCTTACAAGTATTAGTAGCTATTAAAAATTTACAATCACAAATTTTCAGGACTATCTGGACGGGGTTAGGAATCTGTATGCGGCTAGGAAAAATTATTTTATACTTTTTAGTCCGTTTCAAAAACGAGGTATTGTTTAAAAATATCTTTTTATTTATTAACTCGAAAGTCAAACATTTCTTTCGACCTACAATAATTCCGTTGTATATGATTTTTTCATATTATTTTTTATATAGCTTCGAGTCCAAAGGGTTGATACATCGATGCTTGCGAAATGTTAGGAAGACAATTCCAAAGAAAGACATGACAATAAAAACTGTATTATTTGTCAACAAGAAGATTTGAGTATAATGGTTGAACGACGTCTTTCGCATCGGTGGCAACAGCGATTGTCTGCCAGGAAACCGGGGGATAAGCTGCAATGCATTCGGTTAACCGGAGACACGTTTCGCTCGGGCTTTCGTCACGTCATTAAGCCCGGTCGCGGCGTGCACCGGCGCGGCGTTAATGCCCCGGGGGGCATCGAGGGCGGGGAGAGGCGGCTCACGGGCAACCTCGCCGCGATTTATCGGTTTATGGGCGCCGTCGATCGGTGCCGATCCGGCCACGGCTGAAAGGGTCGCAGGGTCGGGACCATCCGCGGAGACCACGACCACGAAGAGGGCCGTCCCGCGTTTCTCTGTCGCGCTGCTCTCCCTGTTCGCCCTTGGGGTTAAGTGGCACTCTCCGCCGACTTTTATAATTATTTCCTACGGAGGCGAGATCGTTAATCAGTAATTGGACGAGCGGTTCCCGGCTCGGGAAACCGGAGTGCACGTCGCACCGCGGACCAGACCGTTCGCGCGGCTTATTACGTTGTTGAAAGAGTTCACGGTGACTGGATCGTCCACCCGGGACGTTTATGGTTCCCTTTAACGGCGGATTTATCGGCTGGCGACTCTCTGCGGGATCGATGCACCGGCTTTGATCGATCCCCGCGACTAACGAGTCGTGATCGTTGCTGGACCGTGATGTTTCGTGAATTGGAATGTAGTGCGAATGTAAACGCGTGGATTGAATATAGTTGTCGTGTAATTTGTCGTTTTTGTACTTAGAATTCCTCGGGCGATTCATAACAAATCGGATTTCCGGAGATAGTGCAAAGTGCCATTTTAGATATCGCGTTACACCACCCGATATACAGTGTTCGTACAAACAAAAGTGTTCGTACGCCCTTTAAAAAAGAATAACTTTTTTGCAATTGTATAAAACCACCTGATTTTTGTAAGCAATCAGAAGCACTGGTTTACTAAATGATACATGCATAAATAAAAAATGCATTTTTTTAAAACTTTTTTTATTTCGGTCCTTAATGAAAATTTCAAATATACGTTTTGTAGATCTGTTAGTTACACTCGTACTGAAAATTTGCTTATTTACCAATGTAACTGTAAAGAAAATGTTACGGCAAGGGGTTAAACACGCAATATGAGAAAGTGTCAATTTTTAGTGTCCACTGAACTGCGAATTTTTATGCAAAATAAAAAATGTTCGCAATGAATACAAGATACGGGAGTCAAATAACAATTTCATCCTCCTTTGGATTATCTTATCAAGGAAAAACTAGTACACTGGTGACCTTAAATCTTTTTAATACCTCCACTGTTTTAAATTATACGTACCCATTTTTGTCTTAAGTGCATAAAATCCGCAGTCTAGTTATCATAAACTCGTGAAATTCGTTTCACTAAAATTGTTTGTATAATTGTTCGTCTTGATCATGAAGTCCAGGATAGGTTCGATCTAGACACGCGGATGGAAACACGTCGGCGATAAATTATTCTAAGGCGCGGGGTATCATATTTTACCACCGCCATCCACCCCCGCTGTTGGGGTTGTTTCGCAGCTCGCGAACCCGCGGTACTTGAATCTTGCGGATTGAGTTGTTTTTCTCCCGTTCGAGGCGATCACTCTTTTCCTACCTTATTTGTTGCGGCTCGGCGTGCCGCCTGCTGTGCTGAACCCTGCGAGGGTGGTTTAGGGTGGTAGAGGGTCGTGGAAGGTATCCAGGGTTTAGACGTATTTTTGTTAGTAAGCTGACTGCTGACACGCATGTCTTTTGATCCGGAGCCGAAAATTAATGTTTATGAGAACGTGTTAGGGTGGGATCTGGGAAGAGCGAGAGGGGGTGGAAGGGATGAAGATTATGTCGAATCCCTTTGTTATACAGGCTTTCTTTTGGGAAAAGATGATCTTAGCCTTGCGGATATTAATGATAATTCGAAACAATTTTTTAAATAATGTTTCAACCCTTAATGTTATAATATGCTATCTTGTTTCGTCAAATTGATAGAAAACACTTATTCGGTCGGATAAAACGAACATTGCGAAAGACACAAATATTTTTATAATTTATACGAGTGTACAATGAATGTTTACAAAACATTGTGAAATTTTCCTCCTCGATGTTTTCGAAACGGGGAAGACATATCACTGTAGTTTCGGCATGTTTTTTGTATGCGGATCGCACTCATATATTAGCTTTTATTTTTATGTGGTATAAAATCGCTTTAGTACCGAATTTAGCGCCGCGAATGCATCGATCCGACCACGGGGAAAATATTGTTTTCCGTAAAATATTAACCTGTATCTTATTGGCTTTCGAAGAAAGTATATTCCCATTAATTACATATTTATCTTTCGACCATGCTGATTTTTGACTTGATTCCAAGCACAAGGATAGAGCGAAGTTAAGAACGAAAATCAGGAACCAGGGTTTAATAATAGATTAAAGCTGGTTTAGGCCCTTCCGGCGTGGATGAATGCGTTCACCGTATCGGGGCATATATTCTTCACTGAAATAAGTAAATATTTAACGAGAATCCTCGCAACGGATAGGTTTCGGTGAAGGAAATATGGCGGGCTCGTAAAAGCAGCAGGGGGGTGAGAGGACGACGGCAGCGCACTCGAACGTCGGAAGTGCAGGGCATGGAAGTGGAGAGTCTGTGTACTTTTTGGACACCGTGTTACACATTAAGGGTCTGAACCTATTAACAGGCGAGCCGTTTTCAAAGCGATACGGCGCCGCGCCGGGTGACGAAAAACACATTTGGAAGCTTGTATCCTTCAGGGTGTCGCTTTCCACGCTACTTAAGTGTCCCTCCGGTGTCTCGCTCTTCGTGCCGACAAGAATACTTTGTGATCCAACCCCTGAATAACCTAGTTATCTCCGACAACGGTGATACTTGTTAGCGGCTGCAGTCTGAGACACTTTATCGATCACCCTGTGTCCGAAATTTAATCAGAAACGGTGCCCTGAAATTCCGCGCACTAAACCTTATCAGGCCAACACGACATTATTCATCTATAATTTCCGCATTCGTTTCGTTGTTCTCCGAGTGACTCCGGTGGCCTTGAACGACTTTCAGTAATTATAGTCACCGAGTTCCTAATGAAATATATCATTTTATCGCCATGAAATTCCGCTCGATGAAATCCCTAAGAAAACAAGTAGACCCGGGATTGACCCTGGTGTCTTGGCAACCCTACAAAGATACGCAATTTCCATAAATATCCCCGTAAGTTCGGTGTACGCAGTCGGCGGAAGTGAATTCCCGTCGGCAAGGAAAACCACGCGCGAACTCGTTCGACGAAAATGGTTAGGTGCACGCACAGATAGTTTCGAGTCTCGCGAGATTTTCGCCTCGCCTCGGCACGACACGGCGCGGCGCGGTGTCGCGGTCTCGCTCGGGGCATCGATTCTTTCTGCATCGGGGGTTTGGTTCCGAGGGGGTGGCTCTCTCGTAATTTTGCCAGTGCGAAGCTGGCGGGCACGGCGACGGAATTTCGACGTGACGTTCCGCGTAACTGTTCTAATTTGGCGGCGGTGCTCGGCTCGGTAAGGAAATTGGTTCGATCGTAGTAACTCACGTATTTACCGACCCGCCTCGATGTTTGATCGCGGATATATTGGCGAAGAGGGCCGAAGGCACGCACACGGTGGTCTCGCGGTGTGGTCCTCAGGTCGAGAGGAGTCCGCTGATAGCGTTCTCACACACTCTCTTCCTCTCTGCCTCTCTGTCCCTTTCCCATCCCTCGTTCTCTTCTCCTGTGCAGCTCGTTGCCTCTTTCTCGTCCCGTTCGCGGTTATCTCCTCTTCCTCTTGCTCCTATCCTCCCTGCTCTTAAACTGTTTTCTTCGGATCCTCGTCTCTTCTTCGACCGAGGATCAACCGGGTAAGAGAGAGAGAGAGAGGCTGAGGAGAGACAGAGAGACTCCTGCTGAGCCTGTGTGCCCGAATGAGCCGCGATTTTTCGCAAACTCTCGCTAGCCTCCCCGGACGTATAACGTACAATTACCCGAAGACCAGATTACACGGGGCCATGGGAGAGGCTCTTCTCTCTCTCTCCCTCTCCTCTATCTCTCGTTCTGTCTCGAAGCGCTCGTTATGCCATCACACAAAGCCCCGTTCACATTGGCCCACTTGAGACCAGCTCGAGTCGACGAGATGCCGATACACCGAGCGACCCCGCGCCCACGGATCAACGAGAAGGGCCTACGGTGTTATCGTTCCCTTGCTAGGAATCGGTACACCTCTACCTGCGGTACCGGAACTCGATCCTCCCCTAAGGATCGATGTTCCCGTCGTTCCACGCTGCCTCGATGATTCCCCGCAGTATGTTACGATACTACGGGAAAACAAACCAAAACGCACGGAACAGTCTATTGTTTTGCGCTCGCTGCCGCGCAGCGCTGTTCCTCTTCGGGCTTCGGGCACGTGCGCTCGCCTCGAACACGCTGGGCGGGACCCTGCGACCCTGCCCCAGCCCGAAAAAATTACTTGAAGAAACACGGTTTAGCCGCCATCTGTAGAACTTCGTTTTTGGGACGAACCTAACTACATAATACTTTTAAGAGTTTCTTTCGACATATAGGTGTTATTCTGCGATCTCATTTTGTTCGTCAGGTGTCAGCCCTTTTCCTATGTACATTGGACCATCGTTTCGGGAATTTTTATGAATGTGACCTTGAATGACCTCGAGGAAATATCATCGATGAAACTGTTTTTAGAAGGACTACGATTCTAGGTGTTAAAAATATATATTTCAAAAATAGAAGATCTCCCGAGACAGTATGCAGCCCCTTCCCATACACAGTAAAATATAAATGTTATTCTTTCTTCTTCAAGTCGAATTCGAATTCGATGAATTTTAAGAACGACAAGAGAATGTAATGTTTTCAATTCCTGTCGATTCCCCGCAACGCCGGTGAATTTTTATTGAAAACCATTAAAAACGAGAGAGAAGCGAAACATCGCACGCCGCCGTGAAAAAATATTTGATCGTTTGCCGAGCGATCAGTGCTTTCCCGGTGAAAAGGATACACTCGAGCATTGTAGGCCAGCACACAGAATAAAAATGGTAAACTAACAATCGCGAAACACGGTGTACTTTCGCGTTCGTTTTGTCTCGGAGCTGTGAAGCCCGTAAACGATCGAACACTTCCGAAGAGTGTCGCGCATACGGTGCTATATTGATTTGACGGCATTCGAGAGAAAATCCTGATAGACCGGAATGCGTCGACCCGCTATCAACCGAGCGCCTTCAGCCATTAGAACCCATGAGCGTTAGCTGATACCAGAAAAGTGGCTGGCGTGTTTTTTCCATCTATACTCTTCCCTACTCTTCGTCAGCCCCCGGCCACGATTACTCGCGCCACAGAAATAGAGCCGCGCAGAGCGTTGGGAGACACATCGACGAGCTGCTTGCTCCCCAGGCTTTGCCTTGTCTCGTCTTCCGGTGTTCATATTTAACGAGTCAACTTTCCGTCGCGTCGAACCACCCCCCGAAACTTTTCGTGTCCTCCAGTGGGATCTTCGTGAGCCACCCCCGCCGCTTTCCCTCTCGTTCCCTCTTCAACTTGTTCTTCTTCATCTTCTTCGAGCTGTCGTTCGACGGTGTAACTCGGCCGCGTCGTTAGCGCTTCGGGCCTCGTTGAATCCGGCAGAGCGTCAACAGCTGCCGGCGATCATCGTCTTTCGTGTATCCTTGCACCTTGCGAGAGCTATACTCCACTTCACGGCTCCTTAAGTGGCCTCCACTCGAACAAGGGGCCCGCTGCACCACGCACACCGTTAATGGGATGCCGATAAACACGCGGAATGCCGTCCGCGGTTCCCGCATCCACGCTAATGGAACCTCCAGCCGGTGCGTCGACGCACGATGCAGCGCGGTGACTATCAACGAACACCAAAAAAAATAAACTTTCTCTATCCATTGCAAAGGCAAGTAATGATACTCAAACTAGCAGACAAGTATTAACTAATCATTATAAAACATTGTGCAAGGTTTAGCTGCCCCTATCTGCCCGTTGATTTTTAACCAATTTTTGTTTATCAACGACGAGCGGTTAACCCCTTGCCCTACGATTTATTTTATGGTTTCAATAATTAGAACTGTAATTATCCTAAAAAAGGCATATTCTTCGATAACTACACATTAACAAAACCAAAGTTATTAAATTTTCCCTTTCGGCCCACCTTGTACAAGGATTAGCCAACAGATGCACCGACATAATCTACACGACCCGAGCGAACCGTTAAATTGACCATTGCACTCGAGGTGCCAAAAACGGTCGAAACAATGGCCTCAAAAACGGTCGGAAACGCCGGCCGATGGCGGCGCAGTAAATCAAAACGGTCATGGTCTTATCGGCTCGCACGCGGCCGAACTATGATCACAATGTTTTCCTCTTTCGAAAAGCGACCGGAATGGCACCGGCGCACGTGTCCGCAGTCGCTTATTACCATTTTATTGCGTTGCATCTGGCGTAGGCCTCGGTTGTATTTCACCGTTAAATACGAGACCGTTTAGTCCGGCTGACGGCGAAATGATTTTAAGGCCGTCCATTACGACTTTTTATGGGTGGGGGGGCGGCTTCGGTTTTCGGTATTAACGGTGCCGTTTACGCCGCGCGGCCGTCCAAACAGAACGATTGGTCAGTCATTTCCGACAACTCTGGGGAAACGCGGCAGTTTCGACGGACTTCCGTCCTAAACAAGCAACCGGCTCGCTCTCTTTCGCGCAACCCCCATTAGTCGTTGACGTTGTGACTTTTACCGTTCCTGTTTTGCTCCGTGGAACGGTCGACTCTCGTCACTCGGCGAAAGTTTACGGACATACTAATTTTTTCCTTTGTGACCTGACCGAGCTTGCGCCGGCTATTTGCCCAAGAGATTTTCCTTGCCGGTCTCAAATGTTGTTCCCCGTGGAAATGGCCCCGCTTAGGCACCGAAAATATTGCCCCCGCTCGCTCAATTATGACTGCTCAGCCCGACCTGTCCCAGGTGGTGCTCCTTCAGAAATGTAAAAAAATTAGTTTCTCTTTTACTGCACTTCTCCTGGATGTCAATGAATTGTGTTGTTCTTTCTTCGCTCATCCGGACCCTAGGGTTTCCTAAAGTCTGCTGAAATTACAGTGTTCATAGTAATAAATCAAACTTGTCTATTTCTTTATGGCCCTTTCCGGTGTCTAGTCCTTGTGCTAACGCTCTTGTACCGAAGAGAAACGAGCCCATATTTTTTTTTTCTGCTTTACAGTCGTACCTCGTTGTCGTACTCGTCAATTTTTCTCCTTGTTTCCCCCAAGGTCGTTTGAAGGGCACACCTATAACACTTCACCTTGGCACGCCTCGGACGTGGGAAAGGGTACACTGTTTAAGCTTCATCTTGGTTGCATCTTTATTGCCTCGAAATAATTAAGAGGAAAAGAGAAATGAAAAGCGGAACGCAAACTGTGTGGAGGTTCAGTCGCGGGGCCATTTTTTAATCAAGACTTTAATGAACCGTGGCTGGTAGATAAGGAATATACTACCGCGTTTTCTGCTTCGGAATAATTAAACTTTGAACAGTATAATGATCGTATTTTGTTAATACGCATTTATCACATTTACGGGAGTTGCCATTAATTAATAAATAATGAAGTATTTCCGCTGTATCGCGCGACAGCCTATTGATGTAGATAAGCTTGATACATTTTCAATTTAATTAGCGGCGATCGAAAAATAACGCGCTCCCTTCGGTTCCATCTACCCGCGCGTTTTGCTTCATCATTGTGGAATAACAGAGATATTTTAAACTTTATGAGGATGTCCTGCACAAAACAATATCGAGTTGCAGCGACGACCCACATGCAGCGCCGAGCCAATGTTACGAAGTATAAAGCAAAATTGAGGTTACCGTGCGAGCCCGTCCACGCAGTTGCAGAGATCAACTGCAACTACTGTGTATTTGTTTTTTTTTTTTTTTAACGAAGCTTAGTATTGTTTTCGAACACTGCTTGCCGTGCGTACTGCGCCGCTTTCCCCGCGGATCGAAAACAGAAATTTAATTTGTAGTCGATTTTAAGGAAAATATTGAACAAATTCGACAAACAGGAGAATGAAGCCATCAGCTCGGAAGCAAAACATCGAACAACAATCCTAAATGAATGACGAGCAAATCGCAAGCACGGGATAAAAGTTAATTTTTCGAAGCAACACGCGCGTGCAACGAGTTTATTGCGCGAAATATTCGATTCTGTGTATTGACCAGCTGTGAAATAACATACTTTTTCTGTTTACTTCGAACAAAATATACCAATGAAACGAAATGCTTTTTTCAATATTTTTTTCACGTGTATCACTCAACTACAATTTACTGCAGCCGAGACCAGCATTTATTACGGTTTTATAATTCACTTTTTCCATTTGATCAATTTTGTACTCAAAAAGACCTGGAATTTATACAAGTCTGAAAATATAGTACATACCAATATTATCTCATAGAATATTTATTTCAACGTAAAACAGAACTCAGTATAAGAGCGACAACCAAGAAAAGTTTCTACAAAACAAGAACATACAAATATATAAACATTAAAATATATGAATACACGTATACGCATTGTACAGTGCAAAAAATTGTTGAATTTCCTTTTTCGATGTTGAAGATAAGGGAGTTAGTTTTGATCTACACCTTTGTAGAATTTAGGCTTAAGGGAACGCTTACATCATTGCGGTTCGCGTGCAAAGTCCGAGCAATATTTCCATCGTGCTCGATGAAAACCGACGAAACAATTTCGCAAGTTCGGGGAGTTTACGAGCTCGAGGAGTAACATTTACGATCGCGGGTTGCGTGATCGAGGAAGCGAAACCGAAGCCGAAACCGTGGATCCCTGTGTCCGCCATTAAAGCGGCCGGTGCAGCATGATCCAGGGAAAGGATCACGAAAGAGGCGGACAGGATCGTGAGTTTGCGCGAGGGCCTGCCGAGAGGTAGAAGCCTCGCGAAATATCAATTATCCGAGCGAGTACATTTAATTATGCCCGTGGTCGGTTTTGAGGGAATCCCCCGCCGAAAACTGTTGCGTTTAAATAACCAGGCTCGCGTTGGTAAGCACACACGTATAAAAACACACACGATGGGATAACCAGCTCATGGTTGGAGAGAACCATGGAGTGGATAGGGAGAGCAGCGTTGACGGGTTAATCTGCCGGGTTTTACAGCTCTTTCCAGGCCGATGTCCGGCGCGCGGCCCTCCGTGCGTGGAACGCGCGCGTCCCGCCGAAATACTTGTGCTCCTACGATGATTATTATAATCGGCTGTCAGTGGCTCGTTATCGTGACGGTATGTGAAAGCGTTAAATTAAATTTAAATCTTCGATGGCCCCAGCCGGGGTCCGATAGGCGGGGATCAGCCGAGGGAACGAGCGTGTGCGACCAGGGAATAGGATGAACAGAGAACGGGCGACGAGAGGGAGCAGGCTGCTCCAGCTGAACCACGGTGGAAAAGAGAGCTAGAGGAGAGGAGAGAGCAACGAGGCTCGTCGAAAAACGAACACGCACGCCTTCAAGTAGCAAACCGGGAAGAGTTATATCGTAGAGACCCGGTGGTCCTCCCGAGATTGGACGATAATTACCACGTGTGGTGTGCGCCGTACGGCAGATAAGTACTATTAATGTCCGCCGAGGAAACCGATCTCGACCTGTATTATTATATACGGCCCTCCCTCAGCCCTTATGCGTAACGGGGTGGGCCGCGCCGAGAAATTCCGAAGCCATACAGAGAGAGAGAGAGGAAGAGCAACCCCTTCGTGGAAATACCGATACAATGGAACACCGATACTCGAGACCGCCGCTGGAAATGTCTGTACACGTCCGGCGCAATTAACGACGTAACCGATATCCGCATAATAACTTCCACCCCTTATCAAGCCTCCAATAAAACTCCGATTTACGATTTTCCCCGCGATATCGCGTTCGTTTTTGCTGGTTGCTTCCTCGCTACCGGAATGCACATGCGAGATCCAACCTTCGATACTTAACACATCATTTGCCGGCGATTATTTCAGAACTTTTGGACGTCTATCGTTAGGGAATTTTTAATGGACCTTTCATCGGCAATGATATTTCCGAACTTATTTTTACAGGGTATTTCCGAAATGTCAAGTCTCCGTTTAAAAATATACCTGTTTCGTGAAGCACACCAGTACTTTCTCCAATTCAGAGATCTTGCACTCCAAGAAGATATTAAAATCGTGAAGTGCAATCGAAATTACAGTGAACACGGATCCAGAGTCAGCTGCTTTCGAGAAAGAATCGCTGCAAGACGAAAGTGGGGGTGGGCAGCTGTGGTAAAAAAGAAACAAGCATCGATCTCTCTGTCTAGATAATTGCGGGCCTCTCAACAAGCTCGCGAAGTGCAACGGAACGTCGAGATTCTTATCGCAAAACGGAGGACCATTATCCGTCCGCGAACTTATTTTGCATTATTCCGCGAAATGGCAGTGGAGCTGCTCTCCTCGGCCGACTCGCTCCGATTCGTTGTTCCGCGAATTCGGGTCGATACTTTCGTTTCTTTGGCAGCTGTGTGCTCCGATTCGATGCGGTTTCTCGCACGGTTACGAAATATTTACATTGAATTTGTTATACTGCTCGGCAAGGCTTCGTTCGGGACAGGATACGTGCTGCGACAACTGTGCTGTGGATCTTGACGCAGGTCCTCATTCTTGGGGGACTGTTTTGCAAACTGGTAAGACCAGTGGAATTTGATTCGTACATCAGAACTCATCTTATAAAGCATAATTAGTAAAGTGTAAGACATTGTGACGACTGGACCTCTCTATGCAAATTCTCATTTTTGGAAGAATGTAAAACGAAACTGTGAGTATGTTACAAGAATTTAAAAGAATGTTATTACATTACTGTTGTTAAAATTACTGAAAGAAGAAATAAATTCTCATCCAGCTTCTTATTGTTCAAGTAGTGGATGGAATTATAAATGTTAGTAAACGAACCGTGTATTTAACGTGGCATTATACACGGAACACAAACGATGCACACTCATTTCTTTATCTCAGACAGACAAATTCACTTCATACATTTTTGCCTCTCGCTATATAATTATCCACACTCCACACACTTAGACTCAAGTGGCCCCTAAACGATCAATAATATCGTCAATATTCGCTTCAAAAATATGACCATCAATATATTATTGATCGTCGCTTTAGGAATTTTTATTTCACATAAAGATCCGCAGTCTAATGTTCAAGCACTGAGTAAAACATATACACTCGGTAAATATTTCTCCAGCAAGTTCGGAACAAAGAAGTACTGCTTGCCGTAACCGCGAATTGAACGAAGGATAAAAATGAACTCGAATTTGTAGGACACGAACGAGCCATCAGCATACGATCTACAAGGCTCGGTTCACATTTCGCAGGGTTCCATAAAAAGACGTTTTCCGAAGGCCGGCGGCGAGTGCCGGCACATTCGAATCACGGTCCGGACAGCCGGTAATTGCCCTAATCTCGAACACACAGCCTAATCTGGTAAGTGGCTGGGCGAACACCTTCCATTCATTGATCGGTTGGCAGCGTCACCCGACAGACCGACCCTAAAACGAGAAGAAAAGGAAACAACCGGGTCCGGAGATTACCATATCAGAAACTGATTAAGACGTTGCCGAACAAGTCGCCGAGAGGTGTGTAGAAGCTTTCCCATCAGGTACAAACAAAGTGGTACATGGGGGCGCTGGCTCGTTAGAAACGACACAAAACTAATCATCGTTCTCTCCTCGATGCTATCGGGATGATCGTTCCTCTCCACTCCGCTCCGCTCCACTCCGCTTAGCTCGGCCAGAGCTAATTGCGGTGGAGCGGGGAAGAGGGTTGGCCAGCTTCTAAATGCAGGAAATAATGCATTTCGTGAGCCAGTCAATCGGTCATCTTATTACGCCGGGGAACGAGTGGACGAGTAGGTATATGACTAAGGTGGTCGGATAGGGACCAGACAATTTAATTGTTCGAACTTAAATGGAGAGCAGATGCCTTCTCCCGCCTAACAAGCCGGTAATAACCCGGCCCGGTCGCTCCTCGCCCCCCCTCGCACCCCTCTTCTAGCCGCTGTTCCATCCTTTTTCAGCCCTCTTCGTCCCCTAACCGTTCGACTGGCCCTAACCGTGACGCCCATGACCCTGACAAGTCGCGTCGGGATTCACGACCGTCCGAGAGAGATAGAGCCTCTTCGTCTTCTTCTTCTTCTTCAGGGTCTATCCGTGAAACAGCAGGTGCTTCCGTCGCGCGAATGCCCCGGGAACAAGCGACACGCCACGCTCGCGCTGTCTTCTCTCCGTCGTTCACTAATTCCGTCTTAATCAGCAGGATCCTCAATCCCCTCCTCTCCTCTACTCTCTTCTTCTACCTCCTTCATCTACCTTTGATCCCGTCCCCCGGGAGACACAGAATCGGCCGTAGAAAAGTCGACGGGATAATCTTCTCGGATTCACTCGGACACGACTTGTTGGGGATCCGCTTCCAGAGGAGAGAGGCCGTTGCGCCATACCACGCGTCGGATCGTTAACATTTGGGAAATAGACTGGAAAAGGTCCGGGAGTTTCGAAAGTTCCGCTCGTGCCCGGCTGGATTCTTTCTGGTGGGTTTTGTGCCCGGCTGATGGAGGTCTCCTGATTCTTGATTATTCGGTCGTTGGAAAGCGTGCGTGACCTGATCAATAGAGAAATTCTAGAGGATGATGAAAATGTTGGGAATACCTTATCGAGAAACATTGTCGAGCTTCTTTGTTCATCGACCAGCCACAGACTTCATTTTCAAGGATCATATACTAACCTTTCAGAAAATCGAGCAGGCCACCAGCCACCAGCTGCGAAATGCAATCTGTTATCCACTTCTCGAATGCAGGAACCATGGAGCCGGTAGACATTCATTATCAGCTTCGTCGGACACATGGAGAAAATACCATAAGCGTATCGACGGTAAGCAGCTCGGTCAGGAATTTTAACGAAGGACGGGCGATTTTCTGTAATCAACGATGATTTAGTGCGCGCGCGCGGTCGGAGAAAGACCGCGTAAAAACAAATGATCAGAACAACGTCGTCGCTTTCTCTTGGTTTCGCACAAATTTTGCGGTCGCTGCTCCGTGAAATGTGAATAAACAGAACGAATGCTACGAATATACATATATAGACTACAAAACATAACAAAATCGTACAATAATTACACAAATAGCAAGCAATGAAGTTAAAGCGATATGAATAATGAACTCAAACCTGTCGTTAAACACGGACTGTCGATGAAAACATATGACTACGATTTCACCGTGTCGATGAAAACAGTGTCGGTGAAATGGGTTGTCGACGAATCAAGGGTAACCCAGTTTGTAGTCTCCGGCTGGAGTACTGGATGACAAGGGACCTCAGAAGGGGCCCCTGGGCGGTGGAGTTTTAGTGGGTATGCCTTCGCTTCTTGTTTTTCTCAGGCAAAGTGTGCGTAAAGTGCAGTTCCTCACCGCCCTTAAACTAAAAAGAAGAAGGTCATCGTATACTGGGCCATTGAACTCATCTTGACATGAAAAATAATATTATGTTCTAAGAAGTATATATAGCGCCATTTAAAAGAACGACCTTCAAATTTCTTTTTTGAATTATTTTTCTATTCTAATTAACCTTTTGTTCTGTATATTATAATAAATATCGCTACAAAAATTTGAATAAATCTATTCTTGGCATTCCGTAGATCTAATAAGCTGTTCTATAGTCAATTTCATATTCTTGTTACAGAAGGGCAACGACGAGAACTATGCAGCACTAACGTGAGATACACAGCATCCAACCTAAGTATTACTTCGAAAACAAACTTTCATTTTCTCGCTGCAGCTGCACTGCAAAAATGAACTTTTATCCGGTCGATAATTGTGTTAATCGCAAAGGATATCCGGTCCATAAATAACAGCGGAACGAGGCCGAAAAAACGACTAGCACCGGCAGCGCCGCAGAAACAAAACTACCGAAACGCTTCCGAACGAGAGGAACATTCTTGCACGTAAACAACCGGTGTAATAATTGGTCGGCAACGTGGGAACGAGATAAAATATGAATTGATAGCGGGGAGCTGGCCGCGCGGAGGTCAGGTCCGCCGTTAAAATCCATCGCTGACAAGATCGAAGCGATCGGGAACAGAGGACGAGGAGGAGGAGGAGGAAGTCTGGCCGCGGCGCGGCGGGGCTCCCATGTTTCACAATGCCTCGCAAATAAGCACGTGTAATCTCCTTAAATAAACCGGGGACACACTAAGTACAACCCGAGGAGAACGGGCACAATGAGCGCAAATTGTCGGTTTAAATCGAACGCGTAAAAAGAGGAGAAAAATATGGCGCGGCCCGGCCGTGAAAGGAGGAGGGAATCGTGACGGACCGCTCTCGAAAATGGCGGTCGCGGGTCGAGCAACGAGCGTGCAATGGTAACAGGGTGGAGGGTATCACGGGTAGAACGTAAGAAACAAGCCGAGGACGCTCGAGGAGGATCGAGGAGGGACGGAGGAGGGCAGGCTCGTTGGGTGCTCGGGGCCACGTCCGCCATATTTTATTACTTAAACGGCATGCCGGGTAGGTTGTTTGTTGGTTAAACAAGGAATTAATGCCGCGGTAATCTGTCATTATGGATACTCGTGCAGGAGGACCCGTGGTTGCGCGCCGTTCTCATCTTACCCCATCGCTCTCTCCTCGTCTTCTTCTTCTTCTTCTTCTTCTCTCTCTTTCTCTGTCTCTCTTCGACTCCTATCTACTCTCCTTCCACTCGCAACCACCGTTTCGCTCTGCTCCGCATAATTTCCGATCGGATCCTCGAAAAAGGACGAGCAGAGAGAAATAAAAAAATACAGGCTGTAAAGGGAGCAACAAAGAGCGGAACGCAACAAGCGTCGCTAGCTACGCACGAAGTGTGCCATTCGAGCCGCGCTGCACTGCCTTCGGCGATCCATCATCGAAAATGCCACGGAATGAATAATGGACGAATCAATGTTGCCGTTCCGACCGAACTCCGACGGAGTTTTCGAAACGTCTCCGAATGAATCGCGGGACACGCGTATTTGTATTACGTGCTTGTACGTGTATATGCGGAAGTTCCGATCGATCGAACTGTACGCGCGCATCGAGATGATCCGCGCCGAAAGCCGCGACACCAATTACCGGTCCCCTCGATAGATCTGTCGCGATAATGATCGACTGCCCGTTCTGCGTATCCGGCCTGGTATTATTCAATCGGCGTTTATTAGACTTTGTTAGCACGACGCGATGCTGCCTCGACAATCGAAAAATGTTCTAAATCAGTTGCTAGAAATCGAGATCGACAACAAATCTTTCTTTCAATAATTAGAATGAATAGGATAGAATTATTCTTCGATTTTGTATTTTATTTTCGCCATAAACGCGTAAATCCGCGGCCTATCTACGATAAAAATGAGTAAGTGTGATATAAAACAGCACGTAAATCACGCAAGAAGGTATAAATTTGCTTGCAATCGCTGCAGAAAATTTTTACCGTGTGCCTGCGTGTGCAGAAAATTAATTTTCCAGCATTCAATGAAAGCAACCGCGGCCATTTATTTGTAAAACATTAATAGCGCACCGTTGCGCCACGCAGATATCAACGGGCAAATTAAATAAAGAGTGGTGGATAAGGGGTGAAGGTTTTATAAGGGTTGCGATAAAGCGCATGAAGGGAGAAAATTCTGAACGTTATATTTAAGGAATTTCAAGATTGAGAAGGTTTCATGCGAGATTTCTAATCGTGCAAAGAGGAAAAACTTCTCCTTCCGCTGGCATTTAAGATATTCAAAGAATCTGTAAAATGTTTTACACAGCAAAGCAAAGTACCCCACCCATGAGACGAAGAAACTGCTCCCTTTCGCAAAGTTTCATATGAAACAAATAAATCGCTGCTGCTTGGTTCAGTTAAAGTATTTAAGATGTACGGGAGAGTCTCATGCAACGAGCTTGGTAAGCATATGAAGATAAGATGAGACGAATAAGTTGAGCATACTTGTGCATTGTAATACGATACGGGCAGCTGCAATGATTCTCGCTGCTTATCCAACGATGTATAAACTGCGCACGCTGTGTTATAAACAGAAATACTAGTAGTACATTTTATACTTACATTAGAAACAATCCAAACAATTCCGTCGATTGTTGCGACCTGTCACTGTAGACACCTTCTTTTGTACAATAAAATTTTTAGATATCCGAATCGAACAAGTAAGATGGCTTACCTTGTGTAAATAGATGATATCATTAAAACGTAATGAAATTATCATTAGTTAAACATTTTCTGTACATCGTCTCTGATACGTACACCGCAATCGCAATTGAGGCAGAAATTATATTCTTCACGTCGTTCATAATTAACACTCAACCTACCACTGCCAGGTTTTACAGTTTTCATCCGACAATTACTAAGAAATGATGAAGTTGCTTAAATGGAAACTGATTCTTTCTTTATCCAAGAACACATTGCGATAATATAACATGAAACAAAATCTAAATAAGTATATAATATAATAATCGCTTCTACTGCTCGGTAGGTTTAGTGTAAATAGTGAGAAGTGTGTAAAATTGACAGGAGGGATGGAAGAAGACTGAACGTTCGAGTAACCCTGAATGGAAAAATGGAATATGTTGCGGTGCTCTTGAAAATCTGCTGATAAATAAGGAGTTGATTCAAGCTCCCCCGAGGCAGCTCGTGGAACAGCAACGATCCTCGAAGTCCAGACGATTCCTCGCATAAAGCGCATCATCCTCGCGCCCACCTCCTCGGCGGATCGTCGAACAATCCCACAATGTTTCGAATTTTTATCAGCACCCCCGACGCTCTTCCCCACATCCTACGAGAGCAGGTTCCCAAGGCTCTCTCGCCTGTGCAGCATTGTTTCCTCGTCGGGCAGCGAACGGGCATTACGAGCGTCTAATATTAGTCTTTTGTGCCCGTTAATACACGTAACATCCACGGTAAAGTACAACCTTGCATCCCCGTGGCCGAAACGAACTCCGCGTCCCATTGAAATCGATCGAGACACGAGAAACGTGGAACTTTCGTTCTCGACGACACCGGACGATCACCGGTGGAATCGTATAGATCCGGGATAATGGCGAGAGAGAGAGAGAGAGAGAGAGAGAGAGAGAGAGAGAGAGAGAGGGTTAGGGGGGAGAGAGAAAGAGAGAAAAGGGTGGCGCGCGCGTTTCATGCAGTCGAACGCTCGAAGGGAAGATGCTGATCGCCGGCCATTTTCTTTCTCTCTTTTCTGCGCTGTCGACGAGCTGTTCGGCTTTCAGTGGCGTAGCCATTACAGCAATTTCCACTATGGTTCTTCGTTTTTTCGTCGAGAGACCAACCACGGCGATCCCGCCGGCCGACCGAGCCGTTCTAGTCGACCGATAGAGATGGGATGAAGTATATTGTGAAGCTCCAGTCTGATTGCGATAGTTCCGATATCCCCCCGCGAGAAACGGCTAGAAATAATCTTGACACTCGATGAACCAAAAAGATCCTATATGTTAGCGCTGAAACTACAGAGCGCTGTGGTCTGTAAACCCGCTTTTGTTGATCAAAAAGACAAATACGAACATAAAGTAGGCCATATCATCGTCAAAAATAATGTTTTTCATTTTGATCATGTCAAAACTGGAATATAAAAATGTCTGAGAATAATGTTAATTTTTTCCTTCCCAATGGACATTTCGCAAATGCCAAAAATAATGTTCAACTGCCGGTAAAAAGATAAAGTCGCTTTTAATACGTCAATTAGCGTGCTTTACAAAGCGACACGTTTAATGAGTTAGAGACTGGAAACGTTAAATTGCCTCGTGATAATCGCTCGTTTCAGCCTCCTGCATCTCACAAATCCCGACAAAATGTTCATCCACTACATCATTATAAAAGCTGATTTTCAAATGTGGACAGAGAACCGTGTCATGAATATCTATTTATATGTAGAATGTCCGAAACGTATTTCATTACGAGTATCCGAATTCTCAATACGAATTGCAGGAGCTGATGCCGTGTTAGATATAATGGACAGAAAATGTCGAATATCTCGTGAAGTATTGACATATCGATGACCATGGGTTACTACTTTTAAACGCATGAAGATAAAAGGAATCGTTTGGTTCAACATAAAAATTGGGTTGCATTAAAGAATAAAGTGCAAAAAAAAATTGAGGTCATAGGAAGGTGGAACGTATTTATGTATATATATTTTTTCCTCCCCTATATTTTTTTCTATTTTTACTTAAAAAAGAGCGACCTATCCCAATTCCCAGTATCACCCTATACAGCAATCATTATAACCTTTAGACTGTGGCGCTTATTAGCTCGAAGCCATATTTGAACGTTTTAATATGTGATACTCGCATGGCAATGGCAATCCATTCTGGATACAGTTCATCGAATTAATATTCGGACGCCCTAAAAAAGCCGATATCTTTTTTAATATTGTATTGTACGACCTAAACCTTTTTGGATAGCTAGGTCAATGAGTTTACTACAGGTAAAAATAGTAATTGATCGGAATTGTAGAAAAAATACTAAAAGTTGCATTTTGCAAGTTGACCAAACACATCTTTTAAATTTTCGTTATTGGCCCAACTAAAAAGTCGCAAAAATCAATTTTTACTATTGTTTTTCACAATTCCGACGAAATGCATTTTTTCAACATATTCTTTAGACGCCATTTACCAAATTCTTCTAGCCTTACAGAGAAATTGAAGTCGTTTAGTCCATTCATAAAAAGGTCATTCCGATTTAAAGTGTGTATGATCAGTTTTTTGCTGCTAACTGTATACAATACTTAAAAAATTTGAAACATATCACAGGTAGCATTCCTAGAAAATTTTTGGAAATTTTCCATTGGTCAACCTTTTATTTCTGTTCTTGTTAGCCGGGAGTGCATTTGCACCCCATACGCAGGGAGAAGGTTAATAAAAGATCACATATGCCTCTCCAGTCAAAAGGTTAATGGAAATATTATTATATTAAGCAGCATGAGAGAGAAAAAGAGAGAGAGAGAGGGAATAATACAAGAGATAGATATTCCAGCGAATGCGTTTTCTCGTTTCAGTGAACAGCGAAAGGTTTAATCGTTTAGCGGAAAGTTCTATGAGCCCGCGAGTGGATAAAGACCCGCGGTCTACTAATGAGTGGTGCTCGAAATCTGCGAAACGAGAGACGCGGCCATTGAAATTGGCTGACGATTGGCAAGTACACATCGGACTTGATCGCATGCCCATTAAGTAGAACGTTGGAATGGTAAACCGAACTAGGGAAGTTCGAACCGATCGCGGAAGCGAGGCACGCGCAACGGCGCGTATCGGCGTCCGCGCCGGAAAAACCGCGGCAATCTCGCGAATTACCCGCTCTCTCTCTCTTTCTACCCGCTCTATACCCGCCCCCCGTGTAATTGCTCTGACGGAGAGGCACCGAGATACGCGGCGACAGGTATTTCCTGCGTTTCTTGCGGGTCCGCAGTCCTTCATGACGCGCGCGCACATTTGCTCCGTCGTCGATCGCGGACGAGCGATCTAGCCCTCCTCTATCCTCGATCAGGAAAATGTAGATTACGACGGGCAAGTACACTCTGCGGACAGACGATAACTTTTTCTTCTTCTCTGTCGATCCTAACTTATACATATACACCTCTGCGGTCTCGTCTCGATAGGCCGATACCGCGTGGTAATAGAAATGCGACTCGCAGAACTCGCTCTCGTCGGTTTTAGCTGATCGTTCGCTTCCCTCGCGTCGAGATCCCGCGGCTGTAATTACCGGCAATCAGCTTGAATGAGTTATTACTAAATTACCGGTACGCTTGTGACAGTGGTAGCTTCATTGACTCGCCGATGGTAGCAGAATCGGAGAATTTCTTGAGACGATCTTCTTGGACTCGTTTTGCACGTTTATTTAAGTAAGAAACTTTGTACCAGTTGATTAGGATGGATAGTATGGCGGACCTTATTTTTCGACCATGACATCTTGGGCACCACCCCCCCAATATTGTTCCATTTCATGAAAAAATAAAATCTAAATGGGAATATTTGAAGGAAAGACTTTCGATTATGAATAAACGTTCTTCTTGTTCAGTCATAATCAAAAGTCTTTCCTTCAAATATTCCCATTCCTATGAAATTTCATGTTTTTCGCAACTTCAACGTCAATGTGGCACGTCTTTCCCTTATTTGATCAACTTCATCTTTTGCAGGAATTATTTTCTTACCCGGTGGCACAATTTTAGGGAGGGACGTGAAAAAATCTCGCAAAAAAAATACCACCAGGTATAGCTAAGATCCACCCTTATGGGTAGACTGTGGATCTTCCTGCAAAGTAAAAATTGCTCTAAGCCAGACCTCAAGAAAACATGATTTCAAAGGATAACGAAAATTATCGTTAATTTATTTTTGAATTCGAGCTCCTTTTAGCAAGAAATAAAATAATGAAAAAAATAGCAGAGCAGACATTAAGAATCGCCATCCCCGATTCAATGAAACCTCCGATCGGCCGGACCGGCCAAAGAAGCAAAAAGACGGGCCAGGAAGCAATATCAACCGTATTTACTCGTTAGGGGTAAATTTATCGATAAAGTCGTCGTTAGCGACTCCATCGCGTAGGGTCTGGTCGTTGATATTCCCCGGACGAAAATAGAAGTTCCTCGGCCCGTCCTTTGTTAAGATTTACTCGAGGACCGGCCGCGGCGTGATAAATTTCGATTACGTGGCGAACCGCGCGCGGGCCCTTAGGAGAAAGGGGTGCGCAAGTGTATAACAGTGCGCGCGTGTGTACGGCGTGTATACATGTACTACTCGCGCGGCCGGTGTCGGTGACCGGAATAATTAGGATCAACGGAAAGAAAATATCTAAGCCCGTCACGTAACCTGCAGGTTTTCAAAGGAGCAGCACCCGGCACAAATGTATTCACAGTGGGGTGGTCCGAGCGTGCGGCGAACAGTCAAAAGACATTACCACAAAAGCCCACGGAAACGGCCCTTCAAAAGGAGCGGCCCGCGTCTTTCCGCTCACAATTAGGAACCCGGATTAGTATAATGAGTTTTCCTGCCGTTTACGTCCGAGGGATGCGTCGCGTTCGGACTCCTAAACGTCGACCCGAAAAACGCTACCGCGGTGGAAATCGACCCGAAATTTTCTGCGAGGGTGGTTTTCTCGCGAACGAGATTTTTTACCACTTTTATCGAAGCTTCTTCGTGCACCACGAAAATCTAATTGCGATCTGCGAAATATAAGAGGTTTCAACAATTAAAAGCAGTATAAACCGCTCATGTTGATGGACACTTTTCTAATTGTATTTTTGTACTTTTGTGAAATATGTCGACACCAGTCGATTCAGAAAGCCTCAGTTCTAGAAAAACAAACTACGGTCGTGTCGTTAGCGTCGCGACCGTTCACAGTTGGAAAAACAAATATGGGATTATGTAGAGTAGTCGAGGGATTTGTTTCTTTCTACGTCAACAATCGTGTCCATTAGTGCGCATAGTACAAGTATGAATCAGAGTCATCCAGATTAAGACTTGTGTCCTCACTCTATCGTGCCCCTTCGACGACGCTGCTCCCCCACGCTTCCGGCGTTCCGTCTCTGCCGTGCATGTGTCACAATGTCACGCGACTAATCCTAGTAACTTTCTCCCCTCGATTCGAGTAAATTCCCCTCATCTGGCGACTCTGGTATGAACTCGTAACAATTTATCGAAATCTTTGTTCTTGTTAGAAAAGGTAATGAGTGGACAGGTGAGCAACACGCAAGATATTGAAAATATCAAACCAATTATAGAGAGTTCGTTAAAATTCTTAAAAGAACTAGATCAATTAAATGTAATTTTTATGATATTGTATGTGTGTGTATGCGATTTCATCATTATATGGAATTCTACCCCTTTCCTTTAAATACCTCGAAGCAAGAAATATCTGACTTGGGCCACTTTCACGTGAAGGGTTAAGACAACAACATTTGAGTTTTGCATAAAAATCCGCAGTCTAACAATTACCACTGTTAGTTCCAGTATCGAGTTGAAGCTCTTTACGATCGGCCGAAACAGAGTGTCAGACACAGCTGGGTGAATCAAACGTCCCCTATCAGAAATTCGCCGAGGAATATACGACGGGCGAAAATCACGAGCTCCCCGTACAAGTGAAAAAAAAGAAAAAGAAAAGGAAGAGGGCAGGGGCTCAGCTTCGTTTCATCCAGTTTTACGGTGCAATATATTATTACCGTTTCCTATTATCTGCCGCGGGCCGTTGTCGGCGCGGGTGGCGCACGGCCGACGTGTAGGTCCGGAAAGACGACTCCGGGGACCACGTGCGACACCTTGCCCTGGAAAAGCGTAGGGTGTCCATTTGTAAAGTCTAGTCAACTCGTAAATCCGCGGCTGGCTTCCATCTCGCCGACCAGGGGCGCGGTGGAGTCAGCGAAGATCACGGGGAAAAGGGGCCGAGAAAGATGAGGACCGAGCCTGTACCCAGAACAGGAGGGGTGGGGCAGGAAAAGAAGGTGGAGAAGGAGGAAAAAGGGGAGGAGACGGTGGGAGGCAAAGGAAAGAAATCGACGCAGGTTGCGTGCGGGTGGTCCCCTGCGGCATAGGTTGATCGCATGGACGTCGCGCGTTTTTACCCGGTTCTTAGGACGCTTTCTTCGTCGATTCCACCCGAGTTTTCGACGGACCCCCCGCGCAAGAAGCCCGGGGATCTCGATATGCGTTAATCGCACGAAATGGAACTCCGTTGTTTCGTTTCGTCTCAGTAAACCCTTTTTGCGGGTCCGTGCGCTGGGCCCCCGCCGCCACTTTTTACCGCGTGCCCCACCGAAATTTGTTATTAAAGGAATTCCACCGCGCTGACACTCGGGCGATCACCTTTCTACGCTCCGGCGAGGGATTCAATTATTGTCTCGGGACACGGCCGATTTATGTAGTTTGTAGAAACAGCGTCGCGATCCGCGTTGTTCGAACGCCGAGCAGCGAAACCCACCAAAATCCCATATAAAATTGGAAACTGCAGAGCCAATATGTGTATCAGGTGGATCTGAAAGTTTCTTTCGCTATGTTCACGTTTAATACGGTTGAGGGCTTCCATTTGTAATTAACTCCTCCACTGGTGTACTGGGGCCTCTCATGGCCCCGTCATAATTTCTGTACGATAACTTTTCCTACCATAATGTTGTATGATAATTAATTGCAAATATCACGCGTCTTTTGGACTTCTTCAGAACATTTCGATTATTTAATCTTTTAATGCATCTAAAATCTATAGAATGGTTTGATTTCGCTGCACAATGTTGAGTAAACATGGTAAACTATTGTTTGAGGATTTTCTCACTGGAGTGCGATTTCTCCTTTACAAGATATAAGTTAGTGCCGTAATAGACGACTCTACCTCAGGTAAGTTGGTCTGACGCATTTTCTTCTATCTTCGAAAGCAAGCAAGTTATTCACGTGACCCGTTCATAACGCCCCATCCTGTATGATACTTCGTAATCTGAGTAACCACCATTTGACGGTTGAATTGTTATTTAATTTCCGACAAACAAACATTCAGTTCGGTCGAGGATACATTCGCGCACGTAATATATCGCGTGTGCACGAGTTCCATGGAAACGGGAGGTTAGATCGTGAGGGGTTTGGATAATTATCGGAAACGGATAGAGGAGATACGTTTTTGACCGACGCGGCGCAGAGTAATTGCTGGCTCGCGGATCGCGAGAAAAGATCATTTTTCAAGTGCAATATTTGCGGGATCGTTTCCATTAGAGAGCGTCGGATGGGGAATGCGCGTGTAAATTTTCAGGGAGCACTTGCGAATCGCCGGGAGCGGCCGAAACAGTTTATACGGGAAGCTTTAATGCAGGATGAAATTGCTGTGCAAATGTTGCTTCTTTGTCACGCGACGAGCCACCGTTAAACTGGAACAAGTATTTCAAGAGTGGCTGGTTCGTCACAGCCGCCTTGCCGTTTCTTCCAACGGACCTTTCTCCCTCGTTTTTCCTCCGCACGTTCTCCCACGCATCGATCCGCACGGCACACCGGAAACGCGACGTCTCCGATGTCGATTTCATTTTACTTCTTCTCTGGCAAGGCCGCGGTTTCGCTTTCGCTTTACACTCTCTGCTCACTCGCCTTATTAATTCTTTATTAATCTGTTATCACTAAAACCATATAAAAACTTTTCTCTGTCTTATCTTTAACAATGTTAATAATTTGAAAATAATGGATGTTCTTAAATTGTCCTAATGTGTTTACTGTTTTAAATTCCATCCACCCATTTTCGTTATAAATGCATAAAATCCGCAGTCTAGTTATCACAATACCAATACTAAAAATCTCAATTATTTACAAAATAGGGGGTGGGCAACATTTTTAAGTCAAATTGAGGTAAAGGCACCAGTAATTGACCTCGTTACTTGACCATTTTTCAGGAAATCGTGAAAAATAATGATTCTGGACGTAAATAATCTTTCGAAAAAGACGCGATAGATAAATGTAGTTCCCCATATTAATTAAGAACAAGCAAACCACGAAACATTTACCTACTCCGTTCCTAAATTAGAATCCTGAAAGATTCGGAAGATTTGACAGATTTTAAACAATTTAGACCGTGCAATACCGCGAGGTATGTGCTGAAGATTCTCTAAAAATTTCAAGTGAAATGGTCCACTAGAACGCCGACATATCGTGGCGACAGTTCCGAATAAAGTGGTGTCGAGATAAACGTGTTTAAAGATTCAACTATCAATATCTTGCTACACGAGTTGCACTCTTCAAACATCTATGTATAACTACGTTTCCTTTTCTAGCACTCGTCCCGCGTGTCCTTTTGATCCTGAATTTTTCACCATCGGTGAAAAATCGAACGAGATGAACTGGGTCGCGAGCACATTAGCAACACCTAGAGATTCCGCTTTCGGGACAACGAGGATCCCCAAGCGAACTGAATAAACTTGACGGTCCATTAAGACGTCGCGCGCCGCGGCGACGCGAAACGGGACGCTTCAGGTACGCGTTTACCGTTTCGGGGAGGAGTTACGACCGCCCTGCGGAAAAACGACGGACAACGCGACGGTGAGCTAGACAGAAGCTAAGTGCCCCATCTCCTTCTTTTATTATTTTCAGAATCGTTGCTTTTAATAAAAATTCTTTTGACCCGGAAGGATGAATGTGTTCTTTGGGAAATTCGAGTCTTCGAGAAGCTATTATCGACGTTAAAAATTTTATTCGTCTTTGCATAAGATTTTTTCATAGACTTTTTTATTCGAACTCGTATTATAATGAAAATCGCGATATGTCCAAATGGAGAATTAATATTATTATTAATTTTGGTAGATCTTGGTAGATCAATCTTTTTAACACGCTAACGAAATTGGAATAATATTTATGGTCTGCTTTTTATAACGATAAAATTAGTAACTTACGGAAATTTTTCTCTCAGTCCCATTTTGATAAAACAACTTTTAAAAGTGGAATTCGCAGGGAAAGAACTTCGGTCTGACTATTACTCTGTTAACCTTCTTCCGTCTCGCAGATCCTAACCAAATTAAAATCACTGAATCTATTATCATAAAAATGCAGCTCGAAGTTTGGACAAAAAATTGTACCACTTATGCATGATTAACGGGGCAGCTGGTTTTTTTCGCGGAACTATTAAAATACCGAAAATGAAATCATTTTTATGGAATTAATCCTGACTATTCTGAAAGTACGATACATTTTTATGAGAGCTAGCACGGACAGCGAAAGTGCGGAAAACCTTCGCGAGGCTGCTGTGTAGCTTGCTGAAACGAACGGCGCGATCATGGTCGTACGGAGGGTCGCTTCGCACGATTTTTGAATTTCTGGGGTTCCGTGAAACGCAGGAGGATCCCGTTTGCTGTCTTGAAAGCGGCTGATCGTCGGGAACCGTCTGAAAAACCCAAAGGTCGGCTACCGGCGCGGCGGATCAGCGAGACAAATCGCGGTCCGTCCGAGACGCTCGAAAGCGTGACGATTAACAACGCTCTCTCGTTGCAATGGTGGCCCTGCGAAGGGAAAAGAGAGCTGCAAGCTGCAGCCTAAACGCGCGTGAAGTCCCTTGGATCCGCGGCGAAGCGACAAAGGAACACACCATCGTCCATTCGACGATCCTCGCCCCGTTATTTGTACGGACTCCAGACAGGAACCCGTTGAGCTAACAAGAGAGACACTACGTGCCGCGAAAATTCGGATTTTCTCGGAAGTTTCGCTCGGACCGTGGCGACAACCACGTTCGACGCAGATGTCAGGTGATTCTTGTTCAAGAGAATTTGTTAGACAGAGGAAACGTTGTCGGTCGCTCCTGTTCCGGAAAATGAATTTCGTTCCGGCTCGAGTTTTCATGAAAATTTCCGCCGCGTATTTTGATGGTAATATACCCTCCCGGAATGAGAAGCATGAAAATAGGGCTTCCTGATACGGAGAAATAGAGGCTAACGATGTTACCGAATAACAATGCGAATTAATTAATATTACGAGCTTGTATGTCATTGTGAAAGAAGACCCAGATTGCATAATTAGCAGGTTAGCCGAGAGAGAGAGAACCCCGGCGTTTGTAGAACTTTCACAAAGTCAAAGCGCCTTTTTTAATGAAACGCGAATTTACAAGCGTGCAATATCGATGCCAGTAGTTATTCTTTCGACCTACTTGATGCCGGAGGCTATTACATTTGGCTTGTAAATTCCGGTTTATTAAACTCCGATAGCTCACTGGGGCACGTGCTTTTCCAATAACCTAATGATTTATGATGTTATAATGTTGGCGAAATTCCTCGCAATTTTTTCCAAGAACGAACACTGTAAGCAATAACGTGCCGCTCTGCTGCGTCCTATCTTGAATGATTTTACAAATAGAAAATAATCTTTCTAGTCTTTACAGTATTTAGACATAATTGAGTCTTCGATTTCTGTATGTGGACGCATTTACTTCAAACTTCAAACGCGTACTGGAGAAACGAACATGTAAAAGCACAATCGATAAGGGGTGAATTATCACAGACCTACCGAG
Organism: Lasioglossum malachurum; assembly: GCA_028455605.1. Lineage (NCBI taxonomy): Eukaryota > Metazoa > Arthropoda > Insecta > Hymenoptera > Halictidae > Lasioglossum > Lasioglossum malachurum. The sequence goes on from CM052315.1 coordinate 27,120,453, forward strand.
TAATTATTTCAGAGGATTATATGTGGGCTAATCAACTTAAGTTGAATGAATGTTCACGCATCCCGAGTTCCGTTCTATCTCCACAGATATATAAAATGTAGTGTCTTCTATAAAATGTATAAATAATTTTACGGTTTCGGACGAGAGCAGAACTTTGGGATTTCGATCCTGTAGTTAGGACGTCGAGCCACAACTTTTCCCGCGTGGGGCGTTTTCGATTTCGCAAGAAATGTGTTGTCGATACGGTCCACTCGTGAGTTTCGTTTGAAAAAACGGCGTTGCCGGTGCGAATGTATTCGGAGTGGCGATCGAGCGAGCGGTGGACGCGTTGAAGCATTGCACATTTTTGTAAGCTGTCGAGATCGGCAACGGTTGCGAGGAGTCGATCGTTGCGGAGGGCCGGCCGCGGGAGACGTCCAGAATGATTCGCGAAAATTTACGGTAGCTCCGGCGTAATTGCTCCATGACGAGAACAGATCGCGGGAACGGCGAACGAGCCAGAAGTATAGGCTTTTATTTGACAGCGGGTGCAGCGGGTTTTCAGCGGAAACGAACGGTGATCCGGTCCGACGGCCGGAATGCTTAACTGCCGGATCGATTTACTGTCGGCGAATCGGCGCGGCGGGCAGCAGCAGTTAGAAGCAACCCGGGAACCCGGGAATTCAGATAAATATTTCTTAGAACGGGATAATGGTGCCACCAGCGGTCGCGGGAACCGACTGGTTGATCCCGTAATTTATGGTCAAGCGCCACCACGATTTCACTCGGACTGCGACAGATATTCCGGCCGCAATTAAACGCTCGGACAAGTGTACCCGATAGCGCCTATCATTGTTTAGTCGAGTGAAACGCGACACCGCCGCTCCACCATTCACGTTGTTACCTCAACGTTCTCCCTCTCCGCTCGTCCAAGGATTTCACCTATTTTTTCTCTCTCTCTCTCTCTCTCTCTCTCTCTCTCTCTCTCTCTTTTGCTTTTTCGGTTTCCACGGATACAGTCTCGGCCATCCGTTTTTCTATTTTCTTTTCTGCGCGTCGCTCCATCGAGCCTCCCCGTGATTTCTCACACTCGAAACGATCGCTGTCGACTTTTTCACCAGACACACCATCGATCATTCGATGCGCACCCCTCCTGGCACCCTAATTCGCTCTCGCGCACTCACACCCTAGTCGTTCGTTATGGTACCAGCATTGTTTCGATCAAGCGAAATCCTCGGAAAATTTGAATCAGGTCCGCACTACTTCATCCGGCGGTATTACGTTTTCTCATCCCTCGAAGCATTTCAGCATATTCTGTGAAATTATCGTGACCTGGGTTCATTTGTACTAGCCAGTTCAATTCGCTAGCTGGTAAGTTCAAGATTAGCTTGGCTTGGATCCATTTTTATCTACATGTTACAGATGTTCTATAGAAATTCTGATTTGCCTTATTTTAAGATGAACATGAATTTTACCATTTTGTTAACAATTTACGTACCAGAATCCTACGTACAGGATTTCCAATGAACCAAACGAAATTATTAGATGATGTTACCGGAGGTGATCTGTTCATTCAAAATTGAAATATTGTTAATTGTTAATTGAATTTGTCGTTGTCCTTCAAAAAAATTCAGAAAGAAAGAACACAAATCGAATGTTCTTTTTGACTTCCTACTCCCTGCCTAAAACAATTTGTCCAGACAATAAACTGAATTAGTAGAAACAAAAAGTGGCGGTTATTACAAGTTTCTTGAAAAGTTTGCGTGAATTTTGTCACCGGTAACGAAACGAGCAAAGTGTGTAAAGTCGAGCATGCTTAATCGAGTTCTCGGTTTCATTACACAGCCGCACACTCGGCCCGACGCTCGAACGTATCGACGGGCATAATCAACTTTGTTTCAGTGGGGAAAAAAAGGCGCTCGTGTTCCTGGGAGAAATGTATTCAGCAGCACGTTTCCAATCCGTATTCCGATAAAAACTGACGAGCTTTCTAATAAGCCTGTCCTTTAATAAGCGATCCGGCGCGCCATCTAATTTACGTTATCGGGCCATCTCGTTAGCAGTTGCCGCGCGTTCCCGGTTCCTTGGAATAATTAAAACTCAGCGACGTGACGCGACCCGATGAAACACGGAACCGTTTTCTCTCCTACGGCGGAATAGGAGGAAGCAACGAGCCGTGGCCGAAGTAAATAGCGAACAGGGCCGCCATTCTGGCCCTTAACGCTTCGATATTTCGCAAAAATCCCTGAGACACGTCCCTTCGCGAGATCAAATTACCCTTTCAACAAACTATTCGAGCTTTACTCGAAATCCTAAGAATTATTTAATGTGTAACTATTAATAATTAAGCGAAATTAGTTACCGCTTCGATATTTGGAATGTTAATTACAGGTGGATTTAGAGATGGAACTTCTCTATCTCACTAGGTTTCTGTTTACCGTTTCAATGGATTTGATAATTACATATGAATATTTGAGAATGTCAAAAACTTGCATTTCTAAACTATTTTGCAGGTCCACTTGAGGATTAAGCGAAATCAGTCACCGGTCGTTTCTGGACGGCATCCAGATTTCGTGTATCGCAAAATTGATTAAGGAAGATTTATTGAGATCGATTATTAAAGTATTTTTAGTCTCATCCGCTCGCAAATCTCCGGGCAATTTACTTCGTTTAATCCCAATTTCCACCGTTTAAACGCGCGCCTTATATTCGGATCGATGATCATTATATGCATCTTTGCCGGTGCTAATTTCGACTATGCTAATGACCTGAAGAATGCTGACGCGGATGCACACTCTCACGTTTAGTTGAATCAAAATTATTCTCACCAATCAAATCAACAGAATCATGTTTTTTACCATCTCATAATTTTTTAAGTCCACGGCTGAAGAAAGATTTTTGCTTTTGGTACAGCAGAATTATTGGGAATCCTATTTTTCTAGGTGTTAATTGATTTGTTCCTCTTCTATAATGAGAAAAATGTATAAACATGCGTAATCTAGACATAATTCGTGTTCTTGTAATTCCATTATGTGAATCTGCCAAAAAAAAAAAATGATTCACAAATTAATTCATCGGATCGGATCGGATTCTTGCGATACTTTAGTGGTGATGATGAATGTAATGGGAATCGGAAAGTGCTACTGAAATTCCGGTGGATTCCTGTAGAAGTTTACGAGCCAACATGTTTGTCATTAATCACGTTTGTGGCTGTTTATCTGATGTTTTCGACGGGCCATTTAGCGTGGAAATATCTTCACAGAAAATTAATGATTCGTTAGTCCCTCGCAGTTCCTAAGCTCTTCGGACAACAGACTTAAGCGGTTGTGTCGACATTCTTACGTTTATGGTGGAAAATCAAATATACGTATATCTACCGACGGGGCGCATTCTCATTCAGAGATATCACATTTTAATTAGTTCTGGAACTATCAAACGACGACTGGCTTCTACCGCCTTATAACAAATTACTGCAAAACCTACCATATCATTTCGATGGTCTTTCTTTACAACTCTCCACATCAACTTTTTCAATACTGTCTCAGTCAACTGCTTGGTTGAAAGGTTAAAAAATCTGAAAATAGAAAATCCAATTCTCCCGCGTTCCCGTTTTGCGGTAAAACTATGGGATTGCTCCAGTTTGGCAAAAGGGTCAATCAATACCATTATCCCCCATTGTCTAATCTCTATAAGAAGAAAGTTCTCCGGAGCGAAGTGTCCACTCCCGGCGCGGCGAGAGAAAGAAAGGGACAAAGAAAGAGTGGCGGGGAGGTTGTCGCAGGGAATCTGTAAGACAAATATGCCCGTGTAGGATCTATCTAGAGGCACTCGATCTTTTCCAGCGACTAGTGCGCCGTAACGGCGTTTACCCTGAAGAGGAAAAAAATATTTGCCGTGTTACGGCAACACTTGGGCAATATTTGCTCGGCTCGAGCACGCTTTGTCCACATAGAGACATCGGCGTTGGCCACGTTCAGCATGGATTTCGGTGGAACCGAAAATGCCGCGCGGCCTCTTCGTGGTCTTCGCGGCAGCGTTGCTCTGTGGGAAAAACGAGGAACGATTCGTCAGGGATCGCAGGGAACACGTGTTCCGGTCCGTGACCAATTTAACCGGATACCACGGCCTACGCTCTCCAACCTCTGGCTCTCTCTCTCTCTCTCCGTCTCCGTTGCTCCAACCGACTTCAGGTTCTCTGCGAGGCAACCACCCTCTACCTACGCTGCCACCGTGGCTGCCGGTCGCTGCTAGAAAGGAAGGAACGTCAGTTGCACGCGCGCATCTGGATCATTGTCGGCGGAGATCTGTGGAGGAGGTAAATCGCTTCGAAATTCGGGCACCGTGACAACGTTACCTCGGCCCTGGGGAATCCACACGGCGACCGGCAAGACGGTGACGCATTGAAATCTGCACCTTGACTCGACACGCTGAATAATTCAGGGGGCAGCCTCCATTTTTTAAGCTCCGCCGAGTTATTGTTGCGCGCTTCGCCCGTGTTCGCCCGGAGATCCGAGCTTCCCGGCGACTCGCGGAGAATCCCGAGCGAGATCGGCAACCTCGAAAATCCTACCCGAGAACTCGAAATTTTAGGATGCCCGGGTTCTCGCGAAAATTTATTCCTGCATCGGGAACTGGAAAATTCAACCGCTTTGACTCGCACGATCCTTGTAGCAACTTTGTAAAATTGCAACGGGTACATTCGTTAATAGACAGCGGATCTTTATGGAAAATAAAAATTTTCTTCTTTCTACTTGATTTGCAATCATCTGGAGTGAAATGAAAATTCATTTTCTTTCTTAGTATGTTTAATTGGTCGATAATAATTGTTTTCACTGTTCCGAATTACACCTACTCATTTTTGTCACAACACACTTTTGTACGATTCTTCGGAGATTTTCAATGTGCTTTCAATGTCCTTCATCGTTTGACCTGTAAAGACGTCTCAGATACGTCATGTGTGTCTTACGACACCGCACACATTCAAGTTAAATATTGCTCGATGTTAACCCGTTTGCAGTCGGAGCTATTTGAACGCGAAAATTAAACATTTCTTCCGAGCTAGAATAATTCCATTGTACATGATTTTTTTCATTTTATGCATATGAAAATTGATATAATAATTGGTTAGATACCAACGTATTTAATAATGTAAACGACGTTTTGCATAATGGTGACTCTCTCTCTGAGTCACCACTTGAGTGATAAGGGTTAACAGCAAGTATTACCGATAACCTGTCGATTATCAGCTCAGGAACAGATTTGGGTTAATCCGAAAATTGATTGTTTAGCTTATACAAATAGACTGTATGTATACAAGTAGACTGCGGATCTTTATGCAAAATCAAAATTGTCTGCATCGATTGCAAGCAATAGAAAATAAATTGAATGTTATTTCTTCCTCTAATAATTTTAATAGAGGAAAAGTCATATATTGACATCAACTTTTAAACAATTTCGAATTTTATCTACTCAATTGTCCTATGAATGCATAAAGATCCGCAGTCTACAAATCAGAAATTAAATAACAAATAATACCTTCAGTCACGGAGAATTTAATTTAATTCGTACGTCAAGGGGTTACGGAGCGTTTCACAATATAAAATTTGACCGAATATCACAGGAGTGTTCTATAAGAGTTGTTCTATAACAACGTGTTAAATAATGCTTGCTTGACATACACAACCTGCAAAATTATACTCGATACAGTACCCTGTAAAACGAACTAAAAACCAGTCACACAATTATAAATATAATAATCACAATAAACGCAAGATATACTCTGCTGTACGCTTCAACAATGCGGCAGCCTAATAGAAATACGAAATGATGGTTTTACTAAAACGGGTGCTAAACGGTATCCGGCGAGCATCGAAAAGAATCTATCACTCATCCAATTCCGAGAATAATAACTTTCAAGATTCAATCGGTACGGCCGGTCGGAGCCTGGTGTTTTTCTTTAGTCGTGGTCAATTAAACGGTACACATTGAACGAGCAGCCCACATCCGTGAGAAGGCAAGGCTTGCGAGAGGCATCTAATTACTTAAACCGAACGGCGCTGATCCGGGGGATAGGGAGCAGTCTATGATCGGGCCGTGCCGGAGTTCATAAACACGCTAGAGAGCTGGAGCCGCTATTCCGCCGTTGGTTTTGATTTAATAGAAGCTAATTGATAGGGGTGGCCGATCGGCCCGGGTGGTCCTGTCCCAGGACTTTGTTTAATTATGACGTATGGCACGCCGGAGTCCTTTCCCGTGAATCGACCTGCTGCTCGTTCGACTGGCTGCGATTGCTTGAAAAACTTGGCCCAGCTCCCGATTAAACAGCATCTTATGATGTGGGATCGGGACTCTTTTCAGACTCTCCCATGTTCGCAACCCTCCTTTCCTTAGGGCACGGGTATAGCGGAGCGGCGAAGTTCGAGGATAGAAAAAGTCAAACCAATCTAATTGAATGCGACTGTAAATAGTGAAGCGGTGACGAGATCATAGCGGTGCACGTAGAAACAAAAATTACCGCACAGCTCTCTACGAAAATCGAGTGACATTTTGCCGAATAATTAACTTTCCTAATGAACTTTCTTAATGAGCTTCCTAAATCTCCATCTCTACCTCGAAAATAGAATAATTAACAGAATATAATAGAAATTGTAATCGCGTGGCCAACACTAAAAGTTAGACATTTTGAAAGAAAGATGTTTATCTTCACCTGGATGCCCTGGCTAAGCTGTTTAATATTTTGTCTCCGATCTTCTTTTAAGAGAATTTACACCGGCAATTAAAAATTAATTAAAATAATATATCAAAAAAAATAATTCACAGTGAAGCACGGAAATTGTCCAAATTCCTCATCTTTCATATGGAATATCTTTTCAGTTCCAAATGGTACCGCATTATTACAAACTGTGTACCATTTTCAGTACACTTTTCCCTGTATATAGTTATGCACGATTTACTTCCCACATCGTCCCCCCACGCAACTTATTAATGTTTAAAGGGTATCCATCGCTGCGCCGCTCCACTATAATCTCGTTCTTAGGTTACTTTTCTCGAGGTCTCTCATACGCGTAGGAGATACACGCTCAGAAATGACATGCGTGTCCCACAGGTATAGGCGAATTTGAAATTAGGAAAAGGGTTCAGTAGCTCCTATAATAATTAATTTGACGTTCGAGGCGACGTTCTTTTAAAGAGCGCGTCGTCGTCGTCGAAGCCCTGTGCCTCGCTTGTTCAACGCTTTATTAAAAATCGCAATCGGTTCTCTCGCCGGCGAATGGAGAGAGCTGTGCCGCTCGCTCTCGCCCGCTCGATTCAATTAAGACGCCGGCTGAAACAAAGCCTGGAATAATCTCGACGAATCCACGGGAATTATTAACACGTTTCGCGCCGCGTGGGACACACCGGCCCGACTCCCGGCTGATTTTCTCCGCTCTCGTTCCTCGAAGCAATATCACCGCGCGCGCAGCACCACCACCGTAGGTACTCTCCGGAAGTTTCGAAATACTTGCGCTGCTAGTACATTGAATCGGGAGCCCGGAGGAGTTACTCGCTCGCCTAGACTAAGGATCCTTACGCACACTTTTGTGCGACGCCTTTCCGAGGCGAACTCGCGGAACGGAAATTTATTCGTTTTCAGCGCGCATCGGGTCTACACAGTATTGTTCCCCGATCTTCAGGGACGGCCGAACAATCGCGGGAAACTCGTTAGTCAATTTTGCAATTTTAACTCTTTGCGGCCCGATGTGTTTTCTACGTTTTATTTCAGCGGCTGCTGCGTCATCGTATAATCAAATTATATATTCGCATATGCAACTTTCCCGCCTACACTGATTATATTATCAAACGTGTAGAGGCGCGCTACTTTTTAAACAGAAACATACCCTCCGATGAATTTTTGATTGATTTCTTTTATCGTATGTTTAGAATACCTTGAAAGATTATGATTGTTGTTATGCGCACCATGCATTTCTGGCATTAATTTCCTAAAACAGGAGAAAATTTATTGGGTTGGCAAATAAGTTCTTCAATGCATATACATTCACAAAACGAAAATAGAATTTCATCTTGGTTTAAAGGAGATTAAAAACATACATATTTATTAGACTGTGTTGAAAATCTTCGTCACGAGCCTGACATATTTGCATATTTGCATATATGCATATTTGTTTTCTATATTTAACGAAAGACATTTCCTACGCGATCAATTTTCATTAAAGTCGCACACACAATAGATATGAACTTTCGTATGAGCATTCACAGTATGTGTACAGAAATGATTTAGCCACGTCCAGAGCAGTTGATAGCGTCGACCATGATGTCTTCGAATGATTTCCACGCACGAACGAGCAACGAGTCTTCGAGATTGGCGCGCAGCCATAGCCTGATCGTCAACTGACATTGTCCACCTGTTCCCGGGCCCGTGCAATGAGATCAACAGCTGGAATTATCGACGGTCAGGTTCGCGATCGTCGTGTTCATGCGGATCAGTATGCGGGGAAGGTGTCGGGTTTACCTGACGCACCTGATCGCGCAGTAAGCGAACGACCGCCGCAGTGTATACAAAACTGTAGTTGGCACGTTGATCGCGTTCTAAAGGGGCAACGGTAAGTCGGCCAGGTAGGATTAGTGTGAAGAACCTTTAGCTACGGTTTAGCCAAGGTTTGCCAGTGGATTCCAATAAGTCTTGGGGCTACGTTCTACTGTAGACTTTAATATAGTCCGGTGCCACCGTTCGCATCGAGAAATCCTCAAGTCAAACAGTTCACTGTAGAATTCGTGTTTACGTACGGGGTCGGCCGAGTTTCTTCAGTTTTTCGGATTCGGGTAAGCTTATCCATTGTTCTTCTATTTGTCCGGCTATTTCAACAAGCGTGGATCCAATCGCGAGAAAGTATGAGGGAGTGGCAGGAGCTTTGCAAATTTTCCTAGAGATTGCTTTTCTCTTGATGCTCAATTTTTATATAGATGTACATACAGAAGCGAAATAAATTCGATTGTTCCATTTCCATAAAAAAAAAACAGCATTCTAAAGGTGGGATCTCGTTCGCACGTCTGCACGCAGCGTTTTGTTATCCCAGTGCCTATTATACTGCATTCGTTATATTTCATCAGAACTGCGTCTAAATTCATCAAAATTCTCTGACGATTCTAATGTATACTTTTCCCGTCTATCGCCTAGCGATCTCAGCTGATTACCCGTTCGAAATCAATTGTATCGAAGCTCCGAGGGAAGGTCGGAGGCTGGCAGATTCGGAGGATGCGCAGCCGGCTATTAATCCGGCGGCGAAATTGAAAGAAACGGTATACTCCTATTAAAAGGCGGCATCAATTAATTTCTCGAGGAGCCGGGGACCAATTATTCGGTACAGTACGGTGGTACTCCCGGGTGTCCTTAATAAAGCTAACAGCCCCGTAGCGCGGCCGAGCGAAGAGTAAATCCTTGCAAACGAGTATCGTCGTAGATCACGAAGCGGCGAAGTTCGTTGACGACGAACTAGAAGAGAATAAGAGAGGGATAGAGAGAAATCGGGTCTGTTAAGAGAGAATCCGTGCCGATTGGGGAAGGAGAGGATCGCGGGAGATGCATCGTAGGCGTGCAGTCAAATAGATCCAGCAGCTGCTCGATCGGAGAGACCTATTCCGCGCAGACCCGCAAGGAAAACGCGCTGGAAACGGAAACTGACTGTGCCAGCGATCCTGCGAATATCTCCTGCAGCCTGGAATGAACAGGCAAAAGGACAAACTCCATGGGAGAGGACCCGTGAGCGGCCGAGACGAACGCGGATTAGACATGGGTTATGGGGGTCTGCACGCCGCGCCACCCGGCTTTTCGGCTTCCATTCTCTTCAGGATCCTCCTCGAGTGGATACACTGACTGCCCCTCGCCCTCTGTTCCACTCTTTTTCCACCGACCCCTCCTTCCACGATTTTCTTCCTCGCTCTTTTTGTCCGCGTTCGGGTCGTTGCTTCCGCGGAAATGGATTTTCGGTGATTTCATTAGTCCTCGAACAGTCCCGCTGCTGCGTCATTTAACTCGAGTCTGTTCGTTCGATCCTTGAACGATTGGTGGCCATGCGCCGGGGTGGACTCGCACAATCGCTCGATGAAATTGTTCGATTTTTGGTACCGCGTTCGGGAGGTTCAATTATCTGGACTCATTGCGCATTAGTCTGCTGTCTACTTTCTGTCTTGCATAACGAGCCAGACTCCTGATGAATACGTAACTTCGTACATGAACTTTCCCAGAAATAGTTGCATAAAGAACTACGGTAGAATATCTCACCCATTTTTTCTTCACGATTTTGACCAAGAAATTTTTATAAAAGCCTGACACAGACGGGAGATCATTTGATAGAAAGTAAAAATAGCAAACAGGTGAACTTTTACACTGAACAACGTATGAGGATTGAATACTCCAAGTCCATTGAGAAATATTCATCCATTTTGATGTTACACTTTAATTGTGTCTCGTTTATAACCACGTATTTGAAATCCATCAAATTGTAGCGGACTAACAGAGAAACTATTCTGACAGTATCAGAAATAGACCATGGGTGAATTTGACTAGGGGCTGAAAGAGATACTTTTCTAATCGTGACTGTCTTGACAATGGTGGCGTGGAGTGGCTGGTATGGGAAAATTTCCGTATTCGTATAATCCACCCTACACTAATCGTGAATGACGTCGAGGCCTTTATCCTCGAGGATGATGAATCCTCTGTCAGATGTCAGGATGACTTATCCGTTCCTGTTCCGATGCATCCACCAGTCCGATGACTCATTTCCTTATTCCTCTGCATATTATTTTAATTATGCCATCGATCTCACTCTGTATACCGACGACACTTCGTTAAAACCTTAGCAATTAATAAATTAATTCCTCTTCTTTATACCTTGACAGATGCGATCGACCTAAATGGCGGAGTATTAAAATGATTCGAAAAATAACGTTATCTCGATAAATACATTAAAACATAATTAATCTCTCTCGATTGTCTATTTCAAAGGCCTTGCGCGCACAGTCGACGCGATGGTGGAAAGTGAACGCAAAGGGGACCAGGCTGTGCACAGTTATTCGAAACGTTCCAGAGTGGACCGCAGAATTTCAATCATGTTTTATTAATTAATCCATGAATATTTGCCGGAACTATTTCAGGATTGACTTGGAACCACCGTGAGCTCGACATACTTTCGGCAATGGATTAAAAGCGGACCAAAGGCTTTGGTTTTTTTGAGAAGTTAGGATATTAATACCGTGCATGACGTGCGAGAGAAATTTCGAAAAAATGGTAATTGGTTGGAATGGCGGAATAAATATTGAAATTTGCCGTTCTTATAACTTTTTTATGTGGAGCTGGATAGAAAATTTAAAAAATACTTTCTGTTTTTCGAAATTAAAAAATTTTAGTTATTTAAAATTTTCAGAGTACATGTAACTAACAAATATCTACCAGTCGCTGTTTTTACGTTTTCCATTACGGCTCAGATAAAAAATTTGTAGAATAGGATCTTCAACAAATTCTACGTTCCTTTTACGTCAGCTAGTAAACTGATCCTCCTAACTTTGAAAAAAAAAGCGATTGTCTTTTTAAAAGTGTCCGAATATTACTGTGAGCGAGTGTATATGGCTGGCCTGGCCCGGGGGTACGATGTTATAATACGAATTCGATAATCCGAAGGAAAATTTAATTATCGGCGGACGGTTTATTGTTTTCTGATAGCAGATTCGGTAGCGTGCTATGAAAAACGACCCGATTCCACTGTATCGGAGACGGTGCACGCGGTCTTACAACGCCGGCACGTTAAGAATGTTCCTTTCCACCCCCGCGCCAGCCCACGTCATATTTACATCGGGTTCCCTTACGAAATTCCGTCCACGATAATTCCGAACGGGGGAATTTCCGCGAAATACCGTCGGCGACGAACGCGCGCGCCCAGGCCCTCGGAAATTTCGTATTTATAAGGTTTCCCTCGTTTCACCCGCTGCCCGGGATATAATTGGACGAGGGGTGGCCTGGGGGGTGGCTCGTGCAATACGCCGATAATAAATTAGCCGGACTTCCCGGCGGAATCGAAGGAAAAGGAAACGTGCACCGTCTGCACCGTCTGCAGAAACAGTTCCGCAATCCCGACGTGTCCGAATGCTCGAAATGTCAGCCGAATCTGCTTACTTATATCGTCTACATTTTCCTATCCATTCGGTAGTTGTAACAATTTCATTCATTTCTGCCATCTTCGAAAAATATCCATTCATGCTTGCCTACTTCTCTATAACCGCTTCTGTTCTTTCTTATATTCTTTAGCAAATTATTTCAATTCAATTCAATCAACATGAAATACTTTCATCAGGAAAATCCGTCCGATGAATAAACAATTAAAAATAAAAATTGACAAGGACTATTTCTAATAGGATCTACAATCCTGTCAGAAAATTCTGAAAATCTCAGAAATCACGAAACGAAGGTTACAGAATGAAAATCGACACAAAATTGTCAAAATCTGAAACATCCCCTTCTCCACGCAGATGACACAGCGCAGCTTAAGAGACGCTGTTAACAGCAAATGGACCGATATTACCGGCACTTACAACTCATCAAATTCCTCGAATCGCACTTCCAACGGGGCTGAATAATAAATTAGGCGAAGCTCTCAGCGAGATCGGTGGGGAAAGGGGTAGTTTGCCGTTGCGCCGTCCAAGGCGAGAGTTTCGCGTCGCGCTGCAGCAGCGGCGGCGCGATTGTCGCGGGCGGCAATTCTGAAAGAATATACACGGCTGACGGTGTGATATTTCCTCGTGAGAAGTTAGGGTTGCCTGTAATAATACAGGCTGCGGAAGCCGGCCGGTAAAGCCTCCGAAGTAAGTTCCGCCATGCTCACCCCCCTCTGCTCTCTAACAGGGTAGAAACGGAGGGCTCTTGCATATTTACCCTTCGCTTTCACCCCTTACCCCCATACGCCCCATGCCAAATGGGCCGTTTCATTCGAAGAGCATCCAGCACGCCCTTCACCTTTACGTTAGGCGCCCTTTACGCCACCCTTTGTCTTCGACAATTCAAGCGATAGTCGGAGTCGCGGCGTTTACCAGTGGCTCTCTCTCTCTTTCCCTCTTTCTTGCCCTTGGTTTCTCTCCTCTCAGCCCGGTTGGGAACGCGGCTACGGCTAATAAGTGGCCTTTCTGCGAATTAAGCGTCGCAGTTGCTTTTTCTCCAACCCCCTTCCGAAACTGTTTCCCTCTTCGCCGCGTCGCGTCATTTCACGGTGGAACGACGACGACGGAGGCGGCGGATCTGTCGGAACCATTCGATTGTAATTTCTTACGAAAATTGAACCGTTCTCCTTATCTTTGCTTATTTACGTTCCCTTATTTATGTTTACTTTATTCCACTCGCTTCCGTTCGAGCATCGAATTTTGCAATATTTTATGTTATGTCGCCCCGGACAAAAAGACAAATTGCCCGCCCTTGAGAATATATATATATTTATTATATATATATTATATATATATTTAAAATACATTCTAAATTATTACAGTGTTTTAGTCGCATTTCTTTGGACATGTATTTAAATTTTTAGCGAACGAAAAAATCGATATGTGAAATTTTCTATTAATTGGGTATTTAACACATAAATATTTTTCTCACGCTCACAGCCAAAATGACGCCCCTAAATTTTGGCGCCCCGGACAAAAAATGTCCGGGTTGCCCACTCCTAGAGCGGGCCCTGCTCGCGAAAGGAAAATAAGAGACACACACACTCGCATTTATTCCTTGATTAAAACTTGCCAAATAGGGCCATGGAAAGCAGTATTTTTATACATTTGAAAATGTCCGCCGCTACTTTGGGCGGCGGCGGGACACAAAGGGGACGAGAGTAATCCCGGGAAAATAATAACTACATCATGAAACAAAAATGTACGAATTGGAAGCTCAGAACGGCCGAGAAACTAGAACCGGGAACAAAGGGGATTATTAAACATTCGCGTATACTCTTTGCTTTATCAGTGTAACAATGTGCGGAATGATCACTTTTCATTTGTAAAGGTTCCGTTATATTCACCGCGGACTTGTGTTCCATCGGGACCGTATTAATTCACAGTAACCAACGGAGTTTCAGAAGCTGAAAACGTAATAATTCCCCGAACGAATTTAACAATTCCCAAATAGTGTTTGAAAAATCTACACCGTCGCCGACCAACGTGCAAACGCAAAAGAAATCATTCAACAGAACCGAAATCTTTCACTAAATATTCGCCGTGTTCAGTAACTTTTGTTCTGTAAGTTCGTTAAGCACTGCGAAAAATTCAATTCTTTAAACTCAAAAATGGTTTCCTCGTAAATATTAAATAGCTGAAAGTTTCAACAGCAGTTCATTTTATTTTTCAACCATCAGACATTCTCTTGGGTAAAAATTTCGAAATATTGTAACACGTTTGATTTCTCTCTGTTTGCGTCGCAACGTACAGTAGCTCGAATATAATATTCGGACGGATTTCTAAAAAATACGATAACTATGTTAATATTGTCCGAATATTAATCTGAGTCACTGTATATATTTCTTTAACGTGAGTGTATGAAATGATACAAGGAGTAGAATTTGTTGATTTAAATTAAAGTATAATGTGAACTAAAAATGTGGCAGTTCGTGATGGTAGTTTCACGGCCACCCGTTAGGCGAAAGGCAAAGCGCCTCGTTGTAGCGATAACGGGCAGAACGGCGGCGCGTATTTAATTTGGGAAAAGCATTTTCGCAGTTCGCCGGCGCCGTTTGCACCGTGAAATATTATGAGTGTCACTTGGTAGCCCCGGACACAATGGACCGAGAGGTTGCCATAAAAATGCGGTCTTGAATAACCGAACCCCCGTTCCCGGTTCTCCGTATCCAGCACCCCATCAACGGGGCGAGCGTAGAAAATCAATATTGAATATAAACAAGCGGTACATTCGAATCGATTCTGATTCTAATAAGCCAATTTTAATAATGCTCGCGATTTCGGCACAGTCTCGCCGGGGATTTTCGGGACTGGAGAATTCGATTAACCAAAACGATCGAGCGTAATTATATTTCGCGGCCCTGCGCGTCCCGCACCGGCATTAATACAATCCTCGATTTTCTTAACCTCAATATGGAAATTAGAATGCGGAAACGTTTTCATATATTTGCACCGACGTTCCGGTATTTTCGGCGCGCGGCGCCGAAAATGATCCTTTAAAGTCTGAATTCTTTAAGACATTTGAAATCTCCTGAGCTGCAGTTAAATTGTTTGGTTAACAAGTCGGCTAGCCGCGTATGCAGTTGGCTGAGGCCATCGATTAAAGATACGGAGTCAGCAGCAAGGTTTCCAGTCTGCCAACAACCAGCCAAGAATTTGCCAACACTCGGCGCGAGACAATTGCGCGTTCGTTTGCGTTCCGAGCGCAATGATTCTCCCGCATTTGTTAATACACCGGGACATTAATGGCATTGTACGTTAGCGGTGGTCGTAGAATCACGCGTGGGTGAGCGAGGATTTTACGTGCACACACGTATATGTATATAGTCGCTGCCGTCTGAGGGGTGCCGGGCCGCGCGGGGCGTTAATAAAGATGAGTGACGATGCTTAATTAGTATTAGCTGGGAAGATAGCCCCGTGCTGCTCGTGCTGCAGTACGTTAATCGAGAGCGTAGAACGTCGCGGGGATTTAGCTGGCTCGGACCGAGGATTCTACCGTGCATACGCGACACACATGTTCGAACCCCTGAAAAATGCTAGCTTATACATATATCCACTTGCTTGAAATATCCCAAACGAGATAAATGTTGAATATCTACGGAATTTATTAACCCTTCGCAGTCGGAGCTAGTTTGACTCGAAAATTAAACATTGAAAATTAAAGGTTTTTGCGAGTAATGGTACAGCAATTTTTAGTGGTAACTCTGAGTCACCCCACGCCTGCTATGGTGTAACACTCAACATACTGGTTTCAAATGTTGTTCTTTCAAATCACCGAAATTGTAATAAAACCAAATTTTCAAGGTGTACCAGAGTCCCTAATGAGAGAGAGAGAACCACTTTTTATTGATGTCATTTTTTTGTTATTTTAGAATGCTCTTTTGTCGCCAAAAAATTACCGGTTGTAGATGCATTTCCTCCGTATAAGATTCTGGGGTCAAGTTTCTTCAAAAAGTAATACAGCTTGATGAAAATAAATTTTTTTGAAAATTGCAGAAAAAACCGCCACTTACGAATCGACACAAAGCAGCCAGCGAAGATTTTGCGGAGAGATATCTCCAGTGGAAAAAAAAGTAGAGAAAAGTTATTTTTTCAGATAAAAAACGTTTCAACTTAGATGGTCCGGATGGTCTTCCATATTATATTCATGATTTGCGGAAGGAAGAATTGCATTTGTCAAGGAGGCATACGGACGGATGCGGCATTATGGTACGGGTATCGTACGTGTAGACGTGTATTTCAGGTATATGTCCGAACCACGATCTCCACTGTATACCAACGAATTCGATTCGCAATCGATAATCGAGAAAAATCTAGTTTCGTCGATGTGCGCTTTCTCGCAAGATCGTGGTGGCATTCGGTTGTCGGTTGGATCATTTCTCACGCGATTCGTTGATCGACGAGTGGCCCGGCGTTATCGATGACGCGATTTCCAAGCGAGTAATGTATTTTGACAGACGTTCCCCGATTCGAACGCGACAGCGTTTCGCGGTTCGTAATTGCGCGCGTTCTCGGTCGATTCCTCGAAGGAGTCTCTGTCGGCCAGTTTTTCGAGAGTCACGGCCCGCGCGTCACGGCCCGGAATTACGGAGTTATTCTGTATTAAGTGGCCATTCTACGACCCTCCTCCGGCATACCTTATTAGGACTGATTACGCCATAACGGCCGTCAACTCGATCCCCCACAGCAGAGAGATTCCCCAGGCCGTTCGCCTCTCTTCGTCACTTCGGAATCCTGACGAGCCTGAAAAAAACTGCACCGTAACAGACGCGTCGTGAAAGGATCTTATCGGCCCGGTATCGTGTTTTCGGATGAAAGGTGTGAAACGTCCCGCGCGCTGGCCCCGGATTATCCCAATGTCGTTTCACCGTGTTGACCAAACACTGACTTCTTCCACGGAGAGTATTCAATCAGAGCTGACGCGGTTATTGCGTAAGTCATTGTACCACCGGTTCTATAGAGAAGATTATGGTCCCGGTCTTCCATTCGAATTCTCCCGCGAATTCTTCGTACTTAATCATCGGCGTTGACGGAAGTGGGATGCTGATTATAAAGAGATTGACGAACGGTGATTATAACGGTGGGGCTTATTTACTTTTGGTATGTCGCACCGTTTATGGCTGTGGCCATTTTCTGTAGCATTAGGATTAAACTCAAGATAATACGTATTATTTTCATCACTTAGTCCACTATTTATTCGATTCACTGTTTAAATTAATTAGCTATAAGCTCCGATTGAGAAACTTTTTAGCGTGCTTCTTTATTCAAGTACCATAAAAAACCCCATGAAAAAGTCTGAATAAATACAATCGGGCTGAAACGGTGATTTCATCATCTGTAGCTTAGGATTTATTTATCCTCTCCATTGTTGTTCGACACGAAAGCGTAAAGATTAAGTATATAGAAGAATTAATTAGTTATTAATCTCCCTGATTAATATGATTTCTTGAACTATTCTAGGTCGGAGGAAATATTTAATTTTCTAGTTAAAACGGCTCTGATTGTAAAGAGTTAATACAGAATATGTATTTTACGTGGCAGCTTTTTTAATCATCTGTGTTTACTCTGAACTGGATGTTGCCGCGTCGGGACCAGCGTACGGCGCGAAATAAATGAGCCACGAAATTGTGGCGTACGGTGGTACGTACTGGTGTTTCGATAACGTTCGACCACGAGCTATCGAGTATACACGATCGGTGGGTGTACATCGACTGGTTCGTCCCCGGCTGATTTAATTTCCCTTCTTCGATCCGGCCTGTCCCTTTACGGGAACGAATTTCACAGACCACCAGGACAAGGAGAATGATAATGTGGATCGGGCTACTCCCTCCGAGACCGATGCTATCGGGTAACCTTGTTCGGAAAAAGTTAATAGTAAACGCGCGGAGAAGTCTATATCGAAGATAAAGTGGGCACGGTTCTTGGTACGAGGCGGCCAGGGACACCGTCTCTGGGTAATTCTTCTTAATGACTCATTAACGTTTCGAAGCGAGCCAAGTGTACGAAGAATTCGATTATGCGACGTATTCTCCCAGTTAGATTAAATCTTCCATAATCTAATCTGTTTGCCGCTTTATCGCCAGACACTGAGTAGATCTTTGGCGCACTTATGGCATATTTCTAGTTGAAATAGGTCAGTTTTAGTTAACGACAGCTACTTTCTTCTTAGGTTTCTGTTAAGTATTTACGGAAATTAGGTATAATCGTATGTGAACTATCTTTGTATTTATTAAAATATGTTATTTATTATATTTTTATAAGTGAAAAAACTTGTATATGACGTTGTGGAACATTTTAATTTCTTATTCCAGACTGCGGATCTTTATGCAAAGTAAAAATTGTTCCCTCTCTAATATTTCCCTCTCTACATATCATTTTTTCATGTTATTACAGTATAACGGGAATATTCAAGGTGTGCAAATTGCGTGGTCCATCCTGTATATACGCAACGTATTTTCTCCTAAATCTTCTTAGACTGGCCAAACTAAAAATTGTACATACACAGTTTTATACATATAATCTCTATTTTACAATGTTTCATATACTGAAACGTGGGCAAATGCGTGCCTATAACTCACTTCCGAAATCAGTCAATATTACATGAATAATTCATAGCGCCGCAGCGAAAATCTGTAAAAAATCTTAGTAAAAAATGGTGTTATAGATTTCCAATTAATAACGGCGTATGTTCCCAGTTACACATTCGTGTGTGTATCGAGCCGCTTAAAATATCGAATATCTATCGTACGATAAAAACTGGCTTAATTAAAAATCCCGATTATGGGTACATTGTTCGTACGTTTAACGAGCAAATAGAGAATCTCCGTTTCGCGAAGTCGCGTTACGGAAACCGATGAAGAAACGCGCCGCGGTGCACCGGACTGTGCATGCTAGCTGAATAAAATCCGTAAAAGCTTCTCTTCATGAGTAAGCGCGATCAGAAATAACTTTCTATGAATTCTAGTTTTTTTTTTTTTTTAAATTACAGACTCAAAGTACTGAGCTAGCGAACAGTTCGTTATTATCAATCTTTTACGGTCTGAAGAGTTCCCTCTCTTTTATATCAGAACTTCCCTACAATATTATATAACTCAATTATTTTCCCATACGTAACTCTACTAACCCATTTAGCACGGTAGAGATAAACAGCGGCTTCAGAAAGTTTCGAGAGAGGAGAGTCCTTTAAATTTTATGAAACCTCATACTTTAGCATATATGATCACTAGACTGCGGATTTTATGCATTTATGACGGGAATGGGTACGTGCAATGTAAAACAGTGGAGGTATTAGAAAGATCTAAAAGGCCGCCAGTGTATTAGTTTCACCTTAACAAGATCAAAGGAAGAACGAAATTTTTATTTGGCTCTTGTGTGTCTAGCAATCAATGCAAACAATTTTTGTTTCGCATAAAGATTCGCAGTCTAATGGTCGACATTTAATTAATTAATTTAATTAATTACGTTTAAAAAGTACGTAAATGTTGCAAGTTATACTATAAATAACATAAACATTTATAGAATCTAAATATACTGTTATGTTATTGTCAACTTATTGAAAAAAAATGAATTTGTGTTTCACTCCAATTTGTTGCAATTCGTGCAGGCAATTTTTATTTTGCATATAAATATACTGTCCAGAGATAACAGTTTTATTAATCAATTTTACAGGGTGATTTACGAGAAACGGGTTTCAATAAAATTTTCTGACCGTTGTTGCCCTCGGGGTATTTTGAGGGTCGTCGATGGTTTTTTAAATGGCACCGTGTGTTTGTTAATTCCACAGTGTAGTAGCTGATGTGAAGACGAGTTCCACAACGTGGTGTACTAGGATGGGTGAAATATGTACTAACATGTAGTTGTCAACGTGAAAGGGCGAGTCACATTGGTCACAGGCCCGGCTAGAACAAAATGTCCAATCATACTCGACGCAGAAGTGCAAATGGATGGAGTTGAAGATATTAATTTTGTCAGGAGTTTCGCCAATTTTTGCCACAGTGCAGTGTCAGAGCTGTCGATGCCCATCCGGGGTACGCACGCCTAGTGCGTAAGCGCTCCTCTTTTTCTGCGTCCGATGCGCGACGGGGACGCGCGACGAGGCGAGCAGAGGCGCCGGTGCATCGATCAACTGTCGAACGACCAGCCGCTAATTGCGCCGGCCACAATATCTTGATCAATCGAGCGTGGGGCGTTGGAATTAATTAG
Source organism: Lasioglossum malachurum (assembly GCA_028455605.1). NCBI lineage: Eukaryota > Metazoa > Arthropoda > Insecta > Hymenoptera > Halictidae > Lasioglossum > Lasioglossum malachurum. The sequence goes on from CM052315.1 coordinate 27,140,838, forward strand.
AACGATGACGTGCCCGCTCCACGTTCCTCGATTCGCTCGACGGGGCGAGCTTGCGAGGATCGACGCTCCTGCCTCAGAGATAGCCTATCTTAAGTGAGTAGTTTCCCTTCGGCTCCGGGATCGAACAGTTTTTTTTTTATTTCATTAGCCCGCTGATAAAACGAACAAATTGCGAACGGACCCTCGAGCATGGCGCCTGCTCTCCATTAACGGAACCGTCCGCCCTCCCGGCTCTAATATTAGCCGGCTAATTCGCTATATTTGGCTGAAATTAATTTTCACATTGCGAGAGGTAGGGTTGGAACTGGATTCTATTTATCCAGAATCTTTCATAGGATTTTTATGGTAAGTACTTGAATAAAAAATTTCTCAATTTGGGCTTACGGCTAATTAGTTTATATAGCGAATAAAATCACTGGTGGATATACGTAATGAATAAAATAAATAATGGACTACGTAAGGAGTGAAAAAAATAAATAGTGGACTAAGTAAGCAGCGAATAAGATAAGCAGTGCACTAAATGCGTAGAGAATAAAATAAATATTACACTAAATGGGTAGCGAATAAAATATATAGTGGACTAAGTAAGTAGTGAATAAAATAAATAGTGAATTGTTTGCGGGTAAATTGGCAGAGCAGATTACCCGGTTAAGACGTGAAAAGTGTCCGCAGGCATCAAGGCTGCAAGTATCGGGGGCTCTACCGTGGTATGATCCGAAGATAAACTCGGCCCGTTCTTTATTCTCTGTCCCCCGGCCTCGTTCAGCCTTACGATAAGCAATTTTATCGGCTTTGATCGATTCTATTAAACGGGACCAGGGAACTTCGGTTCCCAGGTGCTTTGTCTCGGGCTCGGCGTCGACTCATCGATGCGGTCGTGACGTTAACCTTCCCTCTCGGGTCGGCAGCCACTTCGAACGGAACTTTCTTTGCTTTAACTCGGCTCTGTTTGTAATGGGACCCTTAATGGGAAACCTCCGAGAAGAGTGTTTCCGGTAATGTCGAGAAAAATTCTGACGCAACTTTTTACCGATGACGCGACTCGCGACTGTCGAGGAGCGTATTTGGAAGTCAATTGTTCATGTTCGATATTTCGCTCGATGTTTCTTCCCCGTCGCTCAGGCTCGGAACTAGAAACTCGATTCCACAATTTACGAGCAACGTAACTAGCAGACGGGTCGAAGTGACACGTTTCTAATTTTTTCTTTTGCGATTGAACGATCAACCTAGTTCAGTCACGTCTTCGTTAATTTTAAGGAATTCGAGATTTCAATATGTCTGAAGCGATATTCTTGAAACATTCAAGAGGAATTGATTTTCTCAAATGGTTACATAAGAATTTTCTTTTGAATGATCACTTCTCTACAGACCAAAATTGTCAAACGAATCTGATAAAACTGATAACAAAAATAAATCGGGAGATGTGCAAGGGGGCAGGTAGTACGGCGACCGAATCTCAATTTAAATCATCGAGATACCTCGAAATTACGAATCCGCGAATAAGAAGAGAAGCGAATCCTAATTACTTTCCGAGTGTCCAAACACGGACGCGAAAAGATTGCGGCGGCTCAGAGGGGTTCCGCGCGGTTCCGCCCTTATTCCTAGTTTGTTTTTCGAGCGTACCGGCGGAAAGCCGTAAATTATCGATCCATTTAGCATGGGGCCGGCTACTTTGATTATTAAACGCGTCTACATGAACCACAGTTCCGGCCAATATCACCGTGCTCTTATTATTATTCCATTTGCCCTCGGTGACCGGCGCGCGGCGCGGCGAATGTAATTTGCCCGAGAGCATCCCAAAGACGTAATGTCATTAAACCATGGCCGCGGCTCTTTTCTAGTATTCCTACGCTCTCCCCACCCCTTCCCGAAATCCCCCTTTCCAAACCCCTCTGGCTATTCAAATATTTGACTCGCAGCCCGGCCGCATGCGTTCGCGCGCACTTAATTCCGCGCGCGCGGCAACGGGATTTTCTGTTTCGGCGTGTCCAGTACCCAACCACCCACACGCCACCGATAAAACTATTACTTTGCCGGGACCGAGGCTCGTTTTTTTCCCAAGAAGACGACTCCCAGCAACCCCTCGCGGCCTCCAATGTAACTTACAACCTCGAATCTTGTACAGAGACGTGACCTGACGCTGTAACCACGACGAATTCGAGAATCCTTTTACCGCTTGACCCGCGGTGAAAATTTTCGCAAAGGAAACAGTTACTTCAAATTACCTCGGGAATCACCCCTTTCAAGGAACTACAACGTTTGTTAAGAAATTGCATGTTACTTTTGTATTACGTAAATGTTCACACAATCCTTCGCCGATTACCTCTCGAAATATATGCACGGCCTCTTATCATTCGATCAAAGATCATTTCGAATTAGCATATTGCAAATGATTTGAAACGTGACCTTTTATATTGCACGTCACAGTCAAATTGTTAATCAAGGCTTCATTTACCACGAGAATTAGTTAAAAACCAGAGGGAATGTGGAAACGGCAAGGAAATCTTCGGAGTCAAGATTTTTTGCAGGTTTTAGTGGTCGTCAAGATTTTCGAAGACTATTCGGACATGGTCAGAAAGATGGAATCCCTGGAGGCAATTGATTATTCATGATATAAACTAAACTGTGTTCATGTTCATGCAAATTTCTTTCGGGTTTACGTCGCCTATTAAAGGCTTTGTAACAGCGAAGATTAAGAAAAATGTTTATTGGCCGGCGATGAAGATTTAATGACCGTCCTGATATAGTCTGGTTCCAGAGTCTGGTTGTATTTCTTTCGGTGTTATCTCGAAAATCGATGTAGAGGACTCCTCGGAATGCATTTGTAATCGATTTATAGTGATTTAAAGTATCCGCGACATCCTCTTCGATTTTCACAATTTAATTTAATGATGAGTTAACGGGCCAATAAATCGCGCTTCAAACGGCCCTCTTCAAATTGAAGTTCGGTGTAAGCCAGTTTTTCTTTCGATAGCTACATACACTAAAATTTTAGTGCTTTTTTATGAAAATTTTCCAAAATCCATTCAATGATATGGTGGCTTGAAACATAACGAAACAATTTTCTATTTAAAGAATTAATTGAAGTAAACTATTTTTTGGCAATAAAAAGGAGGACAATAAAACAATCGAAAACGTCAAAACTTCTATTTGAAACGCTACCTCGAAACTATACCAGACATTTGACGGGAAATACCGGAAATTGACGCTAAATAAATTACCTGTGTAATTTGCCTATAGAGCTGGATTAAATCGTCGAGTTGCCAAGAATAGAATCGTAAAGCTTTCGATTACGCTAAGTGCAATTGTTTCGTCGCGTCGTTAGAATCGCAAACTGAAATTGCATTACGATTTAACATGCTTATTTGAAATGTGAGGTTACAGATAAACAAAACGGTTATTCGAATTACAAAGACGGAAGTCGATATTTCTGAAGAACGTGCGAGGATTAAAAAAGATTTATATTAACCAATACACTTCCGGTTTCATTCGCCAAAATCATTAAATATAACTGACGCGGCGGTCAATGTATCAATTTTCAAGATAAATTGGGATTTTATGAACTTTGACATAACGGTTAAAAAGAAGCGAAAATGATCTTCCGCAAACAGCAAACGAACTTGTTGGAAAATGACCCCCGTTGATGGCGGATGGATCGGCCGTTCGAAAAGCCAGGGCCACTCGAGGATCTTCAATAAAACGTGGCCGAAAGAAAAAAATCCCTTTGAAATCCTAGAGCAGAGGCTTTGAAATCCTCCGGGCGAGCGTGTGTTCCCATTGCGTCCGTACAGTAACTAACTACCCCTGTTAGAGCGTTGTCGGCGAGGGGTTGATATTTTCGTACACGTATGGCTCGATGCAATAATTCTCGAGGGGGGTGGGCCAGAATGCGGGGGTGGTTGTTATCACGGCCACTAGCCCCGTGGAAAGGTCTATTTGGTCGGTGGACCAGCGCGTGATAAAAGTGTTCTTGGCGGCGGCACATGTACAAGCCGTATTTAACATTTTATTCCCAGAAGCGTCGCAGTTTTCCGCGATACGTGTAACGCGATAAATTATTCCGCGTTCCGCTTATCTTCGCCGGGTTTCCCCCCTTACCGTCCCGCCCCTACGTCCGCTCCGTCCGCGTCGTCTCTCTATACCGTCGTGCCACCGGCTCCTTTCACGGGTTCTTCTTTCCCTCCTCCCCTTTTTTCGCGTCGCTCCCTTGCTCCCCGAGCCGTCTTGCTCGCTTAATGTCGACGTTATTTAGCGAGCGCGTGGGAAAACGCTGCGCTCCGTTTGAGTTACAGCCGACAACGACGCCACGGAAAAATTGGGCCTGTTTCGGATTAACAGGTTGACTACCACGCCGCGTCGGTAATATGTGGATCACATGATTGTAAGAAATATAATATACTACCAAAGGAGATGACTGATGCGGGGGGCTGAATGAAAGCAGTATTTACGGTGAAGCCGTCCGCCAACAAGGCGTTCTTATGGCTAGAGTTCTGTGGTTGTCAGGAAAAACGTCGCATGTCACAATTTCAAAAAATTCGAGTTTATGTATTAATTGAACTTTACGGTATAGGGATTACGTATTTACCAGAAAAAAGTGATGAAAATGAATTCGAAAGACTCAAAAACATAATGCAATTTAACAGATGTACTATGTCGAATTAGTGATGAAAACTTTTTAAATGGCAATATCTCGAAAGCGAAAGTATGCGGTGTTCTTCCTGAAAATCACAGAATTTACCTGAGCGATCAGGTACTCTTCCAGTGACGCGATTTAAAAATTAATTTTCTTCGGAATACAGTCACTTGAACCAAAAACTGCGGCTGAACTTAAACTCCCATTAAATTACTCATACATATTACTTGTGTTCAGAATCAGTAATAGGAAATTCGAGTAAATCTTGTTATTAATATAAACCGTGTTGAATGCTCGAAATGAGAAGTAATGAAATCGAATACAGGGTTAGTTAGAAATAAATAAAGTGATTTCTTTCACTCGATAGGAAGATTAAGCTGGACGATGGTAATTTGATTGGACTGTGTGCGCTGCAAAGGGAAATCTGAAGTCCGCGGAACTGTCTTCAGAAGAGCGAAATCCAAGAGGAAGTACATACTTTCAGTAATTGGGGGATTTTCTAAGTTGCCAGAGAGAGTATATAAAATAAACTAAGAAGCTCTTCGTTGATCGCCTTTAACAAACTTTTCTCCTCGTGTTCCATATATTTTTATCATGCTGCGAATAGTAATTAATAGACTGCGGATCTTTATGCATTTATAGGAAAATTAAGTAGATGAAGTTCAAGATTGTTGGAAAATTTGAAGATGTCAATGTATGATTTCTCCCCTATTAAAATCATTAAGGGAAGAAATAACATTCAGCTCGGTTTCTACAGTGTTATAGTTTCAAATTCCACGAACAGAGAGAGAGAGAGAGAGAGACAGACAGAGAGAGAGAGAGAGAGAGAGAGAGAGAGAGAGAGAGAGAGAGAGAGAGCAAAGTAGGCGATCCGACGAGCGTAATAAACAACTATAGATATTAGAGTAATGATTCAATTCCCTGAATCGATGCGAGAACAATAACAGACATTACCGTTCGAATAAAGCACAACGATAGGAACGATTCATTTCTTCGGGGTCGTGTAGGAGCATGCAGCCCGTAATGATTTACTTGATCGATTCCTGATAACGAATCGATAGTCGTTAGCAGCTGGTGTCCGCGTAAGCAGCCATTAGCACGTCTTCAACTTCCCCAGGCAATAATTTATTCGTCCGGGCGCCGTGCCGCGCCGCGGGAGTCAAATTTCCAATAACGGTCAATGAAAATTTTATCTTTAACCGGAGAATAATAACTGGCTGATTAGGTATCAGCGTGACGCTGATACAGCGGTCGAAAGTGTGAACGCGTTTATGCAGCGGCGCCGCCATTATCGATGCACCGGTCACACAGAGAACACGCCTCGAAAATTTATCGCACCACTGTTGCCCAGTCATCCGTTCGGAGCATAGTAATTAGAGCCTAGGATGCCTTTAAATCTCGCTTGACTCCAAATCAGACGCTTTTCTTTTCCAGTCGCCTGATTGCCACATAAACCACGTCACGCTTTTTTACAAACCGGGATCTCGTCAGTCAATAAAACAACTCGAAAGCTTATCTATTTATATCTATTTATCATCGGAGACGATTAACTGGTCGAATAGATTCTCTTCAACAATTTCTTCCGAGTCCCTTTGTTCGACGTTGATGCCACCGTTCAGACATTTACAAGTGATTTCATTTACTTAGAAATTTATAGTCTACTTATTGGTGCATTCGCGCAATAATGTTTTTCGTTGACTGTGAGAGACAGAATCTGAATGAATATATATTCCCTCTAACAATAATTTATTTAAGTCCGATTTATTTTCTATTGGAATTTCTTTGAATTAAATTCTTGGCTTCCGAGAGCTTGGCTTAACGATTGGGATATAAATGAACTGTCATTCGAAGTGTATCTGCACCTAATTTTCTAATACTTTCATGCATCGAAGAATAAAAACGCTGGGAAAGGATGCTGATCTCGAAATTGATCTCGCAGGAGGATTTCGCAGGGATCGTCGAAGGAAGAAAGAAGATCGTTTTACAAAACAAACGTGTTTATTTCTCATGGTTCGTCGCATGAAATGGAAAGTGGCAGTTAATTTAATAATCACGTAACAGATCGTGGATACAATAATGCGTGATCCGATGAGCGTATTTACAATAATACAGTACAATTAATTTGAAGTCGCAAAGACCGCGAAGTTGTAGGGACGCGCTCAAAACGCGACCAGTGCCTACCTCATTAGGCGTACCAACGACTGAATTAATAGCAACGATGCGAATAATCTCTCTCCAACAACAACGAAAATGCATTCGTCAATACCAGCGCAATTTTTTCGCTTGTTTCGCAGGAAAATCTTCAAACGATATCGCCGCAAAGGAAATAACGTACAACAGAAAGAATACTCGCGGAGAGAATATACACATAATATTAGTCGGTACGATGCTCGCCAGCATACCACACGTCGTTTTAATCAAACTTCATCGTCGCCGATGCGATTGAAAATAAAAAATAGTGGATCGGTCTCGTTGGTACGCGTAATAGTACTCGCATGTGCGGCTGACCCGTCCCCGGTGTGCTCGAAAAAGTGTGCGTGAGTATTTACAACGTTAGATATACACAGTATTTACACAGAGGATTCTCTCACTTACAGACTAATAAGCGTTTGGCGACCGTTGCTTTAACCAAAGACAGTCGTGAATCTTAGGAACGAGGTCTCGCTAGAGACTTCTGTCTTTTCTCTCATATCTATCTACTAACTCTCTCTCTCTCTCCATCTTTCATTCTTGTGCTCTGTGCCCGGTTTTACACCGGGCACATTCGTCCTCTTCTCCGTTTCTCTTTTGTTCAAAAGCTCTCACTCTCAATTTCTTTCGCTCGCTCACACTCTCTATCACGAATTGACAAACAAACGACAGGAATGAGAACTAGGGACACGCAGTCGCTCCGTCCCCCGGATGGAAAAAATATATGTACGATTAGTATGAAGGAAAGTTCATCCCGGGATCCGGAGTTCACACAGCAGCGTATCATTCTCGTCTGATCTGATGGTTCTTATCGGCGAGACGGGTTACAGCGGTTGGCTCGACTGTCCTCGGACGCTTTCGACAGATATCGCGCTGGAGTAAACGTCGGAGAAATTAACACTAAACCTACCACCCCGCCGGTCCAGTGACCGGTTTCTGGTTTTTTTATTTTACAATTATGGAAATTATAATGACGCTTTTTTCACTGGGAATGATTGTACACATCTTTGAAATTCTATTGTGTCATTTTTATAAGGCAGCACGTGGTAGGCTTAATGTTAGAAACGTCGGAAATTTCGATTCTCCGAGTCGCCCCGAAATCGCTAAACTAGATCGGTCAGAAAATCTATTCGCACGTCTCACTAACGAAATAGAAGTCTTGTCTATCCTATTCTAAAACATTCTGTCATCCTGCGGTATCTTTACTTTATTTGAATATTGCAAATTAACTGCTTGCCGCACGATTTTCTTTAAAGCTGCAATGGCCGAAGCTTCTAATAAAATTGATATTTATTGCATGCGACGAATTTGATATCATCCTAAAATAAATGCAAAATATTCGTGCAAAGTAAATTATGATTGTGAAATCTCTTCGTCGTAAATCCGGTTGCACGGCAAGAGGCTTGAAAACTGAAAAGAAAAATGCGAACGCTTTCGGTGGCCAGCTCTAATAAATTGATGCTGTCGCTACAGAAAATTATAATCTTGATACCGCTGCGCCAATTTCCAAGGGGAATCAAATAAATTCTTGTGTAACGAAACAGAAATTCCACCCTAATTAACTCTAATCGAGTTTTTCTGATCGCAAGCTCGGTAGTTAACGCAGCAAGATGTACGGGAGCGAAGTCAAATTAATTTGCAGCTAAACAAGTTGGAGCAGCGGTTCAACAATTTTGAAGTACATATTCGGCTGTGTTGCGTAAATGCTCTTCATTCGATCGGAAGCTCGAATACAGAGAAATACGGTGTAAATCGCGAACCGTAACTGAAATTGAAGTCGCGCGAAGCACGTCGGCTACACGGCGAATGTGAAATGAAAATATTAATTAAACGCAAATATGTCGGCTGATGGAACCTTTTGTAATAAATTTCGCGCGATCGGAGCGCGCCGGCGTCAATTTCGAGCGCAGGCAACCGTGATTTCGAAACTTTTTTCCCCGGTTAACGGGTGTACAGAAACTTCCCGAGCGACGGCGGCGCACACATCGAAACTCTCGGGATCGAATGCTCAGAAACTAAATTCCCCTCGTGTCGAGAGATTAATTACTAAGTAACTTAAAATACTGCGATTTTCAAACACTCGATCCGTGGAGAGTTTCCGTTCCGCGGGCGCCGTCGAAATATCAAAGAAAATTAGCCGCTGCTCGCTGCGGCTACGAAAACAAAGTGCGCCCCTTTGAAAAAGCGAAAAAGAAAAGAAGCGAGCGACATCCTCGAAATAATTGAAGGGCTCGCGATAAGCCGCGATAAACGAAAAAGTTCCGCGAAACTTCGCCGAATAATCGACACACTCCGCTCTCGAGGGTAGTACGCGATTTAAAGACAACCCTCCAATTATTTCCAGCCTGTGTTGCCGAAAACAACGTTGGCCCGTAGTTTAATTGGAACGAAAATTTCGTAACGACCCGGCAACGGTTTCAATCGCCCGGTGCTCTGAACAAAAATCCGAGGAGCGAACGATTACGCGCGTTCACGAAAATTAAGAGAACGATCGCGTCGTAAAATCTCGTAGGCGTAGAAAATAAATAACGTTACATCGGTCGGAGGTTTTGGCGAAGTTTCGGGAAACACGGTCGATCCTCGACGAAGATCGAAACCGCGAGCCGCGCGAAAATTTCGCGGACAGTCGTGCCGTGTGGATGAAAGCGCGTGAGAACGCTAATTGTGCACGTGCTCTGCTCCGATGCTGGCGCTCCAGCCCTAACGAGCGACGAGAATAATGTTTAGAATCTATGTCCTCATTGACTGCCATTTCCTATAGTTACCCTCCGCTTTATAGTTACACAATATACATTATCATAGACGATCTGCGCGTCGAAACACGCCCGCAATTCGTTATCTGGGCTAGTACGTAAAAATAATGACTCGATCACGGTCCTCGCGGAGTGCTCCTCCATCGGTCGACTTGCTTCGGTGCTGAATCGACGCTGACGAACAGCCATGGGTATTCTCGCGACGGTAAAAACGGCTCTCGCGCTTCGGACGAAATGATATAAAACTTTTCTCTCCGTTTCAATTAAAAGATACCGACACGGTCAAATTAATGCTGCTCGAGATTCAAATAGAATAATTCGTCAGTGTCTATTGAACATTCCGTTCATCATATTCGCGTATCTCCGTTTGGTTAAAAATACGTCGGACTGAAACGGAAGAGAAACGTTATCGAAATGTTAAACTCTCCCCGCCTGTATCCGCAAATCTGCTTAAATTATTGCGTTGACCCTGATGTGTCTTCGTTTAACCCTTCATGAACCCTGATATTTCAAAACCTTTAAGACTTACTCCACGCGTCAGAGTAAATTCAATTTTTTAGAAATTCAACACGCAAGCGTGCGACGAGCGAGGTTACACCGGATATACAAAAATTCTTGACGCATATAAGAATTGCATCTAGCGACATTTAAAAACGAAGTCCAGAGACTTCTCTTCGCGACAGTATTGAAAAGAGGGTAGCTTCGGGACACAAAGGGTTAATCCGTTGGTCGAGAATAAAAGACGCGTGCGGTCGACGAATAATGGACGCCAAGTTTTTACTCCTTTATTCGTGACCCGTAGCATTCCGTCGGCCTGCACCCCTGTCTGTTTCTCAGCGGGTAAACCAGCCCCGAAGCGGCGATCGCGGACGAAAGAGCACCCCGCACAACGAATCGCGTTACACGGAAACAATTAAATAAACCTGTCTCTGTAATCGATAAACCCTACTCGCGTCGAAGCCTCGCGTCCACTCACTCTCTCATTTTCTCTCTCTCTCTCTCTCTCTCTCTCTCTCTCTCTCTCTCTCTCTCTCTCTCTCCCTCTCTCTCTTTCTCTCTGTGTTAGCCACGAGGCGATACATTCTAATCCCCCCGATCCCCCGAACGCCGGGGACTCTCCGACGACGTCCGGAAGCGAAAGGGAGAATCCCCCGGGCGGAGGGATTCTAGTGGAAGAGCAAACAGACGGACGCGCGGAAACGGTCGGTTCGTCGTTGGATCAAATTGTACAAATACCTAGGCGCGTCCCTGTCGCGTCCTCGAGCGGATTTCCGTGCCGGGGCCCGTCATCGTCCATCCCCTGGCCCTGTAGACGGCGGATCTTCTCGTGGTCGACGAGGAGAACGACAACGAGGACAACGGCGCCCGTCTATACTAGACGAAGTAAGTACGTGGATTGGTCGGATGCGTGAGCACCTCGCCAGGAGGTGCGGTCGGCACCACCGGCGGTTCCGGTATGGTGCTGTAAAGATGGCTGCCCCTGGAGGACAGGCTGGCGGGTCGCGCGGTTCCGGCGTGCAACGCACTGTACCCGCTGTGCTGGTGTTGATGCTGGTGTTCCGCGCCGCTGTCCTCGTCCTCGGTCCTGCTGGACGCCGAGCTGACATAGGTGGACTGCGTGGGCGTGGGCGTGGGTGCGTGCACCGGTGCGACCAAAACGCCATTAGGCTTGGTCCAAACGTCGCCGGCGGACGGGGCTGCGGTGTACCGGGCCGGCGTGCGATTTCGGTCGTTCACCTTCTTGCTGTCCCGCCGTTTGCCGACAGAGTCGGGCATGGCGAACCGCAGCTTCTCCCAGAACCTCTTCTCGCCCCACATCACCACCGTGCAGGTCTGCAGGAGCAGCTGTAGCTCGGGATCGCGGGCTGGCGCCTCGGTTGCCAACAGGACCACGACTCGCCTCTTCCGGGAGCTGGGTCGGATGTTCTCGAGCGCTGTCCTCAGAGCAGCGCGGAACTCGGCGTGCTGCCACTCGTTCGCCAGGAACACGGGCGAGAAGATGATCACGATGCGTCTGGCTGCGGCAGCGGCCGGTGGAACAGCTTCTTGGGGCCTGGCCGGTGGTAGATCCCTCCAATGGAGACAAAGAGCGAGGCCGGATTGCTCCAGCTCGGCTGCCAGGAACCTGGAGACAAAATCCTCGTCCCGCTCGCTGTAGACTATGTAGCCGTCGTAGAGACGGTCCCGCTCCTCGTCCGGCGGCGCGGTCATCTTGCCAAGTCGGAGACCGTAACGGGCGTGCGCCCATAGACGCACGTCCTGCCGGAAGGCGAAGGCCAGCGCGACGATCAGGCAGATCGCGATCACAGCCACCAAGGCGCCGGCTAAAAGCGGCACGAAGTTCCCACCCAGCAGTGGGATTTCCTGGATTCCACGGCTGACGGCCTCCGTAGACGGATCGCCGCAACGCTTCATAGCCTGCGCGAGGGTCTCGATTCCGTCGCGGCAGTACATCTTCTCGGGGTCCCCGCGGTGCTCGGCGAGCCATCCGCGCAGTTTCGCGGCGTTGCCGCACTCGCAGCTCCAAGCGTTCCCTTCGAGAGCGACTTTCGCGGTGTCGCCGACGCTCGGCAACGCCTCCCACGGCCGGAAATCGACGATACGGTTGCTGTCCAGCCGGAGCACCTCGAGGCTCTTCATTTTACGGAAGGTCGTGTTGCCGACGGTGGCGATCGCGTTGTGATCCAGGTACAGCTCGGACATCCGTTCCAGCTGGTCGAACTCGAAGCCCCTCAGCTCTCGGAGCGAGTTGTCCTCGAGATGGAGGACGCGCAACGCGCCCACGCCGTTGAACGTGCAGTTGTGCAACGCCGCGATCCCGCTGTTGTTCAGGTACAACACCTCCAGCCGACGTTTCCCGATGAACACGTGGCTGCCCAGATCGCCGAGATCGTTCCCGTCCAGATAGATCTCGGTAGCGTCCATGGGAATCTGCTCCGGTACGTGCTTGTAGCCGGCGTTCGAACAGTCGACCACGTTGCTCGACCAGCTGTGGTCGTGGTAGCAGGTACAATTGTTCGGGCAGGTCATCTCGCAATCGCACGCATCGAAGTCGCAACAATGGCAGAGCGCGAAACAATGCGCCTCGTATCGGCAGAGGAAGTCCTTCGACTTCAGGGAGAGCAACGGTCGCCGGGGTGTCGCGCGCTCGTGCACCATGTCGCACGTGACCGACTTCAGGTCCATTACCCGGGGATGCTGGCGCAGACGGGCCATCTCGTTGATCCTCGGCAGCCATTCCATGGTGCAGTCGCACACAATCGGATTGTTCCCTATGTAGAACTGCGGCAGCTCGACGTCCTCGGGCACCGTCTCCAGCGCCAGGGCAGCCACGTCGAGATTCTTTATCTCGTTCCCGTACAACACCACTTTCTCCAGGCTGGTCTTCCGCAGGAAGGTACCGGCAGCGACCGTGCGTATCTTGTTGTCGTTCAGGAACAACGTTACCACGCTGTCCGGCACGTACGCGTCCGCGATCTCCACGATCTGGTTGTAGCTCGCGTCCAGCGTCTTTATGCGCAGCGTGTTCCGCACCATGTAAAAATCCGCGAGCTTGCTTATCTGATTCGCGTGTATGTCCAGCCATTCTATGCTGCTCGGCAGATAGCTGTAGTCGAACCAGACCAGCTTGTTGTCGGACACGTTCAGCCAGACCAGGGACGAGAGGCTGGTGAACGCGCCGCGGATATCGGTCAGCTGGTTCCCGTCCAATCGAATCGCGCGCAACGCCGGGTTGCTCGCGAACGCGCTCTGCTCCACGTGACGGATGTAATTGTTCGCCAGGTTCAGCACTTGCAGCGAGGGCAACGCGGAGAACGCCTCCCGGGTCACGTTCTCCAGCTTATTATCCACAAGCCGCAGCCCGTACAACTCGCTCAGACCGGCGAACGAGTCGTTCTCGATTCTGGACACGTGGTTGCTGCCAAGGTCGAGGGTCTTCAAGGAGTGGAGCACGCGGACCGCGTGCGGCACCTCCGTTAGATTATTCCCGCTGAGAGAAAGGTCCTGGAGGTCGGTCAGGTTATCGAACACGTGATGATGCACCGTCCTCAGTCGATTCGTATCCAGGAACAGCTGGCCGAGAGCGGACAGGCCGACCGTGTGCGATGGATCGAACCTGGCGATTCTGTTGTTGGACAGCGCCAACGAGTGCAAGTTCGTTAGGGAGCTGAAGCATCCGTCCACCAGCGTTTCGATATCGTTGTTTTCGAGTTTCAGGATCTGCAGGCTATACAGGCCGTTGAATACGAGGCCGTCGATCCTCGTCAGCCTGTTGAAGGACAGGTCGAGAATGACAAGACGAACCAGTCTCAAGAACGTGTATCTGTTCACCCAACGGTTCGTCAACTGATTGTTACTGAAATCCAGATATTGCAGCTCGACCAAGTTATCCAACAGTCCCGGCGCCAGCACGGCCAAAGAGTTGTTGCTCAGTATCAATTCTCTCAACTCGTTGGTCTTGGCGAACAGTTCAGGGGGCAACGCGACCAATCTGTTGCTGGACACGTTCAGCGAGCGGAGCGCGGTCAGCCCGGCGAGAGCGTGATCTTCGACGACCGCGATCGCGTTCTCCTGCAGCTTCAGCGCCGTTAGACTCCTCAGATTGCTGAGGGTACGATCCGGCAGCGCGGTGATGTCGTTGCTGCTCAGATCGAGGACCTCGAGCGACGGCGTGCACGAATCGACCCATTCGGAGAAGCCGAGGGAGACGATGTCCTGTAACTTGTTGCGCGTCAAGTTCAAGCTGGTGAGACCTCGCACGGGGCACAGGAGTTCCGACGGCAGGGTCCATAGGTTGTTGTCGGAGAGATCGAGGTGTTGCAGGCCAGTCAGGCCGCGCAACGAGTCCCTGTGCATCTCGAGGGTCATCGCGGACCAGTCGCCGTTATGCGTTCTCACCGACAGGCTACGCAAATTGTGGGCGGACGCGAACACACCGCCGGGCAGATAGCGGATCTTGCAATTGTCGACGCGCAGCTTTTCCAGCCGCGGCAGGGGCGAGAGGAACCCGTGGGGACCGTCGATCTGGCTCTCGAAGAAGAGCACGTCGCTGCAGTTCAAGGCCAGAGAGCTGATCGAGTCCACTTGAATAGCCGAGAGATTGCCAATTAAGCCCGGCACGTTGACGATAGTCCGAACCTTGCACTCGAGTTCCTTCTCCCCGTCGTCGCCGTCCTTCTTCCACTCGCAGCCGGACGGTGCCTCGAGACTGGTGATGCTCCGGCCGCGCACCAGGCCACCGTTCAGAACCAGACACCAGACGATCGCCAGCACGGTTACGGACCAGCACCGTGATGCCTCCATTCTGGCTATCGACGGTCCGGGGTCGCGTTCCTCTTGAGCAGACGCTGCGATACTAACGGGAACGGAGGGCTAACGAAATCGTACCGTCACGCACTCATAGTCACAACACACTCGGTTTCGAACCGTGCACAGGCTCTCGTTTTCACACGACCGACGATCGGAACAAACTATCTCGTAGATATATTTATCTACTCGCTCTCCACGAAAATCGGAGCACCCGTCGGGGCAACGATTACGGAGTCGAACACTGAGAAAAACACTAAACCGAATACGAAGAAGACCTCGTCCGACGATGTCCGTGGGCCTCGTATAAACACTGATCGGTCATAACCGTAGCGCGACACGAAACGATTTAACCGAGGATCTACTAGTCTCTCTCTCTCTCTCTCTCTCTATCTCTCTCTCTTCTTCTACTCTCCCTCGTGAGAAACTACTTGCGCGGGTAACGGGCGAGCGGAGAGCGGCCGAAGCGCGACGACATTCCACCACGGACGCCGGAGAGCAACTGACTCAAAGCTCGAGACCCTATTCAATCGACGGTCACGCACCCTGCATGACTGCCAGCGTGCACCAAGCCCCCACCACCTTCTCCCACCACGAGCAGATTCTACTCCCACCGCCGACCAGTTCTACCCCCACCAACTAGAGACACGGCGAAATTCCGTCGTTCGAACGTATATGCGGCGGGAACGCTCGGATGGATGGGGGTGCGCACCACGAAGAGCGAGCGAGCGAGAGAGCTAGCGTGCGAGTAAGCCAGCGTTCCACGCCACAGGCGGCTCTCGCGAAGATGCAACAAACCAGCTGACTGACAACACTACTTACTAGGTAAACACCAAACTGGTTCCCTAGGCGTACGGGCGCGCATTTATCAAGCCACCCCGCTCTCGTCCCTCGTCCCTCAGGACTCGCCTAACCCCACCCTCGAGCGGTTTCTTACCTTGCTGCGCGCGAGCCGCAGCTCTTCTTCAACGGGGTTGTTGTTGCTGCTTAATAGCCACGGCGAACAGTGGCCCCCGACGCGTCCCGACAAAAGAACGCTTCGCAAACAGACAACCCCCGTGATCTGCCCTACGCCCTCGCCGATTTGTTCGCGACACTTTCCACCGGGAGGAGAGGGGCCGACAGAGGCTGGCTCTCCTCCTCGGAAGTCATCCCACCGACCCCGATGTTACATGAAATATCGTGTTCAAAGCTCTGCGGATGACGACTCGAACGGGGGGCGGAAAGTTCCCGCCGCCGCCGCCGCCGCCGCCGGAGAAGTTTCGAGCTCTCCAGCAGGGAGAAGGATCTCCGAGATTCTGCCGGGAGATATTAGTCCATTTGTCTGGATGGATTTTTGCCAGTCGATCGAGTTATCGTCATCGGGACCTGGATGTTAATGAGAAATTTCGGTGAGCGATCGGGGGAATCGCGCGCGAGCGAAGTCGATCGGAACGATTAACGCGCAGCATTAACACGCTCGCATGGCGCGCGATCTAGATGGATTAGCACCTCGAGCCGCGCGTTTCCTTCATTCGAGATCCGAGATCGTTAGCGGCGGGTGTTACACCGATTCCGTCCCGCTGAATGCTGGCTTGTGTACACTGGTTCCTCGCTGTGTGAATGAGTTAAGAATACCCGGATCGGGTTCTTTTAATTAAACCTCTCCTGTTGGCGCAGCTGAATGATCGCTGGGCACCTACGCGGTTTATTAGACGCTCCGCAGCAATTTATCTTTGATATTAGAGCTACGTGCTCGGCCGCGGGACTGTTCAGGACGGAGCGTTGTTTATAAAAAGTTACTTTTCTCGTCGGATATGGCGAGGTAATACTCTTAAAGATTCTCGCGGAGAAACTGGATAAATTGTTGCTGAAGTTCCAACAACCTTTTCATTGTTCCTCGAAACCCAGCCTTGAAATCACGTCTCACAAATTATTTTATTTTCCATCGATTTAGAATGTCAGAATGTCTTATCCTACAATTAGACAGCGAATTTGATGCTTTGAAAACAGTAAAAAGGTTAGAAGAATTGAAAAATAGTGTTATATATTATTTTCAACCTAGTAAATTGTATATTAAGAAAGAAAATAAATTTCCATTTCACTCCAGTTTTTGTGGTAAATCAGGTAGAAAATATCTATTTTTCATAAAGATCCGCTGTCTACCATAATCTATAACGATTCTTTGTTACTTTTAAATTCCTCGAAGAAACAATGAATAACATACATATCTAGAAAATTTTGTTGAGACGGTGAGAGAAATCGGCAAATTTTTGACATCTCAAACCAGTAACCCTTTAAATCGGTGATCGTTAAATATTTTTAATGGGATAATAAAATCGCAGCAACTGTTGCGGAGGCGAACGATCTAGGGGTGGATCCGAAATATTTCAAGGTAATTGGCGCCATCTACTCTGCGGACCTGGAACTAGTCAGTTCAAAGAAGGATCGAGCCAGATTGTGCGTGGATCGAAGGATCAAAAATTCGTCGGTGTAATTTGGAAAATAATATTGTTGTTCGACGTTAAACATTGCCAAATATTGAACCGGAATCGAATGAGGTAGCTTCGTTTGATTGAACCAACGCGACGCGACGGTTACTCATCCGTCACGCGTAATATGATGAATCACGCGAACCGCGCCGGACAAGAGCATGATGCGCGACTGTAAATTCGACGCCGCGCGGTACAATGACGAATGACGGCAGTCATGGATTTCGCCGCGCTGGATCTCCACACTTCATTACGTATTTACGACTTGTCAAGGTGATATCACTTCCTCGTTCTCCTGGTCAAAGATTAACCGTCACGCGCCCCAATTGGAATACTTGATCAGCCTGTCTAAACATTTGCCGGATTAACCGGGAGACATATAAGCCGCTGAAACATGCATTTTCTAATTAAAACTGCTGTCCATCCGCTGTACACAATCGACGCGAATATTCCTTCGAAAGTTAAAAACAATTTTTACAAAAATCCCCGGTCGCGCGCGGGGTTATACGCATAATCCGCTCAAACATTCATTCCGCGAAAACATTTCCGACGCGATGAAAAACACTGGGCCGCGCCGTGTCTCATTTGTGTAATTATTTTGCAACGATGTGCTCGCGCGCGGCCTACGCGAGTCGGGAATATTAATTGCAAATATTAACGCTGGGGGTATCGGATAAAAAGATTTAATGCGTTTTGTACGTTATCATAATTTGAAACAGAGTCAACACACGGCCCGGCAATTTCATTATCCCGACTTCCGCGTGATCCCTGGAACTTTCAAGCTGTTTTCATCGTCGCGGTGAATCCACCTTTCCTACAATCGCGAATCTCGTAGAATACACCGTCGCGCTTATTGTGGCCAATACCATTACTGCGTTATTTCGAGGTGTTTCGTGTTACATGCAAGTTAGAATATTATGGAGTAAAAAATGTCTGTTAATATTTAAAGGGTTCTTATTTCAGAGAAACAAAAATTTTGTTAGAATGAAAGTCGAAAAATTGAATATTGACCACAAAGAGCGAGCTCCTGGACGGTTGTGCGGCATTCGCCTAGCTTGCAACATAGTCCTCGATCGAGGCGAGATCCTGATCGAGGGGAATCAACGGAGCCGAATCTCCGGGGCGGACCGGGTTTAACAGGTTGATTTTATCAACGTAGAACGGTGAACCGTCGGTTACAGGTGGTCCAGCGTGGCGTACAGTTTCGTTAGATTTACAGCCACGGAAGAAGCGGGTTGTCCGCGTGGCACACTTTCCTCTTGTAACAGCAACGGGTCCGTGCCCACGATCTATTCCTCGACAATGAGCGTTATTAAACGAAGGAAGATCGGGCTGAAAACCTGTCACGCCCATTTCGTCCAACAACCGGGGGAAATATTATTCACGTGTAAATCATTACTCGTTACCAACGGCGCGACGACCCGCTTCCAGAAACTTCGTTACAAACGCCGCGCCGTCAGAAAACGGTGGAAACTCATTCCCCGGCGATTCGTTCGTTGGGCAACGTTAATTCAATTTCGAACGATAAAGGAACTATCTGTTGGCGACGTCTCCTATGTGGGCTTGGCCGTGAAGAATCGACAAAATTATGGTCGTAACTCACCGGCAGTATACTGGATGTTCCACTGTGTCTGGTCCATAGAGACATTACCGGGATCGACGAGGATTTTCGATTCTCCGCAACTCCGATACTCGAAACGTCCTGTGTACTTTGTCGATTTAGAAACCTCGAATATATTAACCCTATTCAATTGCCTTTACACGAAGGAACTGTGCACACCGTCCCACTTTCGAGACGACATTACCATCAGAATGCAATCCTTCCTCTTGTTCGTGGTGTTCGAGCAGTAGACGGAATTATTAATGTTTGTAAACGTTCCATGTATTTAACCCATTGCACTAGAACCTTTCCGATCTAGAATATTTCCATTACCTATGATTTTTGAAATTTTATGGATATGAATAATATAATACCTCAAACAATACCTAAATGTTTCGTAATTAATTAGATTCTGATATATTTAATAAGGAGAACAATATTTCGGATAATGGTACAGCAGAATGGTGCCTCGGAGGAGACAACCGAGTGCAAAGGGTTAACAAAACACATTAGATGTGATACAAACGATGTTAAATGAACGGCTGACAAATTTTTCCAATGCATAACGCTCCCTCATGCACACTCATGTTTCTTTCTCGTTCTCACCACACATGTCCACACACGGGGCACAGTGGAACCCTTTCTTTTCCGAAAATCGTGTTATAAAAGAAAGATACGGGTTCAATAAACCACTTTCGTTTCTCTGTAACAATTTTCCTGTAAACATTCTGTTACGTTCAGTTTTATTACGCTGCCTGGCTCGATCAACGTCGACAATTTGTATCATACTTTTTATCGCAGAACCGCGACCAAAATGGAGGAGGCCGTGCGCGTAATATCGCGCGTTCCGCGCCCGAACGTAACAAGCAGAATCTCCAGAAACCCCGCGTGTTTTACGGGCTGGATTTATTCGAGGTTAAAGGAGAGGCGCGCGCGAACCTCGTATAATAATGTTTGATATATCCCCTTTAATATCCCGTGCCCGTGTCTACCTCAAACGCCAGAATCCTCCCTCCGGAAAATCTAATCCTTTATTCGCGGGCCCTGTCCTTCAGGAAGCGGGAAATCCTTTTTTCCCTCGGCGCACAGTGGCCTCGCACTATCTGAAACAGTGAAAACATTGAAAGAATTTATATCAGTTTCACAATCTATGAAACATGTTAAGTAAATGAATGTTCGGTTTCACTCCAGTTTGTTGTAAAGCTCCGCCGTCCAGCAATGATAAATATTTCGACGATGATCTTCCAATTACTTTGAAATAAAGCGTAGAATAAATGAAAGAATTCATCTTTGCGCGTAATAGAATCTCAGATTGGCCAAAACGGCGCGGCGTAGTGGACCGAGGATTCCGAGGCTGTGCAAGGATGCTCGTTGGACGTGTGAGCGGTCGTATTCGTCCTAAGGAAGTCGTCCATCGGCTATTCCGTGAGACCGTCCGCCTGGCCGGCTCATAAGGATTTCCGTCTCACAGTCGCGGGATCGATCGATCAGACGGATGGGAGCAGACGACGAGCGGACGCTGTCTGCACTTTCACTCGCGGGTCAGCGGGGGTTAACGACGAAAACTGTATCGTGTCATGATGCTCGGGGGGACATTAGCATATAACCCGATGGTATCCGATGGAAAGTCCCCCGCTCGTCACGCTCTCCGCTCCATAGGCTCTTTAACGGTGGTTGGGAAACGTGGATGCGGATAATTAATGGTTTATTGAAAGAGTAATGACGGCGAAATGGCAACTATCGCGAAATCTTGCTCCCCGCCTGCATTTTCGAGGGTGGATAATTGCATTCTTTGTGTTCCCGTTTCAATTATTTTTTAACGACCGCCCCGTTCGTGGATTTCACCGTAAAATGCGTCCAATAAACTTCTGCGGGGAACGGGATTTTCAGGGTTTTGTATACGTTTTATATTGTATGCACACAGCTGAATGCACCGGTTACGTGTTGCACAATTATTTCGAGATAAAGCCGTATAAGCAATTGATGAACGACATTTCAGCATTCACTATTCCTTCTTCGTTCGATCGAGGACTATCACAGTCGCCATAAAAATCTTCCTGTCGAATGTAATTACGCGAGCAACACGCTGTGTACCACGCTTAATAATCAATTACCCGTAAAAAGTCTATAAAAAGCAGAGCCATTAAATTTTACAATGTCTCATAGTAGATATAACGTCGAACGACCATCATACTTCGAACAAGGGTATTAAATTATGAAACTGAATCGTAGCGTCGACCAAACATCCCGGATATTACACGTCGCAATTTGTAAGTTAAATAATAAATGGTACCTTCGACCACATCGAAATTCATTTAATTCGTATGTCAAGAGTATGTTAATTCAATGAACCATAGTATTTCGTGGCTTCTTAGGTGATGTGCTGAGCTTATTGGAATAGAACATGCGTGGAGCCGACTCGCATAATAAACCAGACGGGAGAAGTTGGGGGAGGAAAGGGCATAAGTCCTGGACGCGTGATTTTTTTTAGTGGGTATTGGGGAAACCGAAGACCTGTTTCCGAAGTTATTTGTTCTTTGGATATTCAAACAAAAAGCAAAAATAATTAAACTAAAAAAGAAAGGTGATGTGATCTCTTCATGGAGAAATTTGCAAAATCTCTCTTGTGCAACAACTACTTTGAAAAATTCCCAATGTATTCTTACGTATCTAGAGCTCCTTTATTTCCCTGATGCAGTAATACTCGACAGTAATTCCTGTTACCCGGGCGCGTTCGCTCGGCATTCTTTCAGTCGCACAATTGCGTTAGGTCCCCCCGGCATAACAAACTAATAACACCGGCAACAACAGCGTCAAAGAGCAACGCGCATCCCGAAGTGGCAACGCGAAGCGGAGGAAGAGAGTCTGTGCATATTCCGCAGCAGCGTGAACAATCGGCTCCGAAATCGTATCACCGGAGAGAGGAGTGCATCCTCGCAGCCGTGCGCCGTGCAGAGCGACATCAAAAGATCGGGCCTGATCAAATTCTCTCGCGCCTTCGAATCGCGCGTCCGTCTGCATACCAACGATGCATCTCGCGACACGTGGCGAGTGGAGGACGTGTCCGGCCGGTGCGGTGTGTGCCGACAGATCGGATCGGATCCGATCGGATCGTGTGCTGCACCGGCAAGACGTCGGTTACCCGAGAACGGCAGATGCGCGAAATAAAGATTCACCGAAAAAAAAATTGATCTGAAAATTCCGAATCACGAAGTCGATTCTGCAATTGTTCGCAAGCAATATGGATTCGTCCGTTTAAAAGACGTTAGAGACACCAATGTACTATTTTCAACTTGTAAGTCGATGTAGAACTGTTTACCTGTTTTCTGTTTCATAGAACTGATACGGAAAGTTTCTATTCTCCATAAATATCTCTACTCGCGTGGTTTTCAAGTAATTTGGTAATGAATTACTGTACAGAACGGTCGGAGCGTATTGGAAAGCATAGCGCTTGATGCCGCCAGCTGTGTTGTAAAGTAAACACCGAATTGCTATCATGATAGCAATGCGTGTATTTAGGTCCTAGAATTTCGTGCTGGAGAATGGCTAAGATTTAGTGCCTTGAACTCTGTTGGACCCGCCAATAATGGTTGAAAGAGAGATACTGTGCTGTGAATTGTTCAAAAACTAGGAGGCATAGAACAAAATGATGCAAATGAAAATTACTTGGATTTTTCTGAGGAGTAATATGGTGAAAGGGAAATTTTAGTGAAATGACAAGTGGCACCGAGGCAAGACCTCGGTTACCTGAGAACGGCAGATGCGCGGAGCGGAGACGAGCGGAGACGAGCGGAGACGAGCGGGCCAGTTGGCCACGTGCAAGAAGGTGACGTTTCTCGTGCATGCACCGTGGAACGTGGCTCTCTCGCAGGCGGAGCTTTCGTGCTGGAAAGACCGCCTGCAGACCGCCCCTGTGTGTTTCGTTTCATCGCCGTCAATGTTGCGTGCACCGGGTACACCGGCGAATAAACGGCCTCCCGGATGGCGCTGACTGCCGTATACCTTTCCGCCGTGGAAGATATACACCGGGTTCGCGGGTTCTCCACGGAGGACGGTCCCCCTAATGGCCCAACGAGTTAGGTTTCTTTGCCTGCTGGCCGAGTGACGAGCGCGCTCGTTCTCGCATACCTACGACTTTCGTTGACTCGTATTTTTCTTGTTGTTCGGTGCACGCTTGGAAATTCCTGCTCGCTACACCGTGTCGTCAGGCTTGTGGCCATCACGATGCCGATGTATTCATCACGTTGATTGCCAATCCGATAATTCTCGCAATAATGTCAAAATAATTTAGATTACTCCTTTGACTCTCTTAAATTCTCTTCGGACCCTAATGTCAGAATGATTACTCCATTTATAACCCTCTTGTATCCCCAAAATCCTAATGAAACAATCATTTACCTCCTTTAACCCTTTCGAATCCTTTAAACCCCAATGAAATAACGATTACTCCTTTAACCCCATTTCGGAGCCACCAAGTCTTAATGAAATTCGGTTTATGTAAATATCCTACTGGAAAGATATTCATTTTTACAGATGAACGAGACTGCGTCGAAATGCCAACTTCCAAGATGTTAATTATCTTGTACCAACAGTTTATCTACCGGAAGACTATTAATAGGATTTTCAATGACTGAGCTGTACCAGAAGGAAGCTTAAAAATGTCCTTTCGATTACGTTACCAAGAGGACTTTCAAAATTATTTCAGAAATTATTAAATAATCGGCAGTGGATAATGTGTTAAGATCCACAGTCCACTTTGTTAATGTTCCTCGCCTCCTAGGTTGCCTAAAAGAGACAGGATAAATCGAAGAGTGGCCAGCAACCAAAGACGTTCCCAGCGAACGACTGACGTAGTCGGGAGGACGCATCGAGTGTCGGTCACCCGGATCCTGAATATTTAAAAGTGTCCTACCGAATCCACCTCCGCGATGCTCCCCTAAATTGACCGGCCATCGTGGGAACCAGTTAGCCGGTGGACGCTGTTCCATCAACGATTTCGCTAACAAGGCGGTGCGGTGTTTATACGCCGCGGGCCTGTTTGAAGACCTCGCTCGATCGGCATCGTGTCCCAGTTACATCTGGCCGCTCCTTAAAATCCGTCTGGTAAAACGGTCGAAATATTCCGGCTACGAGACTGGTCTCGATCGTTAGGACGGGGACCAATGCGAGTGTCCGAAGAGATCCATCCGTTAACTTATAGATTCGCGAAGTTGTAGAAGGTGTCCGTCGTTCTTGGGACTCGTCGGATTCCGGAGATCGTTACGGATCACGCGAATCCCCTGGCCGTGCCGGGCCGGGCCGGGTCGGGCCGTGCCGAACTTCCCCGTAATTTCGTAAATACCTGGGACGCCCGAAGACCGAACAACCACCTATCCGGTAAATATCTATCGGCTATTCCGGAGCTATTCGGGGGAGAAGTTGCCCGGGCAACAAGCGAACTCGCCCGGACGCGATCCAGGAGCCCGATGTCCGTCGAGGCGCGTAACTTCCAAAGGTTTATCGAAGACGTCCCCCCTCCGGTGGACCAGTCTGCGACGATGTTTTGCCTCGGCTGCATGGAAATCGGAACGATCCGGGTTCTCGCAGACTCGAAGCGTATCTTCGACTTTAGGAGCCCGCTGCATGGCCTTTTGTTGGCCCCCGGCGCGATCAAAAAACCATGAATACCGGTGATCCGAACCGACACGCTCGACTCTCGTGCATTCAACGGAATCGGCCATTTTCTGGGTTCACGCAGAAGTCACCGGGCATAGTGCTGCTGCAGGATGGGTGGGGTGACGTCGGAGCCAGGGGTTGGGGAGAAATCTTCCCCGGATGGCACAATGTGCAGCCTTAAATCTTCGCGAGAGCTCCGCCAATGTAGATTTGTACGTACACAAGCGCGGATTTACATTGGACCGTTCCAGAGGGGTGTATTATAGCGGATCGCCGTTCACGAATCAAAATGGAGCATTCCTGCCTCCCCTCCCTCCCGATCGCCCCGGGGTAGATGCATTGTCCCGCACCCCGCAGAGATACACCATTAATCCGACGACGCGCGCGGACTCTCTCGCAATCTACGATGTCAACGGGAATGTAATATTACTGATTCGTATCTTAGACCCGGTTCATAGGGACGCGACTACTTCGAGCTGTCTTTCAGGCAAATTTGTTGGGAGATAGCGCGACTCTCGGACGCGAGAGGGTCCACTTCTGCGAAGGATTTCCCGGGATCTGGGACGTATTTATGGCAGTCACGTGTCGCTTCGAGGAGATTTGTTTACTTCGAATGGCATTTATCGGAGCACCCGAGGAATTAAGTCGGAATTAGAACTGTCTGCCCGGATAATTGTACTTTAGACAATTATCTCGCTTTGTATATGTTCTGGGGCTATTTACTTTGGACCGCTTTCGTTGAACGACACAAAGAATTACGTTGGAGTTGGAACAGTTCGCCTCAATAATTAGACAATTACTCTGCTTTGTAATTGTTGCAGATTCAATATTTACCTTGGACTGCGTTCGTCGAGGAACCCGAGAGATTCAGTTGGAACAGTCTGCCAAGGTAATTGTAATTTAGACGGTGTATCCAATTATCGTATTTCGTATCTGTTGTAAATTGATTTTCCGTGGATTGTGCATCGAACAACGGATTTTTCAAGGCAATCTCGGTCGAATTTTCTCGTTCGTTTTAGTCTGATAAAGCGGCGTGGAGATGTGCAGTTTGTGCGTTCTCGGCCGCCACGAATTACACGGATTGTATAGAAAGCAATCGTGTATTCCTTCTCGGATGCTAATACCCGTTTTCAAAGTTCCTCGCGGCGCGTCGCCGACACAGTGACTCACAGGCCGAATTTCTAAATGGCCAAGATGAAACATCAAAAGCGTACACTGTTCGCGTGGGAGTGGATTCCAAATGCGTTGTGCAACGTCTGAACAGAAACTGAAATTTCGAAACGACGACGCTGTCTTGCGCGGTGTCAGTTGCATTCAAATGGGTCCGACTCGATTGTGCAATTGTCTTTCGCCATTGTTCGGACCGGCTCAATCGTAACCTAACTGCTCCGTGATACAAGGGCTAATGGCACTGCTATAACTCCCCAGTTCCTCATCCTCGTTTTGGCGACTATCGATACTCGAGGGAAAATACGCGAGTAGACCACAAACAGGATTTTATTTCTCTCTTTAGTGGTTTTATTAAATCGTAATTTTTTACTGTTTATCACGTTATTGCGACTGTTACGAAATCGATAGAAGCAGCTCGGAAACGCATAGCCGACGACGATAACAATTGAAAGATACCGGAAGAAATTAATTAAACATTGCCGATAATCTAATGACTACGGCGAGGGGAGGGGGCGTTACGTAATGAACGAGAAAACGTTCCCGAACACGGTTACATTCGATAATGCAGCGTAATATTTTCCAGCGGGGTTTATCTGCCCTTCTAATAAAGCGAATACGTCGGCATACGGGCGCGATGCACGTGTATCCGCCGATTAAGCCTCCCGATACCGTCGCTAATTACTTCATCATCGTGGAACTGTTTCCGATCTTTCCGTGGGAAAAAATGCGGCGTCCGGGGAAAAACGAGTAAGACCCATTAGAGCATCGTTCACGGTGTTCTGCGCTCGAGCACGCTTCGTATTTGGTTTACAGTTTGCGACAGGTGATTCATATCGGCTGAGACATCCAGTTTTCACTTGTCAATGAATCACAGATAACGCTGCTCGCATTTAAAACACCTCAACGAGTACATTACGTCCCAGAGTGACTCATTGCGCCTTTCGTAAAATTTGTAATTGACATTAATTAACATTGTGGTATTCAATTGAGCTGTGTGTGTATTTTGTTAATTATATTAGAATGAATAAATAATAATAAGTAAAATCAAAAATACTACATTAAACACAACATCATGCCAACAAATCCGAAGACATTCGAAGAATTTCAAACTATTACTACATCATATTTGACCTACTGAATCTATTAAACTACAATTTCGCTCCACCTTTGCGTCCTACAATTAACATAGAAATTTTGCATGAAGCCTCCCGGCTGCTCAAGAGGTTTCCCGAAAAATTTTCCCGAAGATTTATCAAACTAGTTTTCGGAGTAAGAAAAGCAACACCCTACGGAAATGTTCGTTCCGTTCTCCAAACACGTTCCCCAGCAGAAGCAGCCCGAAAGTTAATGAAGAAAATTCCTGTTTAATATTTACTCCCGCAAATTTACCCGATGAAAATTTGTTCCTCCATAATCGTTGCTACCTGGGCTCGCACACGATACCCCGGCGCACCTACTCAAATAATATCGTCAACATGGCAAACACAAGGCCCCGATTCCCACAGTCTTACGGCCGGCGAGGTTTCTGCCTGCTGGCACGACGGACCTGCAGAAGGAGCCTGCTGCAGCCAGCATAAACAATTTCCTCCTCGAGTGTTGAAATTTTAGTCAAATAGCCGGTGGCGGATTCGAAAGGTCCGCCACTTTCGAGAATGCACAGTGTGTGTTCGCTTTAGATATATCTACGAAATTACTTCCCTGAGGATTAGACAGATTTTGAATTTTATGCATTCTCGACAGAAATCAGTAGGCGAGATGTAAAATTGTAAAAATATTACACGTTCCGTGCCCCACGTGTACCACCGATGGTGAAAAAATACTATTCCATAACAAAAAATGCAGTACAGAACAAAGCACATAAGTCAACAAAGAACGCGTTAAAACTGTTAAAAGAGACGAAAGATATTACGTGTATTACTATTTTCGACCTACAATAATTACTAAAAGAGAAAATCTATTTTCGTTTAACCTTTGCATCGTGCAATCGACTATGAAAATTTTCATTGCATAAAATCCGCAGTCTAATAATCGTGGCACGTCAACTGGTTTTACCAAACACCATTCGTCGGAAACGTTTAGCTACTTCGGTGAATGAATCAGCGGCGGTGGGGGGGGGGGCTGTTTACATTGATCGATTGTGGTCGACGCGGCGGGCGATAAGGATGCGAGGATCTGTGTGTCGGTCGTCGATATTCCCGGCGTTTTCGTTATTCGCATAAATCCGATCCATCAGGCTGTAACGTGTGGCGAGATGCGACAGCGGTGCGGTGCGGTGCGGTGCGGTGTGTGCCCGAGAGGAAGAGGCACGCGGGTACAACGGTTTTAAAGTGTTTCGAAGTGTTTCGGCTGAAAGAGCCGCGGGATGCCGGTGCACCGCTGCGAGCTACACGACATCCCGCGGTTCTTTAAGGCGAAACTCACTGACAACAGCGACGGGGAACGTGTCAAAGTAGTTATAGAACAAGCCCCGTTGGTCTGTTACCCGCGCGAGGGAACGAGCGAGGTAACCCTGACAAGAGGACGCCTCGGGGGCCCCACCCTTGTATCCTCTTTCTCCCATCGTGTAGCCTGATCGGCTACCTGGCCGAGGCTACTCGGGCTTCGCCATTTTGTCCTGTTGGATGCGTGTCAACCGGATCCGAGAGGGGAACCGATTTATGTATATCGACGATTTCTCGGGCCGAGCCCGTATTTAACCTGCTCCTTAGCCCGCCTTATCGTTCTCGTGACTTGTAAATCACCGCTTTTTCTCTTTAACCTTTGGCATACATAATTTCGAGGAACTCGCGTGCGGCCGGCTGCTTTCCTGCCTTCCTGCTCTGCCTGCTCTCTTGCCTGGCTGGCTAGCTGACTGGTTGACTGGCTTGGCTGACTGGCTGACTGGCTGCCTGCCACCGGCTGAACTTCACCGTGCGCACGTCAGATCGGTGCCGTTCGATTGCCGCGGAGAATTCAGCTGGAAAACCGCCGGTGCGTTTCAACCCCCTCGCAGAGCCCGCCAGAATGCACGAGTACGCAAGCTCTTTTCTTTCGCCGTTTGGCTCAGACGCTCGCGGAAAGGATTACGAGGCACGTACTCGCTCGCGACCACACTATCGCTATCGATGGAAAAGTTTCACCGCGCTAACGGAGACTGATGATTTAATAATGATAATAATAGGCCTCGCGAGCCAGCGATAAAAACACAAACTGCCCAGAACAAGGTAAATAACAGTGCACGGGAAGAGGTTCTCGGAAGGTTGTGTGCCGGGAAACCTGGTCCCAGGATTTTCACCGATACACCCTCGGAGTGGACGAAAAGTTTCTGCATTCACGCTGAACATGCCGCCAGTTTCATATTTTTTTTTTTTTTTTTTATTGCAGAATATAAATTTCATTGTGTTAGACAGCGGATTTTATGTATTCCTGACGAAACTGAACGGGTGTCATTTAACCCCTTGCCGTGACATTTTCATTACATTTGCAGTGATTAAGACGTCTCTTTATCCCCGGAAATGTCGTTGAAGACAAAATAAATTTACGAATAAAATTACCATTCTTAACGAGTTTAACAAGATGAAAATAATACACGGACATTCATATAAATTCTTGTAAACCTTTTACTGTTTTAAGGAAGGGTGGAGTGGGAGAGACAACAGGTTTTGGTATTTTCTTTGTAATTCGTTTTGTTAGGTTAACGTTAAACCTACCACCACCAAATTATTGTATAGTTATCTTTAGTAGAGCACGCATTACAATAGGAGCCGCACAGTCTAAATAAAATCAATCCTAAACGCGCCACAATTCTTATTTGATCGGATATCGCACACTCGGTGGGCATGTTGAAAAGATATAATTTGCAGTCCATTCTACTACTGATGAATTGTATAATATAAATCTCGAGAGAGACGCTTCTGTATTCCTGCGCGTTGCTTTATAACGGCGCGAAATGAAAGGGAAGTCGATTCTCTCAATTAAGCGTCTCATTAAATTACAAATAAAATGAAAACTTTGTTGAAGTTGTTCTTCATTGTGTTCTTGCATATTTCCGCGGATCCGGAACGAGCAAACATTCACCGTCTAGTAATTAGCTTGTTGTTTTCCGTTATTTTCTTCGCGTTCTGTTTTCATTAAACGTTCTTTTTCAGCTCCGCGAACTGCAGGTTTCTGGCATTGTGCGATAATTAGGTCAAAATCACGTTGGCATCCGAAAACGAATGGCAGAAGTCAGACAAAGTAATTAGCTGTGGAATTCTTGGGACGCGAGTAAGGAAACCGGTTATTAGTAGACACTGCGTATTTAATTATGTTCGTACAGTAAAAATGAGTAGGTGAAATACAAATTTGCAGAGAGACAGAAGAATTTAATAATTATGTTCAGTTTATTAAAATTTCTAAAAAAAAAAAATATTTTTATCTGACTTCTGTTTCTCGTGCTGCGGCTTGAAAAGTTTTTATTCCGAGCAAAGATCCGCAGTCTGGTTATTAGAAATTATTGTTGCTATTCAAAATTGCTGGTGTAGAAAAACATAATCAGAAACCGTGTGCTAACTAGAAGGCTGGTGGAAAACTTTTTGCCGTTATTGTACGTAGACCGCCATAATTGAAGAAGTTACGTGTATATTAGGCGGGGGGTAGATTTTTATATTTTACCGTGTTATTTTAATTTTTGCGGGTTTAATGCAATCGCATATCTGGAACGATATGCTGATAGAAAGTTTTCCAACTCTCACTCCCTTCATGCGCACGGAATGTATAATGGTTCTCGTTGAAGCGGGTAATTTAGGGTTTGTTTAGTCGTACAGAATGTGGTTATGATCGCCGATCGTGTATTTACCAGACTTTCTTCGATATAGAAATAACAATTAACGTCGTAATTGCAGTTCGTTGTCGACTTAATAGTCCGCAATTAGCTGTTATTATCAAACTTCTGATTTATAATTGTCAGTGCGGTCGGGAATATAAAGCATCAACAGCTTGATAAAACCTACAAATTAAAAGAAGTTAGTTCAGATATAAGTTACCAATGGGCTGCAAATTTTATTGTATCATATTACGACGTATATGTATATTATTACATTTTTTAAGTGAAAACTTCTTTAGGTGCACCGCGGACACAATTGCTGGGCAATGAATGAATCTGATCCGTCACGCTCCGACGTGAAACGCTATTCGGCTGAACTCGGGTTGTTCATATATTCCAATAACTCAGAGAACCAAACTTTTTCATCTTAAACAAGATTTGATAAATCGTGTTCTGGCCAACTTTTCGAGGTAAATACTCCACTGTGCGCCGGTAGGAACTTGATCAAATTTAATTCGCTCGTAAAATCGAATGAACAAAATGTAAAGCGGCATTCAGCGTTTAATTAGTCTCGAACAGAGAGGGAAAGGAGTGGCAATCAGTCGGGACGCGCGTTGAACACATTCAAGATGATCGTTGTCATCCATAAGAAGGCCCTTAACGAGTCCGATTATGAGATTGATTTA
Organism: Lasioglossum malachurum; assembly: GCA_028455605.1. Classification (NCBI taxonomy): domain Eukaryota; kingdom Metazoa; phylum Arthropoda; class Insecta; order Hymenoptera; family Halictidae; genus Lasioglossum; species Lasioglossum malachurum. The sequence goes on from CM052315.1 coordinate 27,172,086, forward strand.
ATTCACGATCAAATATTGAATGGGATAGTACGCATCGCTCGGAATCAACGCGCCCATCGATTTATTCGTGGCAGCCAACAATAATGATAATGATGATGATGACTACGGCGGTTCGGATGATTAACGATACCGGGCTGACCGTCCCGTCGCGTCGATTCGGTTCGATTTGCTTTCGTACCCGCCACCAGTAAACTATCCTTTAATCGCTTCGCCACTTTCGAATAACGAATTCACCACGGCAATTCAGGAATTTTCTCGAGGAAAGAATGACCCCTAATGCGGTCCTGATCGATGATGCCAACGCTGTACAGGGTGAGTCTGGAAGCTGGGACAACTTACTGCTCTTTTTTACGTAAAAATAGGAAAAAATGTTAGAGAAAAAAATCATGTCATAATTAATATTCTGCATCGATTGCAAGAAGTACAAACAAAAATGAACGTTACTTCTTCCTTTAATGATTGATGATAAATCATATATTAGCATCTTCAATTTAAAAAATTTTTCAACAATTTTGTATCATTTCATCTCCTCCTAAATGCATAAATGACGGTTCTTGGTTCAGTACTTTTATACGTAGGATAATAAAAAGGGTAAATTAGTTTAACAAATAAAATTGGGTTGCGTTAAAGAATAAAGTGGAATTGCACCTGGCGGGTGCATCGGTGCATCCACATAAAAAATAAGCTCGTAGGAAGTTAGGACGTATTATTATTACTTAAAAAAGAGCAGTAACTTGTCCGAGTTCCCAGAATCACCCTGTATAAGAAGACGTTAGGAAAGTGGATCTACGCGACGGAACGCGGGTAATATCGGGACACAACTCCATTATTATCCGACACGCGCTTCGTTATAATCCGGCCGTTTTATTCCTCGGGAACTGTTGTCCTCTACATTATTCATATATCGCAAAACAATTTTTATAGAAAACAAGAACCGGTCGGATTCTAAATAATTAATAGCTTTTATCCTGCGTGAGACCGCGAACATTTATAATTCAACGACCACGAAACAGGTTGGCTTTCATTAGTTTCGAAAATAAAGCGGTGGAAATTTCGGAATTTAACAGGAACATGTAATTCAAACAGGACTAATTGAATACATTTTAGCGTGGCTCGCAAAACGCGCCTTTATGGTCTCGTTGATTGCGAAACAGGAAGTTGCGAATGGGTTGTTCAGATTCATAACCGAAGTCTCGCAGAAACTGTGCGCGCACGTGAATTTCATATCGCAGAATATTGTACGATAGTTGTCCGATCATTGTATAACGATATTTGATTAATTCCGATATTCGATACACGGCGTACCTACACGAAATTTAGTGTGCCGGGCGTGTCAGTGACGGCGCGCGTATCACATTTCACAGATACGCATCTTCCGATGGACCTATCCGTTTTCTAATTTTAATTATTTTCTGTCAGCTCGGAAATGTTTAATTTCCGCCATTAAATCCGTCGGCCGGCCGATACGTCACTGCAACGGCCGCGACCATATAAAATCCTATAAATCTATAAAATTCCAACATCGGCCCTTAAAAAATGGCCGTCGACCGGGGATCGGTTGTAAACCGCGCTCATATTGTCCGCGCAAGATGATATCGATCATTTCGAGCTGGCCGCCGGTTTCTATTGTCAGTATCAATCAGTCACCGACGCGGCGGCAGCGGACGTTTATTGTAACATTAAGACGCGAGGGTCGTTAAAGGAGTTGAAGAGAAAAAAAAAAGACACATACACACACAAGCAGCAAGAGGGGAGAGAGAGAAAAGAAGGCGGGCGTAATTTATTTTACAAGTGCCGTGTCCTCTATTGCTGCCATTAAATTTGATGGGGACCGAGTTCCGGAATGCTTGACTACGCTAGATCCCAGTAGAGGATCTCTATCAGAGGACCGAACAACTATTTGAACATGTACTCGTAACCGAAATGACCCGGCCAGGAACACGTATCAGTGACGTAACGGATACTTTTGTGTTCGACGTTCGACCGTCACGCTGCGCAAACCATTCCCGTTTACGTGGATTAATCTTCCGTTCTTGTGGATAAGCATCTTCGAACTTGGTACCCGCCGGATTTTCTTCTAGGGAATGCCGAGTTCCTCTCTAACTGAAGGTCACATTCTATTCCTCCGCGCAACGAAAGACGCTGGAACTTTGTTCAACCCTTAGCACTAAATCTATCGAGCACTAACAGCGATTAAAATGTTTTAGCTTACAAAATTTTCCTACAATTTTGAATTTTTGTGCTTTATGCTAAATAAAAATAATCTCCATCGATATTGTTGGAAATAAACTTAATACGGTATTCCCGCGATTGATGTGACTTTCGGGTATGCGGATGATGTGACCTTTCTATCCCCACTACTAGGGTGTTCCCCCTTGCGCGGTCGATCACACTACAAAGAAATTAAGGTATTAGGGTTTTATGGTACTGGATGTATCATTCTCAGGTATGGAATAGTATTAGTACAATACAACAATTTCCCGTTTAGCACCGTTGTTTATTCAGGATCGTCGTTTACACTTGGAAGTACCATTTCGTTTCCTGAGACTCGGTACCCCGAGGTTCTCGCAACAATCGCGGGAACACTGTAGTCTTTTCGCGTTGAAAGCAACGTAACAATATTTTTAGATTTTTTATATTTCTCACTGTGCTCGCTTTTATTTCACGCAGTGAATTTTTTTACAAATGCATAAAAATCCGCAGTCATGAGAGACTAGGCAACTGGCTATTGGATACAATATACCGTATATGGAAATGATCACGACAAATAAAACCACGAATGTAGTTGAACTCCCTGCAAAAATCACAGGAAAAAATCAATTAAAATCCATCGGAATAGCAATTATCACTAGACTGTGGACATTTATACATTTATAGCGGCCCCATATACGCGGGTACTGCAATAAAATTAACACTTCAATAAAGGTTAATGAAGTTGTTGTTTTATTTCCCGCCTAATAAAACTTTCAAACCGAAAAACAACGTCCGCGTCCAATTTTTATTCACGTCGATATGTCTATGTGAATTCACACCTAGCTGTGGCCGACCCCTTTAAAAAAACAAAAAATGAAACACATTCGGTGCTTGTATCGTAAGAGTTTCGTTACTCTTCCAACGGAAATTACTAGGCTACACATTCGTCGCCTAATAAAAGCATCCATAATAAATCTAACTCCGACATTAAATAACATTATTCTTTAAAGTCAAAGTGTGAAGAAGATTTACACCAAAGAAGCAAGAAAGAAGCTTTCTGATGTATACAGTGGGAAAATCTGTTTTACATATCATTTCGTAAACCAATGTTTCTAATTGATTATAAAAAATCTGGTTGTTTGGCACAATTATAAAAAAGTTATTGGTTTTTAAAAGGTGTACGAATACTTTGTACATCCACTGTATGTAACTTACTTAGATTCACAAAATATGTACATGTTTCAATAAAAACTTTAAAAATCGTGACCTTTACTTTTTCCTTCGCAATTGTGTAAATACTGAAAATTTGCAAAACCCCGATGTGTCCAGTGCTCGCGGAGCCTCCCACCATTTCCAAAAGTTAATCGGCGAGTCTGTAAATTGGGTAAGCAATAATTATCGTGGAACAAAGCAAGTCTCGTCGCGTGTAGCGGGCCAATATTTTCCGGGGAGTGGAAAACAATAAAGTATCGGGCCAGTGTTCCCATCAGGGCGCAATATGTAGCCGATGCTGTTGCGCGCGGCACCCTTCCGAAAAATTATGATCCCGTGATAATTTATTGACGCGCGGAGCCACTGAAGACGGGATAAACATTCGTCGTTTTTAATGGGTCGTGTGCCGCTTAGGGTTCGCAGTGTCCCCGACAAATTTTAGTCACGCGGCACCGTGTGGGGTGTATAAATGACACTAATGCACCAACAAAGAACGCACAAGAGTGCGTATGGCGGTTTCGGTGTTTATTCACGGCGGTGATAGCGCTCGGTCGCATCGTACGAACAAAACAAAAGGGGGTAGAGAACGGCGAAAAAAAGAAGAGGCGGTGGAGAGGGAGAAGAAGAGAGAGGGAGAGAGAGGGAGATCGAGAGAGAGAGAGAGAGAGAGAGGATGCGGAGATTGACGAAACGATCCACGCTGAGTGTGCCGTTAATAATATCCAGTGTGTGCGCTACAATGGCCACCATGTGGCAGGTTGTTTCGCGGTAGACTGAATGAGGCTGATTAAATTGAAGGGTCGCGAGGAAAAAAAAGGGACCAGACTGTAGGGCATGCTTCGTCATGAAGGGTTGTTGCTTGTTTAACATTTGTGTGCACCGCTTGAGCCTCGGTCCCGCGCACTACTCAGTCCATTAGGAACAATTATCTGCTGATGTCGTCGGATAAAACTCTCCACGGTAAAACTCGACGGCCGACGACACCGCGACGAAAAACCGACCGGACAACGTGGAAACGGCCGTCTCCGACGCTGCAATTTGGAAAATCGGGCGCCCGGGCGCCGTGGCTTTTCGGAAACTGGAAATTCTCCGTGGCCCGGGGATAATTTGGCTGCTTCCGCGAAAATTTTGTACAGAGGGACCGGCGAAAATGGACGTGGAACAGAATTTTCTCACTGGTAGCAACGCCCCAATTGTACCGCGGATGGTACATACACATTCTATCGTGTGTTGTGCGCGGTATTTCAAACTTTTATCTCTACCCAGAATCATTACACACGTCCACAGCCACGGCAACGTTCATGGAAGTCACACAGAATCGCAGCAACCTATTTAATAACACGAGAATAGAAAATTATTCTGAAATTTTTAATCAAATTAATTGACGCGGGGACAGTTTTTATTTCTCACACCTCATAGATCCTGATAATATATTGTGGTAAAGATTGATTTACGACAACTTTACGTAATAGAATGAAAAACGATTTGACCAAAGACTGGATACATTGAGAAAAGAGCACCTGTGCAAACCAGAGGACAGCCGCGTTAACGTATGCGCGCGAGGGAAGCAATAACAAAAGTTAACGAGTCCTGAAGGAGACCAGAGCGAACGACCGTGGAGGAAAGAATAGGAAGGAATTCTCTTCGGAAGAATATACAGCGGCGAGACAAATATTTCGTAACGGCGCATATTTCGTGGCCGTTTAAGCTTTCCCACGTGAAGCGTCCCCGGAATGCCTAACCGGGCTCGTCATTTCCAGCCATTCATCGGCGTGGCATAGGGTACAGAAGGCTCGCGTGTAAATCGGTCTGAAATGGGTTAAAATATGAGGCTCATCGAGCCAAAAGAATACGGCGTTCCCTTTTATTTCTCCGGCGGTTCTCCGCGCGCCGCCGCTCTCTCATTTCCAGGCTCGCTCCGCGAGCTTTGGCATAGGAGTGTGACGGATGTGTGAGAGTATTTCTTTGGTAAACGTCGCTTCTCCTTCGCGGGGCTGTGTGACACACACTGTGTGTATTCCGCGGGCCCCCGGCTTCCCTTTTGTTCGCCCGTGGACATATACAAGTATGAAGCGTGACAAAACGCGCGCGGGACTTAAGAAACTCGGCGCGGCGTTTTGTCACGCGGCAACATTTGGACGACATTCGTGGCAAACGAGTCGTGACGAGCGGAGCCGGGGCCAATTCCCGGGGCTGAAAAGAATATTCACAATGGACGTTCTTTAGTTTTTCGGTGTCTGCTTGGTGCCATGCCCCGGTGTCCCTCGGTCTACTTACGCGGGCCTAAGCGCGGCAACCCGCTAATGAATGAACCCGCGAACAAACGCGGCTAACGGGAACCGTACGCACACGATTTCGTCGCCACCAAACCAACCGATGCCCACGACATGACACCCGGATTTCTATGGCTTACGAACTGTACAACGGATTTGTAATCGGCCGCATTGTGCCACCAGCCGCGCTCCAAATTCGAGAACAATCGCCGCTCTGCCTTTTTTTTTGGGAACGATCGACGCTTACGCCTCGGGTGAAGGCTTTCTGAATCCGATCGACTGATTTTGACTCTTTCTTTTCTTGTTAATTTTTTCAATTTATATCCGCGTTGAGAGCTGAGCTGATTCATGTTATCGAAATTTTTATATTTTTTGATATATCATTAGATGCGGTCAAAAGAGCGATGAAAAGATCGAGACAGTTGAAATAAACGAGATCGGAGATTTTGATAAGATTGCTTATCCGTTTCCGGGCTTACAAATTATATAGTTTAATATGAAATTGTATATTCTACGAAAGATACTCGTTCTGATAAGAAACATTAATCAGCAATTGATTAGCAAATAACCCAGAAGATATGAATCATTGCACTTCCTTTGTATACGTATAAATGTAAAATCATTTCCCGGTACTCCCGATGTTTCACCACTGAAATCTCTCCAACTCACTCTGCCACACAAAGAAAAATCCTAACAAGCTTACGAAATGTTTCAAAACAGTCGAAAATCTCACCGTCTTCGAATCCCTGCACGATTTAATTACCCGTCCACTTTGCCGAAGAATTCGCAACAGGTGTACCGAGCAGAAAACCGCCCGCGATCGTCGGAATCCGGCAGAAAGAAGCCTCGGCCCTTAATCAAATAAAAATCGCACGTGCTCACACAGCTGCGGTGTAACCAGCGTAACGTAAAGTGTAAAGCATCCTCTATCTGCGCACGCTTCCAGGTTGCGCTGCTCGCAAGCAAGAAGCCCGCAGGAGTCAGCGATTTTCAAAAAAAAATTCACACGTGGCGTGGCCGGCGTCCACGTGGCTGGACGCGTTTAAAGATCGTTAAATACCGTGCGGGTGTGCGTGCGAGGCGGACCAGCGAAATCCGACACGAGCGTGCAGCGCGCGCGGAATTTCGGAATGCGAGCGATCTCCGTCCGGGTTTGCGGGTCAGATCTCGGTTTCGTTGGCTGCGCACAGTCATCCAGATCGAGGAATGTCGTCACATTTTGTCGGAAAGTCCACTCCTTCGTGCACGCGTCTGTTCAATCTCTATCGGCTTCTGAGGATCCCTCTAGAGGGACGTAAAGGTCCTCAACAATGAACGCTCGCTGACGGATCACGAAAATGAAGACATTTATAAAGGACCTGAAACACATAAAACCATTCTTTAAAACACACACAAATTAAAACGCTTGAAAGAATTTCAAAAATGAAGACTCTCTAGTGGACCTCAATAATGGAGACTTTCTCAAGGACCTCAAAAATGATGACTTTGTATAGGACTTGTATAGGATTGATTCTAATACATCAATAATGAAGACTCTTCTTAGGAGCTCAAAAATGAAAACTCTTTATACGACCTGGCAAATGAAGACTCTTTAAAGGGTCTGCGAAATAAAGACTTTCTAGTCGACCTCAGTAGTGCATAGGTGCTCAGAAATGAGAACTCTTTATATAAGACCTGACAAATGAGGACCCTTTAAAGAGCCTGAAAAATGAAGACTTCGTAAGGAACCTCGTCTTCACGATTGGATCTGTCCGTGTTAGCCGGTCCACTCAGCGAAGTAGCCGAAAATCCTAGCAAAATGTCAGGGAAATTCATGAATGCGGAGCAGTGGCTGTCGGCTCAGTGGATCGGGAGATCGAGTGGCACCGAGGGATGCGAATGGGGTAAAAAGGGCGGCAGATGGGTCGGCGATCGGTTTTATCGGCCGTATGTCAGATGTTCATGCAGATGAAGGAGAGGAAGATGATGCCGAGGAAGGAGAGAGAGTGAAAGATAGGTGGAGGGGGAAAGGGTGGTCGCGTGGCTGTAGCTTAATGCGGCTAATACTCGCGGCAAACAGCGTGAATCGTTTAGCGAAGCCGCTTACGAGCCGGGGACCAGTTCATGATTGCCCCAAAGAGGTTCCGTCGCATGGAAAAGGGCCACAGCCGGTCCCCGTTTAATGCCACGCACACCGGGGGCTCTCGGTGCCAATTAGATGGCCACCGATCCTCGTTGATAGTCCCCGCCGCGCCTCGATGTCGCGTGCGGCGAATTAATTATAATTAAAACGGTCGCCGAGGACGAATCGCGGCTCGCGCGGATCCGACACCTTAACGACGCCGTTATTGACTCCCGTGAGTCGAATCACCGATCCGGTGTGTTTTCTGTTCGAGTTCCGAGAGACTCCGCGGCTGACCCCGAAGACAATGACACTTTGTACATAATACTCTTCGAGCGCTTTGTTCGATCGCATGCGCGCAACGCGACGCGTCGCGCGTCAGCGTGGGAGGCTTGACTCGCGTGCCACGGAATTTTGATGGAGTCCCGGGGCTAGGGGATTGAATAAAGAGTCGCGTCGGGGAACGTTAAACCGGAAACTATATGCGACGGCACCGCGATCCGCTCGCGATTGTCACTGCGATTCATTCTGGACGGGCGAGAAAATACTCGGCTGAAAGGGGATGCATAGAGGTAACAATTTATGCATCGCGTTTCATTCTATTTAGACTGTGATGTATTCTGGATATATTTCTCTCGACGGTCTTTTATTTTTCAATAGAGGAATACAGTGATATATCTGCAGTGATCTAATACACTCATAATCATCTGAAGCGCAGCGTCGCTTCGAGAATTTTATTTGTGCAGACATTTGTTTGTGATCGTATAAAGACATCTCAAATCATTTTTCGTCGTCTGAGAATGAGACGTTACTAGCATTCTATCTGAAAAGCTTCTGATCTTTCTGATCTTGTCACAAAATTATTAAACGTCTTGTAGTTCTCGTAAATGGTTGTGAGACGTGTTCGGTATTTGTTTTGGAGCGATATCAGCGTAAGCAAACTTGTCAGGACATTGTGGCCGGAATGTCTACGGGATCCTTGCCACAGGATCAGCTGAAACAGCAGGAAGAAGCTCGTCCTAATAATTGATATTTGTCGTTGGCCGGGTTGTGTGCATAAGAAACGTCAACACGCCTCAGCCCGGTGTACATTCAGCGGCGCGTATACGTTTCGCGAAACTGTTCTAACCGTGTTGCGATTATGGCTAGCAGTTTGCGGTCCGCCCGGAGACGTTCGTACGCGATCAACGATAAGCGATTTCTATGGGCCCCCTCCCTTTTTAGCGTCGTTCTCGCCTTTTTGAATTCCACGGAGTCGACGCGACGATGTGCGCGCTTGGAAAATCGCGATAAACGTCTTCACCACGGTTACTATGGTTACGCGCCGGCTTAGGATCTTTCCTATTTTCTGCCGAGGGGGTAATTGTTGTCGCTCCTCTTTTAAATATCGTTGTAGTCCTTTTATAGCGGCTGCGGCACCGAAAGTTTATCGCCGCTGGAAATCTCGCCCGCTATTGAACGTCTCGCTCGGCCAATGGAAACTTCAGTCAACACTCTCTGGGTCGCATCGATGGGTCCTTCTGTCCTGTAGATGTAGATCCCGACGGATCCGTAGATCCTTCCAGATATCTACTTAACAAGAACCTCGATTGGGTTCCTCTAACAAAACTGGATACCCTTGCGGTTCAACGCAAGTTGTTCAGTGAAAAATTTTTATCGTTTTCTCTTCAACAATCGACCTATTTATAGTCCTACCGAATCCTCAAATTAGTCTAGATATTTAACCTTTTGCAGAGACGGAGCTATTTTAACATTAAACCTACCGAGTACTAAAAGCGATTAAAATGTTTTAGCATACAAAAGTGACAAGGCTCTATTTATTTATAAAGAAGGATAAAGAAATTTGTCGAATCAATTTACATATGAGCGACTTGATAATTTCAATAATGGTAAGACGAAAAATACAAAACCGCTCATTTTTGACCGGCAGTGGTAGGTTTACTGTTAACGAAAAATTGTGATGTAACACCTCATACAATACTTAAATATGTAGTCATTGATTCGATGCCAACATATTTAATAATGTAAACGATATTGTGGATAATGGTGTAGCAATTTTTAGCGGTGAATTTTCTTAAATAAAATTGGTGATTCTGGACGCCGACAAAATGTGTTTTTCCCGTTCGAACGATAGAGTTATTAAAAAAGCAATAATTATATATTCCCAGCAGATCGTGTGATTTGTATTTCCGCGATGAATAATGAAAAGCTCCCGGTGCAACGCTCATATTAGTATCGAAGTCACATTCTGCGTGTAGCGGAGAGACAATGACAGGAAGGGTGAATAAATAATAGGCCAGAACACAGCACTCTGCAATTTTATCGATTGGCTCGCGTGAGACAATGTAACCTTTTAAAACGTGTGTTTGTAAATTATATAATAAATTTACGCCCGGCAGAACCAGCAGGACTATTTCACGAAATCGTTTAACGTCGGAACACTTCCGTTCGAGTCCTAAATAATTTTTGACCCATTTATTACTTCGCACGAACTCTCGTCTCTTTTCCCGGCTACCGGCTCCATTTTATTATCACGTTCACGCCAGGACTGCAGCCGTATTTCGAAAAAAAAAAAAAGATTCGCGCTGCATGATACTGCAAATAAAATCGATTGGATACAACCGGTGAACCATTGAACTGTATTTTATTAAAGCGTTCTAACTGGCTACGAATTTGTATTGTCCGATACATATGCATGAATTCCAGGTGCAGTGCTTCGGTGTCGTTTTTTGTTTCCTGTCTTCGCATTTTCAGAAACTCCTCTGCTTCCGCCCAGTTTCTTTATGCAATGCTGGTTTTATATTTTCCTGCAATTTGCAACGTTACTTGCTGTAGCTTTTCTACGAGGATGATGTACTACAGAATATTTTTATTCCATTCAACACAGATCTTGTTTAAAACAAATCTTCTTGGAGCTTCAATCAATTTCAATCAATTCGATCGGGTTCTTCTTGAGGCAACAAAAAACGAATCTCAACAATTCTATTTTTCAATATTCTACGATTGAATAGTATGAACGATTGCGATTCTGTGGCGACTCGATCCAGTATCCTAATAACTAGACTATGAATCGTCATGCAAAAATGTTTGCACCGATTGCAAGACACAAGAGCTGAACAAAAATGTCTGTCTTCTTTTAATCATTCTTCTTCTTCTCTTTTAATTAATATAATAATAATATTGTATATATAATAGATAGACAACGGATGCATTTATGACAAAAATAAGTAGTAGGTGCAATTTAACCAGTAAACTCGTTAGAAGAATTTACAATTACTGTTAGATTATTTTGAACCCATTAGAAATACATATTTGTTGCAATTCGGGTGGAAAATTTGTATTTTGCATAAAGAGATCCACAGTCTAATACAATAAAGCGTGAACAAAAGAAAGAGTTAAGTCACGAGGTCACACTGCTCGTGGAAAGCGATGGGCAAGTTCCTATAATTTTCTTTCACTGTGTACGACAAGTAAATTATTACTATCTAGAAAAAGCGCATCGGTTCATTTTCGCCCTGCACTGCAAGAAAGTGCGGAAGAATTCTAATAAAATCCACCGCGCGGAGCACGCGATCGCAAAAAGAAGACGGGTTAAATCACGAAGTCGCTGTGCTCGTGGAAATCGGCAGAACTTCCTCCCTCCGAGATTCTCTCGGAATCGAGAGAGGAAGCGGGACCAGTCGCGCGTGCAACACCCGCAACAGAGGTCCAAGAGCCGCAAGAAACAAGCATGGCGATGAAAAGAGGGAGAGAGAGAGAGAGTTGGGCAGAGAAGAAGAAAAGAAAAAGAAGAAGAAGAGGAGGAAGACGGAGTCAAGATCTCGCGCGTCATTTATCTTTTTCGCACGGACCACGTGAAACCGCGGTGGCCGGGGGCAACAAAGGCGCCCTTCGAGAATCACAAATTCGTGTCTCGGTGAATCGAAAGGCTCCTCGAGCGTCGATCGTTCCCGAGGACAAAGGTCCTCTGGATCACGCGACTCTGAGGTAACAGATACCTGCGACGCCGCAAAATTCCGTGGAAAGGGAGAATCGTCCCCGTACACACACGATCGAGCGTCAAATGGCGGGGGTAGAGAACCGAAGTGATGGTAGAGAGTGAGAGAGAGAGAGAGAGAGGGGAGGACAGGGAAAAATCGGTGAAAGAGGGAAGTCTTTCGATAGCCAGAGATCGAGGAGAGAAAGAGAGGAGAGAGGGATGGGAGAGAGAAGTCTTTCAGAAAATCGTAGGGCGTCCCGCGGCTTTGGAAAAAGTCAGCTCGGGGCATGAGGCGACGCACAAAGGCTCGCGCGATCCGATCGACGCCAATATTTTGACAATGCACCGGCCATCGAGACAGGGGTGGAGAGGACGCATCTAACCGTGGAATTCGCTGGTGGGGTGGTAAGGCCATGGCGACTGTGCTAGCTGTGTGCTGGCGCCCCTATAGAAAGCACCGGCGTGTCGCTACTTGAATGAAACCGAAGGGTAGGTGACTAAGACGGCGACGATACCCGAACGCCCGTCGGTGCTAGCGGTACGGTGATGGTGTTGGTGCCGGTTGTGGTGGTGGTTTTATTGTCCGAAATCCACAAAGTATCGGGCTCAATACCGAACGCAATCTGGCAAATGTCTCCCCGGCCAACTGCACCCTCCGCCGCGCCGCCTCCTCTTGCTTCTCTGCCTCTCCGCCCTTAGCTTCCTACCTACCCGCCGACCACAATGTCTTGTTGCCGTTGTTTATGTAATCCTATTATTCCATATTGTGCCTTTTAAGAAACAGTCCCAGGGGTGCTCAGTTAGCTCGAACCAATCCTTACCATCGATGAACATCACCTGAAGCTCTGGAACCCGAAAGTCATCCAGAGATGAGAGCAGTTCTTTTTAGGGCCTTCCACGGTGGGCCCGGTTAGGCCAGTTTCACTCGCATGGTTAGGCTCTCCGGCAGTGGTTGATTCTACGCAGGCTGTGAAGTGCCGGCATTTTAATCCAACGGTGTTCCGGATACAGCTGATGCATCGGGATTGATCCGAAGGTGGAACTAGAGCGTGATTGTTAATGCAGTCGTTGAAAGGTTTTTGGGGAACACGATATAAAACATCCCTCACGCCAAAATCTGTTTTTATCCGGAACCCTGTGTTTATAACGTTTTCTATTGTTGGACTGGCGATCTTCGCGTGAATATTCATTTTCGTCGCTTGGCAGAAAAGTAGGAATTGGGCAAGAATTTCCCGAGGCCGGAATAAAAGCAGAAGTTATACTTGACGCTAATAATTTCGATCATAAGCCAATAACTCACCCTCAATAACAAAATCAAATAATTCGAACTTCGAGAAAGTATGTGCCTTTTTTCGCTTTTCTCCATGTATGTTCACCGATTACACCGAGATGGATGGACCAATCAGGACGAAACCTTCTGCATTTTTTAGGGTACGTCTCCCGATTGGTCCCTCGGAAACAAATTTTGCATTTTTTCATTCTTTGTGGTTTTTATTTCAAATAACCGATAAGACCAAAAAACCATCCTACGGTGTTCTACAAACTCTGCTCGTTCCACTAAAAAGTGTGAAATAAAAAAATTTATGTGAATACACACACGAGGTTAAATACAATACAATCTTTTCGGAGAAGGCGCAAAATTGAAAATTTTCGACACTGCAAATTACGAAAATCCTTAAATTCTTCTACATGCTTTCACATATTAACGTATCTTCTCTTTCCACAGGCCGACCGTCTAGCAAATTTCAGGATAATTCGCGCAAAGATTCCATGAGATCTGATACCCCGGCTGGCCAGTGGCCGAATCTCGGCAGCTTCGACTCGGACAAAAAGAGTGCCATAAATTGCCGAATGGATTCCGCTGGTTCGTTCCTAAGCAGAGGTCAACAGCTACACGCGCCGAGCAGAGTTCTCTCTGTCAGGGCTCTCGCATCCGTCTTTCGTTTTAATAACAAACCATCGCATCGGGCCCGGCTATTAAATTACAGAATTCGGTCACGGTTCGACGAGCATCCTCGTAGCTTGAGAAACGCTGGCCGCACCGCGGCTCGCCGGCCGGGTCAGGTATGTTAGGAAAAACATATAAATGGGGTTCCCACAAAACGCAGAAGTCCGTCGTCGGTTGACAGGCAGCGGGGTGCGCGTCGGTTCATTGTTGCCTCATTGTTGCAGATTCCTTCTCCTTTATGCGCCCGTATCTGACTATCTGCTTCGGGGCCTTCGAATCGTCTGGCCAGTGAGAGAGAACGAAAGAGAGTGAGAGAGAGAGCATTCGTTGGAGAGAAGAGTGACCTCGGCAGAGGAAGGACGTCGAATTTAGCTCTCATTGTGACCGACTGCCGAGGCTGGACACCCCCACTGCGATGGAAATGCTCAGAGCGTAAATAAAAAAAAAAGAGAGAGCGTGCTACGGGAAGAGAAAAAAAGACTGAACAGTCGTGTAAGAAGTCGAGGAAGAAAAAGACTGTAACCCCTTTGCGTAGCCCTATCTCAAAAGGAAGCACCGTGTCCGAGACGAATCGCTCGGCTCGGGATCCTCGACGACGGCCACAGGAAACGTTAGGCATCTGCGATTAGGCGTCTGCGTGCTACGGGAGCACCCACGGAGACATCAGAAACGATAGCCGGGTTCTCTGTCTGTTTGGTCCACGTGTGTCTCTCCGACCCTCTCCGTATATTGAACTCGCCGACGCTGATCGCGGGCAAATTGGAGCGCGATGAATGAAGAGTTTCATCTTATTGTTAGTAAAGGGGGGAGCAGAAGAATGAACAGGCAGATGCACTTCTTCTTCCGCGGCGCTTTGATACCAGCCATAGCCGTCGTGGAAGCCAATACTCGTTACTGAGCTTCTGTTCTTAAGAGGACGCTGGTGAGCACCAGTCGAAAATCATTTCTAGGTGTCTGGCAGTCAATGGTCTTAACGCATCACTTACCGGTGATCATTTAATAGATTTCAAACGTTCATGATTCGCAGCAAAGAATTCCTTGAAACTTGATTGTACAACAATGGCGATTTTTGTCTGGAACAGACCACCCCTTCCACACAGTCTTCAGAATAGTATGTATAATTCACACAGATTTACAAAAAGTATTTTATAAATTTTCAATGTAGGCTCCCATAAAAAAGTTGCGAAACACAGCATTTATAATTTTCTTTGTAATTCCAACCAACTGCGATTTCTTCAAAATTTCGTTTCCACGTCATGTAGAAGACTGATTGCTCTAACTTCTCAAAAACATCCAAGTCGTATGGTCTGATGTTAAGAAAGTTATTTTTATAGTTATAAGTTATTATTTTCTGTAGTACAATATCATTTCTCTGTCGGGATTCTTCTCGTAATGAAAAATTGAATTACGTGGAATCGTGCATCGGAGGTTTAATGCAAAGTGGTTTGGTAATTTTGTCAGGGATTTTTCGACGCGTTTCGCGCGCGGGAACGTGAGATTAGCGGATTTTTGTTTGTACTGTTTGCAAAAGAGCGATTGAAATCAACGGGAAGTCACTTGTACGTGGATATTACACTGTCCGGAGACTGACAGACGCGTAATAACAGACTGATCAGAGGCTGTCATGCTCCTCACGTTGTACTTTCAATCAGGACTAGTGTAACAACGATCGTTCGCTTCATGGGAAGAGCAGGCACGAACCCGGCGAATGCATCGTCAGGGTTTCGTCATATATTTAAATCACACGAAAGAAGTTAAGTAAGTTCTAGCTCGTGATACTGACACACGGTTATAAAAACGGGACGAGCAGTCCACGGTGACTGTTTCTTTTCTTATTATATGGTCACTATGTAGTAATACTTCAACAACAATTGGAATTCCACTTATCGTACAGCCAAGAATGATAGCATTATTAAGTTTGTTGGATAGGTCGATCGTTTGCACCCTTTCTTCCACTCGTCAAGTCAACTTACTTTAATATCAATCCTCGACTGTCAATATGCCGACTGTCAACGACCATTTAATTATGTTCATAAATATCAAGAAAGGTAAAGCACGGGTAAGTCTATTTCCCAGTAAAATTGTACTCGTTGAAGTTCAACATATTCTGCTGATTGTTTGAAATAAAACCGAAACAATTCTAAAAATCTGTACATGAAAATTGGAGTACATGATAATTTCGCTGTGTAGTTGCGATTTAATCGTGGCTGCAGACTGCAATAAGAAATTCTGTGAAGAACACGTGAACCGCGTTTGCATAAATAAAGATCTTGAAGGGCCCTGTACTTGGCGACAGACTCGAGAGGAAGGACGAGTATTAAAATATCTCTATCATTATCTCGTGTCGTGTGTGCTTCTGCATTTGCATATGTTGTCCCAAAGCAATTCTATCACGGACGTGCAATTTATGTTTCAATTTTCCGGCGTCCATTATCCGAGAGTTGAACACGACAGGCACTTCCGGTGGCATTTCGCGAGCCGTGGCGGCGGAGTCTCGTTTTTCTATCCGAGTCGCGACCCCCCATGATATTTTCACGAAAGGGAATTTTCGAAGAAACGCGAGGCTAGAGGGAATACCGAAACGCGTTCGAGAGATCACGGCGCTGCGGATGTGTCGTCCCCGCGCGGGGCGTGTTTGTTTGTGAATTTAAGCGTGCCGTTCAAGATTTCAGCCGATGGTCGGTGGTGAAAACGTGTCCCGAAAGAAGTATTGAGTGTCAGTGTCATCCTAGAACCCCGACCGAGGCTCTAGCCGTTCCGGGCTACCTGCGATGGCCGCCGAAATTGTTCAGCCGAGGTTCAGAAAAGACTGTTTACACCCGGAAGTCTGTATGTTTTCGCCAGAGGACGGAAGTACCAAAGGAATTCCACGGAAGGACAGCTTTTAGTAGAATGCCGCATTAATATTCAATAGGGACGCTAAGTAGTGAAATATTACGGCCCTGAATGCACGCTCTTGAATATTGTTCAAGCAGAATCTCGTTGCTTCGTTTTCGAGAGGAACGGAACTTCAGGATCCTCGAAACTTATGAATTCCCTGTGACGAGTGGACTGCGAATATTCACGTGAAACCATATACCCCTCCGAGTAATTTATAAAAATAAAGTAAAAATTTATCTCTCCGGATAAATTTCCTTAAAATCCCACGAAACGGTAAAGTCGTCTCATTCCTTTAGAAATAAGGAATATTTGCATCAAGCTTAGATTACTTTAATAGTTAGTTCAATGAGAATTTATTTATACTTGACTACCCAAAAAATACTTACAGTTAATTGAAATAAATAAAAACTAAAGTTGAAAATGAAGCGGCAGAAGTTAAAGCAATTTTTCTTGTATCATCCCTTAAAACTTTCTCATCTGTCAAAAAGTGCGACAAAACCTCTGGTCCGAAGTACCGTTGCTGGAAAATCTTTCGAAACCACAGAAAAGGGAAGCTGAATCAGATCTTAGATTTCACACCCTCTACGACGTTTCAGTGGCCACTAAATCGTGGCGGTTTAACTTTCAGATTTTCCGTTCTGGTGATTCTCTTTCTCGGATCAGTTTTTCCAATTTCCTGGCTTTGAAAAGCCATTCGGGTGGCCGTTTAAAATCGTTTCGCAATCCCGATGGACCACGGAGCGTGTCTGCACCCCTGACCGACCTGCGTGCATCGTTCGAAACCAGCGGAAATATTTATTCGCCGTTAGGAAATCTTCGGGACAGTCGCTTCTAGGCCCAGGGTGTTTGTACACAACGCCATGCCGGTGGAGGTTGTTGTGGCTGACAATGTTTCCCAGTCCTTTCTTCTCTTCACGCATCTGTGGGCCCACCCAAGGGGCCCCGAGAGCGCATAGGCTCTTTTACACCGTAAAGTCGTTTCTGCGACCGTGGTCTATGGTTACCATGGACCTTGTCACTTAAGCCGGTGGCGCGAGGTAGCAAAGTGCCTCTCTCTCTCTCTCTCTCTCTCTCTCTCTCTCTCTCTCTCTCTCTCGGAGAATGAGAAAAAAAGAAAGGAAAAAAGTTCGCCGCTGGATAGTATGACACCACGTGACCTATTTCTCGATGAGAAAACTTTTCCTCGCAGTTTCGTTCAGTTCCCAGGAAATTTACGGGACAGAATTAATGAGAAGAATAGTCCACAATTCAATTAACCGTGTTGAAGTTTTAGATCGCGTCGTTCCGACCGAGTTCGGGCGAGAAAACGGTCAGGAGAAAAAAGTTTCCCCATGGACAGCGCTGGCAGGTCGCTACACGAGAATCTACCTTCGAATTTTCCCGTTGCTTTCAGACGGGAAGCGCCCCGTAAATTAGCCGGAAACATTCAGCACGGTGATGATAAATATTTTGGACAAATTCGTGGCACCGGAAGGCACGAAGTCGAACTCGGGTCTTCCCCTCGTTCGCCCTCCGCTCGCGTTTTACGTAATTACGAGCGAGGTGAGCTTTTAAAAATTTTTTCACAAATCGTTGAATATTTCCCGCGACGCGAGAATGTGCGCCGTGAAAATTCATCGTAATTGTGCACGGTAACGTGTAATTCCAGCAACAACCGCGCGGAAATTTTTCGATGCGTTCTACTTCATCAGAGAGCGAGCGAGCGACCGGACCAAGCGGAGTGCACACAGCCGAGAAGTAAATATGAAAAACATTTATCGTGCCGCGTCCGGGCTTAACTTAATTGCAATATTCGCTCATCACACGCACCGTTATTAACGCGTTCGCTTTTTAATACCGGAATACAATATCGGCCGAATAAATCGTGCCTAGGGTCCTCCCATTAAACGCGAAACACAATATCGACCGCGATCCGTCCTCGTTCGACTTTGTTTTGCAAACAGCCATCGATACATTAGCGCGAGAAGGCGCAAGAAACGCGCAGAAAACATTATCTCTCGCTCACGGTAACCCAATATTCGTGGTTGGGAAAGATAGAGGTTTTCTAACTATGAAAAAAACACCGAAATTTTGGTGAAGCTGGGCTGCAGCTGGCCAAAGCTGTTGGTTAATGTATTTATAATGGATCCGGCAGCCGCGGAACATGATAAAATATACATATAACTAGTGTGACGTTGCTTGAAACGGACTTTAAACTCATCAGAGGTATTTGCACGTTTGTATACGTTCGATTCTGATTGAATATCGAATGGACGGGTTTGCGGAGAGCTATAATAGGTTTATTATTATTATTATTATCATTATTATTATGTATTTAATGCTTTAAACCAAGTGTGGTTTATGTAGCATATACAATACATGAACATATTGACATATTACATATTAGTTCTCTTAACAATACATAGTAGTACCTTTGACCTTAACTTAACCTACAACTAGTTTATATACAGTAACTCCCACAAATATTCGGACACTCTTAAAAAGCCGATAACTTTTTTACTGTACTTTTTACTTGTAATTTCGGTTACAAATAAGTTGTACAATAATCTATAATCTATAATGGGTGTAGGGTTATTTTCTTCCTCCGCTTTGTTTCATTTAGGTTGTGCGACTAACCAGATAGTAAAGCGATCTCGCTGTACATTTGATAATTAATTCTACAGGATGAACCTCTGTTATTAAAATATACGTTCAATATTATTCAATGATATAATTTCCATTATTTGCAACAACTAGTTGCTATCTTTCTCATTCACTGACTCGCTGGCAACATGTGTGCGCGATTTACAAGAAAAAGACTCTCGTAAAGGATGAAAATTCCAATCTCGAGAGCCGTGGACCAGTACAAATTCATTTTACCAGCCGTTCACGATTGTCTATTATTAATATTCGAACACGAGATGTGGGCGGAGAAGAGAGGGAGTCCTCTAACGGGTGAGTCAGAGATCAGAGGAAAAAGTGGTTAATTACCGGACAGGACGTAGTTGGAGTCGAAGAGCTGTCGGCCGTCCCCCGAATCAATCGTACGCGAATCATTCTTAGAGGATCGAACAGTTGGGGGAGAACGAGACGAAACGAGGACGACAGCAGGAGGAAGAAGAAAGAGGAACAGAGAGAGAGAGAGAGAGAGAGAGAGAGAGAGAGAGAGAGAGAGAGAGTGAGTTAAAAAGGAGGTGGATCGGATAAAAACCGGTTCCCGGCGCAAATCAAACTATTCAGTATTTCCGTGGCGGGCGAAATGACTCGCCAAGATGCCGGGCGATCACCGAAAACACCGTGGTGACCGATGGTGTTTTATCTCGCGTCTGATCTGACGCGCTTCAAACCTGTTTAGGACACGGTCGAAACCTTCGAAAAATTTCGCCGCGCGCCGGACCGATCATAAATATTTCACTTCCCCGGGCCACGGGGAGGTTATCGCGGGCTTGTTAATTTTTGAGGACGTCTAATTCATTCACGCAGCGGCCGGGCCGGCCGATCACGCGCGCAATATAAAACGTCCCCGGCGGTGTGAATTATCGTCCAACAGGTCCTTAACGCCAACGCCGGCACCGGTTTATATTCTGGACCTTTATCCTTGCCGCGCGAGACTGACCGGATTAGACGGAATATATCCCTCGATTCGAGCCCGTGTTATTTCATAACGAGATTACATTATGTCTTTATACGTCCTCTAATAAGGGTGCCGCGACGAACCCAGCTTTTCAACAGGACGGAGTCATCGCTGCTCGAAAGTCGATATAGCCGAGATGTTTCTTGTCCCGTTCCCTTGTGTTTCATTCCGTTCCTTTCCGTTCAATTCGGTTCGGTTCTGTTCTGTTCTGTTCTGTCGCGCGTAACTCGCGATCGAACGCTTCACAGAGCCCCGATATTGTGGCTCGTATACTTAGCGAACTTCCTGAAATATCGTTACGATCGAGTACCATTGCTATCGACGATTACGTTAGCGAAAGTTCGATGGAATACAATGAACTCGAAATACGCCGAGCTCGTAAATTGGATGGCAGCCGGACGCGAATTTTCTTACTCGCTAGTTAGCGGTACTTCCTGCGACGATTGTTGAAAGTTCGACGGGGATTTTTCCAAAGAACCTCTCGTTCCATCACGGAACTCTAATTTCACATTTTCACGAGTCCTTGTTTGACGTATTCAACGTCAAGGTAGAGAAACAAGTCTGAGCCCCGGCGCACAGTGGTCTTCTTTTCATTGATTTAGCTGGCCAAAAGTCGATTTTTAAATTTTTACCTAAAGCGTAAGGTTTTTATTGATTGATTGTTATTTTATTGACAACAATCCTCTTGACTGGAGTAAGAAAAACACGCATCAATGAAAAAAACAAAGCCGTTTTCAAGCGAAACCAATAAATCTCGATATATTCCGAGCAAGATAAGGGTTGATCTGATTCAAAACAATCTTCAAATGAAAATTTCGATGCAACCAATTCTACTTTATAAGCTTACAAAACAGTTCTAAGACCCTATTATATTAATTTCTATTGTTTCATTCAACGATGTATTGCTCTTTATTTAAAAATGTTCCAAAAAACATGAAAAAGCATTAAAAAATGTCTTTCAAATATTGGAGCACTAATTTTCCAGGTACATTGACCGTTCGTGGAAAAATGGTACCTTGCCCTGAAGGGCAGGTTCCGGCGCCACAAGGGGATTAGGTGAATTCCGATACCTCTTCCGTCATTCCGTAATCAGATTACCACGTCTTTATCGCTCCTAATAAGCCCGAAATCCGCGTGAACGAGCGATCTCGTCTGCTCTCGGGCCGAACGTTTGATTTATGTCGAAAGTTTACGAGACCAGGAGGTTGGGAACCAGTCGAGCGCCGCCCGAAAGAAGCCATTAACGTCGTCGTTAACGAACAATTTTGTAACGTTTTATCCGGAGAGCGAGAGATGGTCGTCGGTTTCCCGTAGAACCTTGTCGATCGACCGGAATAAAAAGGTCGGAGGGGTGGGACGGAGGGCAGCGGAGAAGGAGGAGGAGGCGGTGGAGGAGCAAAAAGATAACGAGGGCTGCTGTTATTTTTCTAGGGAACGGGGTATAATTGTTTTTCGTCGCGTCCGATGGTTTTACCATAACATCCAGAATGGCCGAATAAAATTCTGCCGCGGTATGCGCGCGCGGTCCGCGAAGGAAACTTTCGGTTTTTAGCAGGCGGGCGAGGACCAGTTTCGTAAAAACGCTCGGGACGCGAGGGAATCCGGGATAAATTTCGCGGACACGTAGCAGGTAATCGGGTAAACACTTGGAAGTCCGGCCGGATACGATATTTATGCGCATAACCCCCGCGCATTTTTGTGGTAATTTATTCGGCGCACGTTAAACGAGTAACGCGAGCCTCCGCTCGATAAACAAAGATCGCTGAATAAACATTCCGGATTTACAATAAACTGGACCGGGCCGCGGACCGTCGCGAAAAATAATTGTTTTCGGGAACGGCCCCGCCTAGCCGAGGGATAAAACCGATGGTCAAGACCGGTTCAATCCTCCTGGTACCCCGGCAACGAAACTTACAAATACGATATTTTGTTAAATCCTCTCTCGAGATATACATAATCGAGCAAAGCATCTCATCGGAACTCATCTGAAATAAATTCAATCTCCTAATTAATCTCTCGTTGAAATGACGAACGCGATACTCTTTTATAAATATAACATTATATACGAATAAGTGCCGTAAAATCAATTAAAATTAGACCGAGATGTCGTTTCTTTCCCGTTCGGGTTTTTAATCGATGTTAGGGTTGTCGAACTATATTACACAGTCGTCAACAAGCACTGGTCGTTGTAAACGAAAACGCGTGACCTTGAGATGACCTCCATAAAATGCCGGCGTCACCCTCAATCTCGATCACCCTCGAACACCAAATTAAACTCCATCAATCGGCGAGTGGCCTCCCCGTCTCGGCGTGTCCATCGGTAAATTAAAACGGAACGCCCTGTATAATAATAGACTGCTGGCAATAATACACCCCTCGACGGCGAGAATATCAATTAGCCTGAACGAGAAGTCGGTCGTGGGCCAGCGGTAACGAAACGCGATCGACGCGATTAATGATTTAGCCGAATCGACGAGGGACAGGAAGCGAACCGCAACCGGGGTGGAGCCGGCGGTGGGGGGGTGGTGGGGGGGAGTGAGCGGGCGGGCGTGGGGGTGGATGACGACCACAAGCCAGGGAAACGATCGCAAATAAATCAGCAAATAGTAACCAAGTAAATATTCCGCGGGGCCCCGAAATTAACCATCGGTGAATAGGTTTAGGGGAGGTCATGGCGATCGCCACGGCTGTTTGTTCTGCCTGGGAAATGACAGCTGACCCGCAATCCCAGTGCTCGGAATCGCTTTGCAGAGAGGGTTAGAGAGGGCGTGCAACGTGGGAGAGAAACAGAGAAAAAGGGGGAGAGCGAGAGAAGAGAGCCCTGGGAGCCGGATGATGAGGAGTTCTTCCAACGCGATATAACAACACGAAGAGCCGACGGAAATGAATCTTTTCCTACGCGCTCGTTTACAGAGTAATGTGCTTTTCATTATTCGACGTCGGTGCACTCGCGATCGAATTATTCCGAGGAACGGACATTCATCCCACTTAATTAAAGCTCATTGTATTGGTTTTCCTGTTGGAGGGAAATTAACGTTAAACCGTGATACGCGCGGCCCGGAAAAATGCTCTTCCCTTACGTCGACGTCGCTGGGAAAGCAGTGTTTGTTTTCATTAAATTACTTTGTAAAATGGGCTCGCGGAGATCTAATGCCTGCCACCATTATCGTCGAATATTTAGACGTCCTCAATGATATCCCTTTTTCAACTTTCAGGACAATCGGGGTGGACTGTACAATGATTGGCACCCTGAGCTAAAATCATAGTAAAAATCGTTTTATCCTTTTTTGAAATGTTTAAACGAGCTTAACCTGCTATTACTAAAAGCCAATAGAGATTTCTCCGCAAAATCAAACAGTTTTACGGGTCATAAATCTTTTATTATAGAATATATTCAGTGAATGACAATCGCAAGACAAATAGTACAGTCATTGGCACAGTAAGAAGTAAACGTTAAACAGGCTATTTGTTTTATAATTAAACATGTACAATAACTACTGCGGTGTCAGCAATAGTACAGTTTACTCTACTTACAGATAAAAATGAATAGATGAAACGGAGTACTGTGAACACCTTAGGAAACTTCAACTATTTATTTCATTTCTGTTTCTGGTAAAAACGACTAACAACATTTTCATTTCGCGTTCACGCAGTCTGCTTACAGGTGATTCTAAACTGCTAAATCTTGATTTGAGACCACTGTGGATCGTTTCGGCTGATTGGCGCCGCTCATTCTAGTTTCGGCGAAGATCAGGCGAGGCCCAGCGGAAAAACAAGTCTCGGACAGGCTAAGCGGCCACGCGAGAGTTTCCGCGAAAAATTCGCATTCTCGAAAGCCACGGCATTAAGAGCCAGCCCCGGTCGCGCGGTAGCGTGCGAATCGGGACGACTATTTCGTTCATGCAACGACATCCCCGGCAACCCAGACGCAGAAAATGCACACGCGAGCGATGAAGCCATCACGAAATATCCTTATACAACCAGTATAACCCGACTAGCCGAGAGAGCCCTCGGGGGTACGTCGTTTTTGAAAGAATTCGCCGGGAATGCGAAATGATTCGCGAACTCCCGGCGCCACGTCGCACAGTGGTCCATTCCATTGATTTAGCTGACCGAAATTATTTATAATAGTTTATGTTCGTATTAGTTTACGTACAGTGTAAACCCTTTAAAACAGAATAACTCTTTTACAATTGTACCAAACGACCTGATTTTTTACGATCAATATGATTTGGTACAATTACCCGCTGTATATTAAAAACATTTTCTATTTTTTGAAACATATTGTCAAATTAGACAGTGGCTCATCCGAAAACGGTCTTATAATTTTCCACGTAAACCACAGAAACGGTTAACGGCAACACGTTTCAGTCTCAGCACATTCACGCGAGCGAGATTTATGCGTGGCCACGGTAAACACACCGACGAATAGATCGTAGATTATTTTTTATTCGCATGAAATTATCTTTTATATCGCAGTTAAAATTCTTATCTTTATTCAGCGAATAACAAACCGGCGGCCGTTCACTCTTTTTTTTTTTTTTTTCATTTTACTCCTCGTCGTCGTAGTCGTCATCGTCGTTTGTAGACTATAAAATTAATTGGACAAGGGCTTGTAAAATTTCGCAAGGTCGGAGACATGAACACCGCGACGAATCTTGATTGCAGTTTATACTTTCCTTTTGAAAAGAGCAGACGCGTCAACTTGTTGAATCCATTTACGGCGCGCCTAAGCTGTTCGCTTCTAGTGGCGTTGCGAAAATTCTGCAATAATTGTCAGACAAAGAAAAATGGACGATTCGAGATAGGGAGTAACTACTGGGTACTGAAACGATTACAGAATCGCGATCGCTGTGCTCTGCGGACGCGATGGGGCTTCTAGATCTAGATTGTGTGCTTATAACAAGGCAGTGGCACAATTGGAGAACCTTCACGGTTCGTACATGAATTATTTCAGTTTCTGGGTGCTTGAAGTTTGGACAATTCCGATAAACGAATAATCAGATCGTAGTGAGCCGAGTATGATGAACTGCAAGGTAATCGATGGACATCACTCTGAAAATTCTATAATACCGCATTTAATGTGTATCATTTTCTTTACAGATACCGTGATTAAAACGTCTTTATCCCCAAAAATGTCGTAGAAGAGAAAAAAGAAGATTTATATTTCTTGTACGGCTAAACGAATCAAATTATATTTCATCTAAAAAGAAAGACGTAACATTCACATTTGTTAGACTTCGTTAAAATCTTCATCACCAGTCGGACTCGTTAAAATACGGCAAGGGGTTAATGACTATGGAGCGACTGCCGAAATCGTGCCGGGTGAGCACACCGAGGACACCGTTTACCCCACTGCAACTACGAAAGCACATACCTATAGCACCATTACATGTGTACTTATACGTGTAATTGTATACGCAAAAAAACAACACTTTGCGAACTATGTATGTAGCAGAGTTGGGCAAAAATTTAATCAACAATTGACGAATACATTTCTACTTCTATCGTTAATCGCAATTGACGGATACACTTTACTTTACAACTCAAAATTAGTACCTCTCTCCTACGAGTTATGATGCATTTGGTATGTGATCCAGTAGATTTGTAATCAACGATTAACTTCATCAATCGATTGAATCAATCGTCGATTTTTCGATGATTACCTTTTGTAATCGTACACATTAATCAATCAATCTTGATTATAAAATTTCAATCGATTAATGCCCAGCTCTGGTATCTAGTTCCTGCAGGAATTCGAAGTTCGAAGGAGTGAGCAGACCGATTACGCAGTACATATTGCGCATATCGGTACGTGAGGCGATCAATGATCATTCGCTTAAAAATTGTCCAATGATCTCGGCATAAAAAGAGACAGAAGAGATTAGATAGAAAATAGAATGAGTGCGGCACAACGATTGACGAAATGCACCGAGGATCGATCGAAATGATTTAGCTGCTAGATAAGAACCTCGCCGGAGCAGAAATCAGCGCAGCGATTACGCGGTATTTTGCATCGGTACGTGAGGCGATTATGAGGATATTCGCGAGGCAGCGATCGATAAGCATCGGGATCATTCGACGCAGCCTGTCCACGTCCACCAGGCGGAGCAAGGGGTGGGGGTGGGGGGTGGATCCAATTAAATACGGCGGCCGGCCGCGAACATATTTACCGCTGCATAAATCTCGACAGTTGTAATATTTCAGACGTTTTTTTCGGGTCGTTCTTGTCGTCGACATTATGCGGCGTGTGTTCCGTGACTTCCCCCGCACACGCTCCTGTCCCTTTTTATTTTCTTTTTTTCTCTCTCTCTCTCTCTCTCTGCCATCCCCCGCCCGCTGCTCCTCCTTCGCTTCTTTCCACAACCCCGGGCCCCCCGTCTCCTCGGCGTCTCGCCTTTCGCTGGAACGATGCGCCACATATTGCACATAAATTTCGCACGCACCGCCATAAAAAGTCTCCAGGCCCCGTCTCTGTACATTATATCGCTATAATAGTGACCAGGAAGGCGTGGCGCTTTTCCCCGCGCGGCAGCCCCGCTATTAGGCGGAAAATAAGATTCGTTTTTGCATAATGCAGCCGCCGCCGCCGCCGCGCCGTGACGACGAGCCAAATGGACCTCATCCACCGAGGCCACGTACCGGGCCAATGAGCGTCTTAGAATTTTTAAAGAGCGACCGACGCGCGGAATCGCTGATCTTTAGCCAACGTTTTTATTAAATTGGTATTTCGAGCGCCGTTCCCCCGGCCGGGGGAATTACACTTTTTTCCCCCCCACCCTCAACCCCTTCTTTCGCCCCGTCGCGTCGCGTCGTCTCTCAACCCCCTGTCGCCCGGGCGCAACTCGGCAATTCCGCCGACGGTTTTTACGCGGCGGACCCGCTTCACCGTCGCGCCGTTTGAAATGTCCGATTTTGGATAACGATGGCCGAATTGATCGCCGAGCTGAATTACAATGGTCCACGGTCACGGAAAAATACCGGCCCGGCCCGGCCCGGACGCCAAATTGATAATGGTTTTGCGACTACTCGCTCGCCATACTTCGATTCTAGCGCGGCCTGATGAATGAATTCATTCGGCGAGGACCGCGCGGTTTCTTATTGACGTCGACACCGTGCGTTGCGAGTGTTAGCTGCTCGCTTATAGCGAGCAATCACCTGCTGGAACTGGGAATTGTTTGCCAAATGTCTGCAAAATTCGATACCAACGCAGCAGACTTTGTTAAACCGTTATTATGGACTCAATATTTATTACTAGACTGCGGATTCTATGCATTTATGATAAAAATGAGTAGGTCTAAGTCCTGACAGTAAAATAATTTGAACAATTTAAATATTCTGCTATATTGGTTTTAGTGTATTAAACATATTCAACAAGAAATTAAATATTTATTTCACCCCATATCAGAAACTACATTTACCTATCGCGCCGTTTTCGAAAGATTACTACGTTCAGAAACGTTCTCCTGAAAAATTTCGTTAGAAAATCGGATGTGTGTAGCGAGCCTTAGGTGTTGTATACGAGGTACTATACCAATTTCATATCCATAGAATTTATAAGATCATAGAGAATTGAAATATTCTAGGTCGAAAGAAATGTTTAATTTTCGAGTTAAAACAGCTCCGAGTACAAATAAGGGTTAAAGGAGTTGGTAAATGTCGTTGGTGTCAGTGATACGGGGTCAATTACTGGTGTCTTTACCTTACTAGCACGGTAAAAGTCCGCATACCTTGAAGCAGAAACTTATTACTGAATGATCGATAAAATTAGAATAGCTAACGTCCCCGCGCGAACAATGTGACACGTTGAACGCGTAAAATACGATAGCGTTGATCGATAAAAGAGAAGACGCTTGATCGGGAGTAAAGATTACTCTGTTGCAGGGGATCTGATAATGCGTACCGAGTTCGCGGAAGGCCGCAGCCGGCAATTAAGAGTCAAGTATGGCGAGGTACAAGATATTTTGAACGAGTCCGGGGATGACCATATCCCATAAACAGAGCGTCCTAATCGCATCCCTCTCGCAGCGCATCTGCTTTCCCACACAAAGGAGAACCCGGGACCTCTTGTTTTCTATTTCCTCTTGCCGCGTTATCAGCCGCGATCGCTGAAATCCAGGAGCATCTGTTCCCCGCTGGTGGATGGCTAACAAGAAACGGCCGAAGAAAGTGAAACGATTCGAGGGGTCCTCGAGAAGAAGAGGGGCTCTTGGAAAGGGTCCGGTGCAATCCGAGGCACGCACGGTTCATTTGGGAAGGTGCAATCTTGCGGTCCAATCGCGGCCGACGCTTTTTCTAAGCGCGAGGACGCGCGGGAAACGTGTGCATCCAGGAAATTCGTGGCCGAACAAGCGGACACCGGTGCACACCGCCGGATGTCCTATCCTTCCGAATCTACCGAATCTAACGGCTATCGATCGAATTGATCTTCCAATGGGGTGGAAGCGGCTGCCCGGGGATAGAAATTGCTGTGGATTCATCGAATCGATTCGGATAGAGGACGAGCGTATTCCTCAGGATCTTCGAAAGATTCGAAGAATTTCAATGGGCGAAAGAGTTTAGTTTGTTAGTTGCTGGAGCTTCGATCTCTTAACCCTCGCAAGCCACATACTCTCGATGATTTCATGCCAGCTGCAATAAATTTATGTAAATCCCTTTTTTAACTATTTTTTCACCTGCTTCTTTGAGATCAACGTTGCTCTCACTATTCGACCAAATGTACATTGTTAAATGTTCAGGGAGTAGACTTGTTTCCAGGATTGCAAGGGTGTGGGATTCGCCTTCCCATTTCACGATAACACAAACATGGGGTTTTTCAGAATTCAAAAAACACTAGGTAAAGGATCGATCTAGGGCGCTATCGCTATCGATTCTTTAGTTTTATGCTTCCGAATAATGCAAATTAAAAATGTTTTGCATAAATTTCATCAAACTGGAGTGAAGTAGTAATTATCTTTCTTAACACGTTTAAAAGGGTTGAAAATAATATAACAGTATTTTGAAATTCTTCTAACCTTTTTGCCGTAAATTTCATGGCAGCTCCACAGTGAAATGGCGCGAGCATTCCGACTGTTCCCCAGAAGGAAATTCGAACGTCCATCGTTCGGAGATAAAAGAGGAGGGTGTGCACCCCTCAGAAAAGATGATTGGCCGTCGAAAAGTTTTGCCGTACAATAAATAGGCGGATCGTCCTCGGGACATGCAAATGAAAAGATTCGTGCCGGCGGCTGCGGGCTTAGATTTCCGCGTTAGGCGACTAATGGCTCCCTACTTCGTCATCCGTATGAATTTATATCTGTCCCGCGGTAGTAATCCGCGGATACTTTTCGTCGATGAAACTTCCGCGACGGGAGAAACCGGCGCGTCGGAGGAACAGCTACAGCTGGAAGTTTGCCGCATTATCTGGCTCGGGACGCTTGTACGGTAAATGGAATGGTAATTCCGGGAACTGGAAATCTTCGGGAAGGAAATTAAAATATATTCTTTTAGGGTAATGTCCCCTATTAGGCGAGTTGCGCCCGTTTTCCCCGTAATTTCGTAAGAAATACCTGTCTGAACGGTGATATCATCCTACCGGTTAGTGAGAGTTACCTGATTTTTTATAATTGATTAAAAGTATTGGTTTACGAAATGATATACAAGAAAATTAAATTTTCAGCGTAACTAACATGGATCTATACAAAACGTATATTTTTAATTTTTATTGAGGGTCCAAATAAAAGTTTTGAGAAATGCCTTTTTTATATTTGTATGTAACCTTACAAATTATAATTTTTGGAAAATCCTTTCTGCATATCATTTCGCAAACCAATGCTTCTAATTGATTATAATTTGTATTAAATTAAAAGGTGTACGAATACTGTGTACACCCACTGTAAGTCTCTTGGAGCTGTTAATTGGGCAGGATTGAAATGATTCTTGTTACTTTTCGTACATTGTTTTCTTAACACTCTATTTTGGAGTGGCAGCACTCGGACTTTCCGGGTTGTATTTTTCAGTCACTTTTGTTCTGATAGTTATTCGATGCTCGCGCTCCATGAGACGAAGACGTTGAGCCTGAAGCGCCGGGACAGAACGAGTTCCAAGCAAATATTTGACAGAGAAACTCGAAAAACTGACCAGGAACGGCTGTTTGTCTAAATCTTTAACCGAACGATCATACCTCGTGTGTGGTCTATAACATTAACAGTTACTAACTTGAATAAAATGCTCTTGATCGGGAATCGTGTGTATGCGCAACGGGATGGAAAGGAAATATTTATAATATACATTTATTCATAAAACACTGCCGCTCCGTGTAAACAATTATTAATATTTCCTTGTTAAATAAATACGAGCATCCGAAGAGTCGCAAACAACGCGCGGAACCATCGAGCGATAAATAATTCAAATAACGGGTAAATAACCGTCTCGATAATAAACAAGCATTTATCCGCGGAAAAGCCATTTAGTTATCGTGGTGCGAGGAACTAATGTGTTGACGAACAAAAATGTGTGTGTCTGATACGCCAATGACACTTAATAATCCATGTTCCGCGCGATCAGGTCGCAAAAATTTTATATCATACCTTTCCGGCCGATTTTGTTCTCGATCGGAACACCGGGTCGGATTTATTCAGGCGACTTAGAGCAGGGCGAAGCTACCTTACGTTGACTTAATTTTGGAGAATCCCCTCTCACGCGATCGCGAACGCGGATCTGTATGACCCGCATGCATTTTTAACGGTGATCTGAGGGGAATGCCGAAGGAACCGTGTATGAAACGATTATTTATTAAGTAATCGGGCTACGGGGTCGTTCTATGCATTAAAACGTAAATATCACGGAGATATAGCAGAATACATATGGGGATCGAAACAAAATTGCGTTTCCCCTGGCCAACGAGATACATACGCGAGAACTACGCGTGCCGTTTTTCCATCCCCTGCGTAGGCGGAAGACATTCAACCTTCACACACACTCTCTCTCTCCACGTACTCCCCTATACGCCACGTACGACACATGTGGGTAAAAATTCTAAAAACATAACTTTCTGAATGTTAACTTCATAAATAAACTCACTGATTTTCCGGCGAATATGTTATAATTAATAAACTACAAACTAAAATAACGTGTTCTTCATCCCACCACAACGCCATTGTTCCAAAATCTCGATCCGGGTGTACGGCTGGTTATCTATCCAAACAAATCTCTCATCGAAAGATATCCCGGCTGCCTTTTCCGCCTCGGTCGATCGAGACAGGATCTCGACCAGAACAGTGGTTCTACGGAGGGCCAATTATCATCCCCGATCCACGGAGCATCTATCAGCCACGATCTACAGGGGAGCCAGATTACTTTCACCTCCGATTCCCCCGCTAAATAATGCACCGTTCGATTCCGGGTTGATGGTGGTGGTCGTTCGTGTAGTTGTATCGAGAGAAGAAGTGGTAGAATCGTCTCGATGGCGTCGTTCGCGAATAAAAGGGGGCGCCGCAGCCCGCGACATGTATCATCACGCGGCATCGTTGGTCGAGCGTGAAAACGCGCCCTTATCTGTCCGAGGCCGAGGGTGAGCATATCGTGCCCCGCGTATTACAAATAAATGACGTCGCCGGGATCGACGCCGGATCCACGGCAAACGCGGGGGTGCGTGTTTCGGGGCTGTATATTTTGGGGGTGAGGGTTGCAAGGGTGATGTGGAGGTATGTGTTTCAGGAGTTTAAATCATTTTGGGGCTATGTTTTTTCGGGGGTTGTGTGTGTGTTTCGGAAGTATGCATTGCAGAAGTGTGTTTCGGGGGTGTAGATGGCGATTCTGGGATCTGGGACGAGAGTTACTGCTCTTTTTCAAATAAATATATAAAAGAATGATGGAGGAAGAAATCACATATGTCATAATTGCGTTCTAACTTCCTACGACCTTATTTTTTATGTGGATGCACCGACGCATCCACCAGGTGCACTTGCACTTCATTCTTCAATGCAACCCAATGTTTTTGTTAAAAATACGTATAAAAGTACTAACTAAAAGTCATCGAAATGCCAATACTTCAAGACATATTTGACTATATGTATTTGAGTATATGTGGTTGTAAAAAATTATAAAAAAATTATTCTGTTTTAAAGGGCGCACGAACACTTCTGTGCGCCACGTATGTGGATCAGGGGTTGAAGTAATTTTAGGGTACGTATTTCGGTGGGTACGTGTTTCAGGTGTTGAAGTCCTTCCGGGAGCACGTGTTTCGGGGGGAGGGGAGTGTCAGGGGTTGAAGTCATTTCGGGGGTGGAAGTCGTTTCGCGCGTGTGACTCAGAACGTCAGGCCACCCTCGGAAAAGGCCGCGCCGCTTCGATGCCCGATGTTCCTAGAGTTCTCTCCCTAGTTCTTCCTCACCCTTCCGTTTCCAGCCGCTATCTCGCCGAGTCGGGGGTCGCTTCAGGATTGGAAATGCCCTTGGTCGACGCACGGCATGCATTATAGATCCTTCCACCCTCGCGTTCCCTCCCGGATTAGAGAACACGGCGACCCGGTGGGCGTGCGGCGCGAAAATCTACCAGAAAAGAAAAGCGCGACATCGAAGCGTGTCCACGTAATGTAGACGGCGTATTTCAACCGTTCGAGTCCCAGGGATATTGGAAAGAATCTTGTTGGAGATCGATCAATGTATTATTCATGTGGAGAAGTGTCAAGCCTTGGTACCATTCAAGATGGAAGTAACAGTTATTACAACAAGCTTGATGTGGTCGCGTGATCCACACTGATGGATCGCTTTCGTTGCAACGAAACCGGTCAATTGTACTGTGCCTTTGCGACATGAAATTGCGTTGCGTGGGACTCGAGCGGTTTCGAGCAGAGGACGCGCAGAGGATCAGAGCGAAGCTGAGAGCAGCAAAGCGGAGCAGATAGGGTGCCACTCCCCCGGCCCGGAGCGAAGTCTACGAATTTTAATGGGAGGACGACCGGAGAAAAAGTTGCCAGAGCGAGCCTCTGACGCCGACGCGACAACAATCGACGATAAATAAACGCGAGCTCGCACGTAAGGGAAAGAGGGGGGGCAGAGAGACAGGCCGAGGGAACGTGCCTCGCAATTATTCGGAGGTGTGCCGGATGAGGCCACGAGCACGCGTTATTCTTTCCGCGGAATGCGACGTGGCTTTGCCTCCACAGACCAAGGCTTCGCTGTGCCTCCTTTCGCTTGTGTCCGCGGCGGCCACCGTGAGTCAGATTCTTTAAAAACATTTCTTGCTTCCCGGAAAAATGCCTATTACTATCCCGGACCCCGGGGGCGGACGCGATTTATTCGAACCCTGCCGTTGGGACCACGCATTTTAATACCGCGGAGAGACTCCGCAGCTCCTACATTGAAGAATATTTGGTTAATTTAGTGTATTTATATTGGACTTTTGGTCCTACATTTTTGTAATTAATTGCAATTTTTACTATTATGAAGTTCACTTATTTTGAGGGAGATGCGCGACTAAAAGAACGTCTTTACTCTACGGGTCGTTCACAGCGTTGATACATTCTTGCACGAAGAAAATATACGAAATATCCAACAATCTATTTAGTAAATATACAGGGGGTGAGTCATCTAACATAATATAAAAATCCAGGTCGTTTGCTGCAATTATAAAAAAGTTATTTTGTTTTAGAGGGCGCGGGCGTGCGAATACTTCCGTTGCCCACTGTAAGTCGCGTTAATCAATTTTGGACGGAACATGAATTAGTTCCTGTTTCAACTTGTTGATAAAACGTGTTTGTTAGTTCCCCGGAGTCTGTTACACGGAATCCTGAAGCTTGTTCGATTCTTAATTTTCCATCGAAATCATTAGGGTGCCTCTTCAGCGTTCCATTGTTTCGTAACAGTAATCCCGTTCTCAGCCGGGGATTGTTCTTTCTGCTGTCTGTTGTGCGGAGCTTACAATAATAGAAAGACAATACTAAATACCCCGATCTGCAATTACAATGGGCTACTTAGCGTCCTATAAATCACAAAGTGGCGCCTGGTACTCGTTGAATTACGGGAATCATTCTTTCCGCGCCGTGCTCGGAATAAGAAAACTTTCTTCTTCCATCGTCTCCCGTCCGATCTCGTCCCTTTCCTGTCCCGCGAAGTTGCAGCGAGAAGGACAGCCGGAATTGGTGGCTATTTAATTAGCAACTCCGAGAGACGAGTCCCCCATCCCCCCGTTTATGCCGCGGATTTCTTCGGAAGAATAATACGCGGGACCGGTTCAATAATTAGTTTTCGGTGACGGTCGCTCGCTGGCGATATAGGGTGAGCATCGGAACGGGAACTCGCATTAATATTTCAGATGAAACTGGTTTGACAAATCCTTTTCGACGCGACGGTGCTCGCGAGGGTAACCGACTCCGGCTTCTTCCTAAATGAGTGCTCCATTAACGTTCCTCGGAATGGTTACGAAGATTCACTTTTAATATCCTTAAATATTATTAACCCCTTGCACTCGACGCTTCTTTAACTCGAAAATTAAACATTTCCTCCGACCTAGAATATTTCTATTCCCTATTATTTTTTAAATTGTACGAATATGAATTGGTATAATACCTAATCCAATACCTAAATGTTTTGAATAATAGTACAACAATTTTTCGTGACGCCTTAGAGTCACCATTCGAGTGCCAAGGGTTAATAGACAGCTCTGTATGAACAATAAAAAATTTCTGCTTGATTTGCAATCAACCGTATTTCTAAATTCTTCTAATGTTTATACTGTTTCGAGCTACTCATTTCTGTAATGAATGCATAAAATCCGCTGTCTAATTATTAGTGGTAAGTACATACGTAGCAGAATTACTTCTGGACGAATCGGTTCGTACGATGGACAGATGGCGAACAGAGGAACGCATTCAAAACTGGAACTAGTATTTGAAATTAATTTACGCTAATAGAGCGAGTGGATTTTCTTGTCCACCGAATAAACCATCGAACGGTTGCATCGAGGTTGCTGATAAATATGTATCGTAAATCCATACAGAGGATGGTGGATTTCTATATAGTGTAGGAGGCCCGTCGACTTTCGATGTTGAGAGGACGCTGTTTTATAAAGTATAATTTTACTGCACACGCCCAGGAGGGAGAGAGAGAGAGAGAGGGAGAGGAAGATACGTCCCTACAAAATGTACGGTTTATGTCGCACGGTCGTTTAACTTTCAAAAGCCATCCTAATTTCAGGGACATTGGACGAATCGATAAACCGTCGCGCCGCTTCCGGCTCCATTAATTGCCTGTAAATGTTGAAATTGATTTTTTAACTGCCCCCCACTCTCTAACTCGCCGTTTTCCTGGCTTAAACGTGTCGAACTTCTCGTTGTTAAATAATGGTTATTCAAAGCAGTTCCTGGGAAACATGACACTTCCCGGAAATGCGCGATCATTCCTCTAGAAATGTAGTCGACGAAGAATCATAGAAAAATTGTGTAACATTTTATATTTACATATATGGTTTCTTTGGCACACGTTTTGTCACCATAATCAGTGTTGGGCAATAAATAAAGAAATTTATTTAAATAAAAATTTAAATAACTAGTTATTTATTATTCGAGCAAGTCTAATTAATTATTTAAAATAATACAGTTAATTGTTGCTATAGCAGACAAAAAACGCGCACGTGTCCATTGTATAAATAAGATACAAGAAATAAGAGAAGACCAAGAATTATTTATTTGATTTCCACCTCTATCCAAATAATAAATAATCTTTTATTTGCAAATAAGAAATAATAATTTATTTAAATGAAGAGTTTAGTTATAATTTGCAATTAAAATCACACGTTTATTTATTATTTAATTATTTGTTATTTCAAATAAAATTTTCCCAAACACTGATCATGATGCCTAGAATACAGTGCAATAAAAAAATTTGACCTTGAAGGTCTTGGACAATTCTGTGGTAGCTTTTTTACAGATCTACATCGATCCGAATTTATATTTTTATTCGAACGAAACAGTAAAAAGAATTATCAAGGATCGAAAAATGGGTTAATGTTTAATGGACGATTCTGAACGATCTGCAAGGACGAGGGGGAAATTTGTCCGGAGTAATGGACGGCGGGAAAGAGCAATCGTCGAGGGTCGTAAAATGTGCAAGCTACAACACGCGTGACGGAATCCTCAAACAGGATGTAACTGCGGTTGCTCGAGGATCAGCAACCCTAGTTGCATCTCGAGCAAGGGGTAGTCTGAATTACCCCAACCGGCAAAAATTGCTGCCGGACGGTGGGCGAAAGCGCAGCAACCCGGAAACGGCGTTTAATAAACGTACAACCGCGAAACTTTTCACAATTATGAGAAAACAGCGTAATGCGGTCGGCAGCGAGCCGAGATCTCGGTTACGAGTGCATTTTAAGTAGTTTCTGCGGCCGTGGGCTGCGTGAAATTAGAAAATAGCCGTGTGTATGCATTTTCGTGCCGGACGATTCATACGTTCGTGTCGATACTCGAACGAATAAGGGGCATTAATGCTAATCAAAATTTTATGCGCACCCCCCGAGCGCATTAGCGCTCACACGCTTTGCATACTTTGTGTAATACAATTCTAGCGGCATACATAAGCAGTCGTATAATTCATTTCTGTTTGTATACGTTGTTGTTAACCAGTGAGCAGAAATTTGTACAAAATATTTCTGTATTCTCAATAATATAGAAAATATAGTTTATTCGAATTTCACATTTTTGCAGCGGCATTCACTTTGTCTATAACTGTAGGCAAAATAACGTAGAATAATAAAACAACAAATTGTCAGACTCTCCT
Organism: Lasioglossum malachurum; assembly: GCA_028455605.1. Classification (NCBI taxonomy): domain Eukaryota; kingdom Metazoa; phylum Arthropoda; class Insecta; order Hymenoptera; family Halictidae; genus Lasioglossum; species Lasioglossum malachurum. The sequence goes on from CM052315.1 coordinate 27,209,039, forward strand.
ATTAATGATACGGAACAATGTTTGTTGAAATAAATCATACTCATTGTAAGTTCAAAATATCTGCAGTTAAAAGTGCTAAACATTGTGGCGGGAAAATCAAAAGGTTGCCATTCGTTCTATCAATCTAGTTTTCTCTTTAATGTAATTATGCTTGTTACAGAAGTATTAATATGACGTACTATCTTTAAAATTGTAATATGGAACAGTAACCTATTCATAGCGCTGAACACAACCGCTGTTCAGAAAGTGAATGGTGGCGCCATTCGGCGACGACTCGCATAAGCTCTAGTGGCGAAGAAAACTGTTCACACTGCAAAGCATGAAAATTTTTTTGTTAAAACTTAATTCTCATAAACAAGACATAAAAAAAGCCCTTATTAGAAAAATGACGAATTGCAGGTTATAATATGAATTTAATAAAGAGTACACATTCACCGTTTTCCATAAAATTAAATTTTATTAAATCCATTCTTTTCTTTTTTTTTACAAGAACACGAGACCTTATTGCGTGTTTGTGCGGTAAGGTATAAAAATTAATTTACATACTCGTTAAGGAAAAACAATGAGGAAGGGTATTAAGCTCGAGTTATATTTTATTCCACGGTAACGGGAATGCGGATCGACATAAGCTCCTCTCGCAAACGTCGTAATTATTTTCCGAGTAACAAGGGGGAGAGAACTATTAATATTACAATAATTAACAAATATATATATACTTTTTTATTACTAGAAAACAATTTTTGTTCGGTCTGAGCGTTAGATCGTCGTGAGCGTAGGGATTGCCGAACAATTTCATTTCACGGAGAAATGAAAATTCTATCTGCGGCCGGACCTAACACGACAAACGATTCCCAGTTTATTTTTTATTATAATGAACCCGTAACGAATCGTAAATTGTCAGTTCCCGAAAAGTTTCGCGCACCTACGCTCCGCGCGTCCAAACGTAACTAGAATTGTGCAACTAATCGTGACAGAGTAACATATAGCACCTGAACTTCGAAAACCACCGTAACCGCGAAACTTCGCGATTCCAAAAGCTCTCTAGACCATTAACGAATATAAATAACCCCTCTCGTCGCTGCATATTCTTCGCGAAATCCAACGGCGACGATCGATATGTCCGCCGTTCCATCGCGTCTCTCCTAGCTGACCAGAATTTCACGGTGACGGTCGTTCGTTGAAAAAACAGAGGACGGTAGAAAAGAGATAGGAATATCCTTAATCGTTTAACGTACAAACAGCATGATAAACTTACAAGAATGAAGCGCGCACCTCCTCGAAGTTAAATTAAAAGATCATTTTGTTCTCGATCAAATCGGCGAAGAACGATCGTGTGCAGAATTTACACTTGTACATACAGCACCTCACGCGATTCAACACTTAGGGAAAATTGGGACTCGGTGTATTTGCAATTTTAGACCGATCAGAAACTTTGAGAAATCTTCTCTCACATAATAATCCTAAACGAAATGGATTAGATTATATTACGGGGGCATGGACTTACCTGGTTCGTTTCAAAGTTTCGCCATTTCTCCGTTTAAGGTTTCGGTTCGATCCCACTTTCCCCTACGTGGTCGGCGGTTCGGCAAATCGCGCGGCGCGGCGCACGGTGGGGAAAACGGCCGATTTAGGAGTGCAAATAGATAATTCTATACACGTTAAGTAAGTACAAAGAAATATTTAGAATGTCAGTTTTAGTTAACAATGACAGGAAAGGGAAACTTGCGTAGAATTCTTTGTTTTACAAAGGTATAATTTTCATAAATTAAATTTACAACGAAAACAATAATAATACGAATGAAAACAAAACAATATCTGCAATAACGTTCACGATAGTCAGAAAGTTTTTTCGAAAATAGTCAACCTTTCTGAGTTTATTGGCTCGGTTTATATATCATTTCCACGGGAATTACGGGTGGCAGATGTATCCTTGAGATTGATGAAAGCATAAATATTCCACATTCCTAATATTTATGCATAAAAAACACGGATATCATTAGAGTATTTCCTACAACAAACTTAACACAAATGAATTTCTTCAAACCTTGAGAAACATTATTTAAACATATCCGAAAAATTGTCCTTTTATTTTTATATACATATCTTCCCAATGCTTCTCAACGCGAGTATTATACTTAGAATCAATATATTAACGTTCTAAACAATAAATAACAGGTGAAAAGGATGTCTTTTATTTCGATGCCTATTCTTCATGCTACTCCTTCCAACCATAGTCGCGATTAACAACAAATGATTTGCGAATGTTCGGTTTTTTTGAATTTGCACTCCTAAATCGGCCGTGTTCCCCACTGTGCGGCGCCACTTAAAATCGCGGGGCGAACGGCGGGACGCTATTCCGCGGGATTGAATTAAAACGGTCACGCGATAATTGGGATTAATGCCTCGGACCGGTAACCGGGGCGAGAAAGTTTGATTAATTCGGCCCGGGCAGAGCACCGCGGGATCTCCAGAGCTAGTTAACTGTAATTGCGAACTTTCTCGCGGGGTAACACGGGCCGACAATGGGCATGGAAAAATCATCAGCGAGTTAAATAAAAGGCTCCTATTAAATACAGCTTAGGCGAGCAGGTTCGGCCGCCGCGATATCGCGTGGCCCATTAACGCGGCGTGTTCGCGTCGCGACGCGCGACTTCGGGTCGGGCGTCGTCGTCGTCCACTCAGAGCCGGCTCTCCTCGGTAATTATCCTCGAACAATTAAGAGCTTATTGTTGCTAAACTACGGGGAACGTGGAGGTAGCGCGTCAACCGGGAATTATTGGGCTGCTGCCAGGAGGTTCCTCGAGACTCTGGATCTTCCCTCGCTCGTATATTTACAACATCATCCGCGCGCGCGTCCTATTTATTGTTGCCTGTAAAGCGAAACTGGAGCGGAATGCGCGCGTTCAGACTGAGGAGACTACGTTCTCCGAAGGTACTGACTGGGAGAGTCGTGAAAAACGTACACCCCGATGGCTCGATAAACCGCAGCAATCCACTAAGTCGTTGGAAATTCCTCGCAGAGTCCCTCCGCGTGCACCTCTCTTTCCACTTTCTCTGCAGCGGTCGACACCTTGCGCGATCGTATCCCTAGTTAACAGGTAATTTACTGGCAAGTGGAGGCTAACCTTTCAGAAGATTAGTTCTTTCGCTTCTGGATCCCTCGCCGGAAGGAATGGAGGAGGAACACCCGTGCGATCAAACAGAGAAGTTACAGCACCTTTCATGATCTCCCGTGATGCACACGATCCTCCGCGAAGCTCGTCCACCATCGTGCCAACGAAATGGTCCCGTGTGCGCAAATAGAAAAGGACGTAGAACCCTGTCGGATCGTTCTGTCTAGTTCCGTTTGCTGGAGTTGATCAGATACTTGCAGCAGTGCGTCAGCAGGTGTTTCTCGCCGGTGACGTCGTGGGGGACGTTCGTCGGGCTGGTCGACTCTCTGGTATAGATGTCCAGGCCGTACTGACCCTCTTCGGGGAAGCTGATCGAGAAAGTTACCACGTCGTCGTCGGCGATCGAGTGCGTCACGTACTTCGACAACCGCTTCTCCTCGATCCCGTTCTTGTGCAACGTCGCCATGAAGTCGGTCAGCGGCCTTGACATCCGAAACTGGATCTCTAGCTCGCGGCCGGCGAACACCAGGGCCTCCTGATATCGTTTAAGAATATTAAAGCGACAGGCAGCTGCGAGTATTTCAAGATGTTCACCTGTTCAATTCTCTTTTCACAAACTGATCGCTTCGATTTTTACTTGAACATCTTGTCGAATTATTTACGAGCTTTTCTAATTACCAGACTGCGGATTTTATGCATTTATGAGAAAAATTGTGTAGGTGTAACTGAAAACATATTACAAAAGAAAATAACTTTCCATTTCACTCCGGTTTGTTGGAATTCATGTAGAAAATCTTTATTTTGCGTAGATCCGCAGTCTACTAATTAGATCGAGTAATACTTCTCTGAGTACTATTCTTCTTTTCACAATTATTTTGAAAGTTTTGTGTAGTCGAAGTGACAAAAGAATGGAGGAAAGCCTTAGAATGGTTAGTACAACTAGTTGTCGAAGAAGCTTTGACGGACGAGTCGTGGACTTTGATTCTCTAGTTGGACAACGTTTGGCACTCGGTTACCTGATCAGTAATTGGTATTAGGCCAAACAGTCTTGTAGCCTTTGTCGGTCCCCATTCGCCGCTCGCACAGTCTGGCAGTGGCACCATCACCGTCTGCAGTTCTTCGCAGGCGATTTTAAATTTACAGACGCTCTTGAACTTCATGGGCTCGCCGGTCAGATATTCCTTCGGCGTCACCGCGTTCGCGAAGATGTCCAAGAGGAAGGCGCCTGAACAGGGCGCGTGCACTCTGAACGCGACTATATTCCCAACTACAGACTGTCAACAGAATAATTGTCAACATCCACTGGCTGTAAAGCGGCGGAAGTTTGCTCGTGCTCAGAAGCAACCGTAGAAGTTCGCAGTGATTTGCGTTTACAGAGAATAATAGGGGGTAAAACTAAAGGGGAAACTGAAACGTTACGGAGAGTCCCCGTGACTATTCAGTCCGTTAAGATTACATGAGAGAGCTATTCGGAGAACGTTGTTTATTATTACAAATAGTAAGCTTCGCTGCTTGGATAAACGCACAAACAATCCCTTTGTGAGCGTTAGCTGGCTAATTAATTTCACTTCCTGGCAATTAATTAGCAGCAAGCTCCCGTTAAGCAACTTTTCTCTTTCAGACGCGGAGGCGCTTTGAATTGTTACAGTTCACAGAAGAGGGGCGTGCGGGTAATTAAGCACACAGGCGCGGAAAAATTTCATTTCGCCGGAGCGAGTTCGTTCGATCGATCTGCGAAATGATTACCTGCATGACGAAGCGTTTCAGCGACACGCCGTCATATCCGTCGCCGTCGTTGTCGTAGAACTTCAAGTTATAGTGAAAAATGAGGGAAGACTGCATGTGAGCTGGCATGGCTATCCTGACGGTCGCGGCACCCGTCGAATCCGTGTACATAACGGCGTTCGTGTTCGTATCCGGAAAGTAGAGGCCGTACCTGTCGAATTTACATAAATCGTACGCTTCCTTTTTTCTTCTCGCTGGACAAAATTGAGTCGGCAAATATTGGGGTCGGCCAAATAATTCTGTAATCATTTCACACCGCGATTTCTGCATGGCGTTCGCGCGGTGGGAACCACGCGACGTCTTACCTAAAGAACAACGATCGCACGAAAGGCAGCTCTTCGAAGTCTTTCAGAGAAATCGGTTGCTTGAGCAATTGCCAGTCCTCCTGCAGAGGGAAGAACTCGTAGATGAATTCCCGCGGGTCCGTCAAGAAGTAGTGATCGTCGTACTCGTATCTAAACATATCGAACTCTTATCAATAGACTGCAGGTATCATTGATTTAATACAAAAATGAACAAATGGACTTTAACCCCTTGCCCTACGATTTATTTTACGGTTTCAGTGATTAGAACTGTCTTTGTAGTTCCTAAAAAAGGAGAACATTTATATTTATTGTACGCCTATATATTCTCCGATAACTGTACATTAACGAAACCAAAATAGAATTTAATGTCGTTCCAGAGGAAATTAATAACATACATATTTATTAGACTCTGTTCGAAATCTTCAATCACGAGTCTGACACGATATTGTAAGGCAAGGAGTTAATATCAGCTGGTTAAGGTCTCGATAAGGCAAGAAATCAATTTCTATTTGGCTCGGAATTATTAATATCGTGTTGAACTTCCTCCCGCCCGACGTGACTCATCGAAGACAAACATACGCGAATGTTTTGAGAGTCGCGCGAAATTTCGAAAATGTAAACGTCTACGGAACAGAAAATTGCCGCGGGGCGAACTTCACATTCTCCGGGTGAACACTTTGGCCGAAGAATGCGAAGATCTTGGGCAAACATTGTCTTCATCTGGGAGGAAATAAAGGTGGAGCGAATTGAATACGCCGTGCGAAACATATGTGTCCCTGAGAAAGATTTCGAGGATCACCTGAGGCTGTCGTTCTTGGCTTTTGGTTGGCCAGGACGAGGAACTTCTTTGGCATTGACGAGATGTCGTGCTCCCCAGTTGCACTGTACGAATCTCCATGCGCCAGCAACGTAAACAGCGTTCCAGCTGTTTCGGAATCTGTTGTCCTCGAAACACACGCCCGGCTGATAGCCAGCCGACTTGCTGTAACCCTTTATGACTACGCAATGCAACCCCGCGTAGCTGGGAACACATTACAAAAGCCTTCGGTTACGCAATTCAATAAATATCGAATCACCGATATATGTTATGGTTGGGAATGTCACCAGTCGCGGATAGAGTACCTGCACAGTCGTTTGAACAGAACGTGGTAACTTTCAGTCCCGTGTTTGATCCCTCTCAGCAAGCCCATAGGCGTGTCTCCGCGCAGATTCTCGTCGAACTGCATAGTGTTCAGATTCTTCACGGTGATCCATCGGAATATCGTCCTCGCCTTCTCTATATCCGATCCGCATCTGCTCACCAACTGCCGCACCAGATCCGTGAACGTTTTTTGATCTTCTTGGGCCACCTGATTTATTGCCGGAGAAGAAAGGGTGTGAAGATCGGTAAAGTCAATCCCTGTACCTAATCTACGGTGTGTTCTCCTTTGCGTTATAAATCGTAAGCGCAATAGGAGGAGGATCACTTCAGGACGTGTGGCGTTCCTTGCCACCCCAAAATAGGGTACGCGTCCTCCCAACGGAGACTACGACAACAACCATTCGAATGAAACAACGTGTCGGACGCGCTTCTTGCCCTTTGAACGGAATAACTATTCCTCTCAGCAAAGTTATTCAGAAATTAACATAGGGCTTTGAATGATTATCTAGACCAGTGGTCGGTAAACTGCGGCTCTTCCACGAAGGTGTGCTATTCTAAAAACAGGTTTCTCGTGAAGAAATTTGGCTCTCCAAAGAAATCTAAATCGTCGTATTGCTGATATCCGGCTCTTTTAACGAATGAGTTTGCCGACAATTGGTCTAGACCAGGGGTTCCTAAACTTATGTAGTCCGAGGCCACCCTCTTGAACAACATTTTTTTTTTTTTTGCGGACCCCATTCCAACCCTAGGAATTTCACGTCGTTCTTGAGACTTAATTTCTGGCTCAATAATCTCATAGGCACTACGTTATGATAACTATTGTTAATGCTACACTGTTTAAGAACCTATGATTTGGACTATCATTTGACATCATTAGATTTTTATGTTCCCCGGTGACCACAGATCAACTTACACTCGAGCCATAAAAACACGCATTGAATATCATAGCAAAATTTCGATTATTGACATCATAGGGATTAACAAATTCTCTACCGTTTAATAGGGAAAATTTCAAGTGGCTTGAACGGAAAATGCAGCGCACGTGTACGAGCGACGCGAAAGGGGATGTGTTGATTACCAGCGCGGTTCTCCACTGTAGGAGTGCAGAACTGTTGGAACGCGGTGTGCCGGCAGCGAGTTTCAGATGCGTCACGCTCGGTGAAGATCGTAAATCGATTACCGGACATCCTGCTATCGGATAAAAGAGCGGTATCGCGAATATATGAAAATATCGACGCCGATTCGAGGAGCCCTTTAAAATTCCGACACGGTAACCGGAGCGCGGCTTGTCGGGTCGGGCCGGGCTTCCCAGATATTACATTTGCAGGAAGATCCGCCGTTAAAAGGGAACCTACGCCGCGGGCTTACCGAAATAGCTATCTGATCCATGTCAGCAAACTCCAGAGGATCATTGTAGATGTGATACTTGGCGAGAGCGGGCGGCTGCGGGGGTGGTGCTCGCGACGGATAAGGCATAGGCGGCGCTTCCTGGGCATAACCGTCCCCTTCGTCGAGATACAGGCTCTCCTGGCGCATATACTCGCTCCTCGCCTCATTGATCAGCTCCAGCATCTCGGAGCTCTGTTTCTCCACCAACGCCGCGGTCGCCGCCCTAGAAATTGATCAGGAGTTACGAGCGGCTCGCGCGTGAACCAACGAGGGCCCCCGGTCGTTACGAAATTCACCCATAAAGCGGCAAGTTCCGCGTCGCCTTTGAATAAATAACCTCGAACCGTTCTCCCCCGACCTACCGAGGAACGACGGGAATACGTAATTAACGGGAATCAAGGTGGATTCGTCGTCGTCGCCGGCGTCGACGTCTCGCGGCCACGCCGACACAGCCCCCGACCTATCGCTCGGTTTGTAATGGAGACTATCCACCGGTCTCATTCGTAACAATCTCGCGGTGGATTTTAATTACCGCGACTTCGCGAGAGAGCGGGAGAGTCTGTCGACTGTGTGTAATCCCGTTGCCCAGGATGAACCCTTTGCAAATTTGCTGGTTACAACCAGAGTGTTGTACAAGATGCCACGGTAATACACGGCCTCGCTGTTCCCCGGGGGAATTTTAAACGCGACCGAATTCATTTTACTCGCGCGTCATTAGCCATCTGCCCCGTGTGACGTAACGATGCTGCCAGTTTTCGATGAGGAAACGCTCGACGACAGCGGCGCCAATTAAGGAGTGTGCAGCCTCTCGTTGACTTCGAGAGAATCGATTGCTTGCGATAGTTCGTAGTTTCATAACCGTACAGCACTTTGGTGGACGAATTTTTTCGAAACCCGATAAAATGGTGGAGTTTTTCCATCCTTCCCAACTTGAATCCACGCTAAACCTTCGAAACTCCTCATCCGTTCAATTTTAAATTATCTAAATAATAGTCTATGATTTGTTTGTCTCACATTTCTATATGCCAGTCTTTTCTGTCGCTGAGCGCGAGCCGCTAAGGTTGTGCGACGTTTTGTAATTTGAAGTAATATAAAAAGTACGTGAATAGTGTTAAGACGAGTTAAGAAAAATGCAGATTTTCTTAATATATTTCAGGAGCTGCGTAACCCTTGAACGACACGTAATACGACACGTAAAATAAAATGTGTCCACATTTACATTACGTCTGCAGAATGCCGCAAGCAAGTAGCCGAGTGGAAATGAAAATTTGTACGTTTCCCGTGAACAAAGTGGAAAGCGTGCGGTCCCAAAGGGTTATTCGTGCGTCAGTCCGGGACGCAACATTGTAACGCTTTCATCGGGAGCTAACGAGTGCAATCCGAGCGCGGTATGGAATCAGTTTAATTAGGTAATGAGTACCGTTCGTGTTCCATTATTTTGCGCGTGAGACTTTCCTTCTTCTTGTCCCTGCGGAGAGTCATGTTCTTCTCCAAGTCCTCCTTCTCTTGCTGAAATTGTTGGGTTCGAACTCTTCCGCCTTTTTCGCGTTCCCATCTAGCCGATAGCTGCTCCAGCTCTTTCTCCCATTCGTCCTGCTCGCCAGAGAAACGCGCCGCTGTTAATGTTACACGCTCCCAACGCAGCAGCGTTAGCGGTTCTAATTAATAAGCGAGAGCTAACGACGACGGCTGATCACGGCCGCCTAATTGAAAAAAAATACGTACTCGGAACTCCTCTCGGATCCTTCTGTCCTCCTCCTCGCGGTGGTGTGCGAACTTTCGGTAGAGGTCGTCCTCCTCTTTGCGGTGCTTCATCTCGAGACGCGTCTGCTCGTCTCGATCCTAAAAATCGCAGAAATAAACTCAACACAACTGTGAGGCATATGTATGGTATATGGTAATCCGTACGATCGAAGGAAAACTCTGCATCTCTCAAAGTAAATTTTACCATTTTGTTCGTTTCTTTACTTTAATGCCCAATTAAATTTAAAGTCTATTAGTACTCTGTGTTGACAGAGATTCTAGATACTCGTACAAATTGGTGTCATTGTATAAAATATTTTTTTATTATTATAGATTGGTGAGAAAGTTCTGTCGTATTTAAAAAAAAAAAACATTGGAATCAATTTGTAAAAATACATGTTTAATATTGTATTATTCAATTATATAATTTCGATTATTTGTAGCAACTTGTTGCCATTCTTCAGACAACCTGTCGATTCCTGTTTCCCAATGACCAGCTAGCTGGCAACATGCGTTTTTGATTTACAAGCAAAATTACCTGCTTCGATGGTTATTTTAAAGGGGCGGCACATTTCGAAGACTCGCATTACGCTGAGAAAATCTACTCCACGGCCCCGGCTGACATGATTGCAATAGAAATCGCGCAAGAAGAATTGGTTGTGCAGCCTCTCGCATTTCCGCGAAGAACAGAAGCAACCCCGAGTCTCGGCAGAATAATTCGCGCGATTGCTTTCGCGAACTGCGCAGCCCGAAACGAGTTTCACCGCGGGGCAAAGCGCAATTAAACCGGGACGTCTTCTTCGATCTATCAAAAAGCTGAAACCGCACCTAAACGTCCGAAGGCGGTTCTCGTCCAGTTTTTATCGAGTTTACTTTCACGCTATGCTTTCCTTCTGGCCTGGCACCGGAAACGACTGGTTCTACGGCCGTCGCACGACAAATTGAAGCAATCACGGAGGGAAAAAACGTGATACAGTTCCATTGTACTAATTCGTTCGAACGAAGCTCGACCCCGTCGCGTCGTCGTCGTCATAGAAAACCGATGGGAAAAAACGCCGATGGAACACGGCTGAAAGGTGGCCTGAAGGTGCTTCGGATTTGGCGTTTCATTGCGCAAACGATTGCCTCCGCAGCCGGTCGCGTGTACAAACAGAGGAGAGGCCCACGCTACAGTTACGTCATGGCGGCGCACGTTATTGCGTGAAATAACCGCAAATAAGGACAATGATAGAGAGCATTGACATTTCCAACCTGCGAGCTGCGTTCTTTCGAATAATACTGCCGCAATGAAACTTCGCGACCGTCTTTGCTTTGCCAGATTGAATTGAACTGGATATATGGTTCTATATTACTTCTTGTGGGAACGGTTGATTTGGTATCAACTATATATATAATTCACTTTGCACATTCCTTTGTTGCATATGAAACCCTAGGTTTGAAATAAAATCATCCACATAGTTTACAAACAATATGAAAAGGTGTCTTTTGACGTAAAGCCCGTAAATAAACAATCATAAAATAGTAAACAGTGCCTACTGCATCTCGCTACTTCAATCTTTTCGTTAATTGCGCATACTCCGAGTGATCAGTTATGTGCGAGCATCGAGGTATGTAATGGAGAAGTAGCAGACAAAATTTATGCGGCAACCCAGTCGTTCAAGTCCCGCGAAGCATGTAATCACGACTCTATTTTCCAGAAGAGAGTCCTCCACAGTCACGAGTCGAATAGAATTATCATTATCCGCGTTTACATTTTCAATTTTCGAATTTGCGATGATCGCCGGTTTGTTTGTACGGCGAATCTCGCCGGTCGTATCTCAAACGAGCCACTAAGAGAGTCCCCGTACGCTTTCGAGACGACGAGAAAGCGCGCTAACAGGATTAATTCGGTCAATCTGTTTGCTCGCGTCATTGAGGAAGCTATATTCTTTGATTTTCCGTCGCGTGACTGGTTAGCCAAGACGACGGGCTCTTGTTTGCGTTTCCCTGCCGAGCAGCCATGTTTAATTCCCGGAGCGTCCGAGGTAAACGGTCGCGATGCCGATTTTACTGAAAGTTACCGTCCCCGTCGGTTTTCGTTGCGTGTCGATGAAACGTAATGACAGCGAGTGCATTCGCAGCCGGAACCTATTTTTATTCTACGAAAATGCTTTGAACCGCCTCGGGCCGCGCTTTGCGAGTGACTTCGCTTTCGAAGAGGACGATGTAAAATTTTATTTTGCAGATATGAAAATGGTCAGCTTGGTCAGCATTCTGTTGGTCACTTATAAAGCCAATGTAAAAATTAATCTGTAAGAATTGTAATGCTTACCAACAAGAACATACAAAAGGTTTTAAAGAACAAAATTAAAATGTTGGTCAGCATTCTGTTGGTCATTTGTAAAGCCAAAGTAAAAATTAGTTCGGCAATGTAACTTAAGAAAATAGAAATCTGTAAGAATTGTACGCTGCTTACCAACAAGGATATACAAAAGATTTGAAAGAACAAAATTGCAAGTAGCAACCCGTCGACTTAGATACGGATTAATTGACTCTTGCCCCCTTCAGATTGCACAAGTCTCCAGTTTCTATATCTGCTACAAACATTTTAGTAATTGTCCAATGATTAGCATTACAGAACGGTCGAGGACCACCGGACGGTAAAACGAGGGCCAAGATAATAGACCAGAATGCCGCGCGAACACCAAAAACGGAAGGAAAGAAAGTAACAATAGATCCGACGGAGGCTGTTCCACGATCCAGCGCAGCGATCCCGATTAGCATCCGCGGATCGTTCGTTCACAAAGGCGCGTGAGAGGTTAGCCACAATTGCTCTTTAACAGGATACGTGAGTTCTCTCTCTATCTATCTTTCTCGTGGTCTCTGTCTTTCTCCCTTGTTCTGGGCTTATCGCGACTCTTTTCCCCGGCCTCGACGATTCTCTAATTAACTATCAAGTGTAGTGGAGTACCGCAAGAAGCGGAAGCGATTCTTGGTTCGTGCGCGAGCTTTCCTTCGCGTGCTCCCGCGGAACGGGAGAAGGAAAACGCGGCGAAACGCGTTCTTCCGTGGTAACAGTTTGAATAATGCTCCACGAGGACGTTCGCCGCATTGTTCGCTGGATGGCCTGGAAGCGGCCGAGTAAAGCCCGTGAAAACCTGGACGGAGGAACGCGGGCACCGCTGATCCGAACCTCTTTTCTCGTTTCGATTTTTGCGATCGTTCACGGTCCACCAACGACGCCGCGCCGGGATCGTCGCGTTCTTGCGATCCGAGGCTGCATCTACAACCGGACAATTTCGTCCGCTCGAACGACTCTCTAGGCGAGAGAATCCGTAGGCGAGGATGTAGAGGGATCTAGGAATCCGCGGTTCACGGTTCCGCGAATCCAAGAAATCGCGCCACCGTGCTCTACGGCGCCGCGCAATGGGGGAAACGACCGATTTAGGAGTGCAAAATTCAAGAAACCGGACATGGAGTAGGGATTTCATACTGTTTCTTACGTCAACACACACGTGTTCGACAAAATCGTTTTAATTTTACTTCCCAAATCAATTATCAACGTTAGTATTGATTCTAATTATAATGGCCGTGTTCAGAAGCATTGGGAAGATGTAAAAATAAAAGAAAACAATTTTTTTCGGGGATGTTTAAATAATGTTTCTCAAGGAGGTTTTAAGAAATTAATTTCTTAAGAGAGTTTGTTGTAAGGAATACTAATGATATTCGCGTAAATTTTTGCATAAATATTAGGAATGGAGTATGTAGTTTAAACTATCATCGTTTCATCTTTAATCTAAAGAAAGAAAGTTCGTTGATTTCTGCACAAAATTCACCATTTTGCCCCACTGTGCGACGCGGCGGGATCGGAGCGCGACTGGGGGAATGGAGAAAGAGAGATCGCACCTTTTACGAGCGCTCGATAATTGGGAAAACGCGTGGGCAGGGTCCACCGACTTCAAGGATGACGCCGATCGTAGAAAGTAGTCGGTTTATAGTGTGAGTTAACGGTCCGGCCAAACCCAGAAACGATTATCCTCCGTATAATAAAGCAGATCACAATGCCGCTGAGAATCCAGAATAGTGGAGTACTTTAGTTCGCGGCTTCGATATTAATTGTGAGACTTTATTCTTCAACCTCTCCTAATGAGTGGGAACACCCGAGACCCAATCTTCTGTTTGATTATAATTATTGAATTGAATACGGTAGCTGGATGTTAAAAATTGAAAGTACGAGGGCGTTGTCGCAAGAAAAGAACTGGGCTAAAAGCATTTCTGAATTATTTACCGTGTACTATGGGCGTGAACTTGTATTATTAATTACGAGGACATTCGTCCTGGATAATTTCCGATGAAGAACGGCGGCGTTGTAACGCGGTGAATGTAGGATAACCGCGCGGCCAAAAACGAAACATTCGAGAGTTATCATACGATCGGTAAAAGAAAATGCTCGAGCATCGAACAGCCTGTTTCGATTCAGCTGAAAGGAAACCGCAAATCACGTCGCGCTCTGCGGACCTGCAGATTTTCCATTTGGCTTTTTCCGAGCTGTTTTTTTCCTTTTTCCCGACGATTTAGCAGTTCAAGGGTAACTATAGCTTCTTAAGAAGCGGCCCCTTTGAAACACGCGGCGAATTTTTATCTGGGAGTTTATGCTTTCCAATAATTTCTTTGTGCTGTATCAAAACGAAGCTTAAAAACCATCTTTCATACATAGACAGCGGAGTTTATGCATTCACGACAACAACGAGTAGGTGTAATTTAAACCATTAAAAACATTAGATGAATTTAGAAATACTGTTATTTAATTTTCAACCTATTGGACGACATACACAGTGGATACTAAATCTAATTAATTTATATTCACTAATAATACAGTGATACTAAAAAAGACGATAACTTTTTAAATGTTGTACTATACGAGTTGAACTTTTTTTGGGAAGCTAGAGCATTTAATCGATCGCGTTATTGGGCGAAATTGTTGGTTCTAAACAAACCTCGATCGTGGACTATGAATTCCCAAAAATTACGAAACGATCGCCGGTAGACAGTGTGTTAAGAGACTAAACATCTGTTCGCCGGAGATACTTGAAGATGCGTCGGGTCTCGGCAGAAAGTTTTAGAAAAGCGTTTTGAATTGATTCTGACGTTCCGAGTCCTGATTTGGGACCACAGTGCGGGCCGGCGAGGGCCTGCGCGGGCCGATGCGGCGACCCATCGCGGTTACCCACGCTACTTTCGTTTCGCAATGCCCATACGGAGCGCACCGACATTTGCGAAATACTATAAATAACAGAGACCACCGTCGGTCGTTTTGCTGGATCCGCGCACGCGCGAAAGCGGATTGAGAGAAAACGCGGGGCCGATAGTGGAGCGACTAGCGGCTCGGCCTTCTTCTACGGCGCGGCAGCGGCCCGATGGGAAAAGCGGCAATCTCATTTTCATGTAGAGTCTGTCTTCACCCGCGGTACACATTCCTCGCTTGTCAAGCCGATCCGCGCACGAAAGTCACCGGCCAGACCAAAGGAATGCCGTCTGGTTCGAGGCCCGCATTCCGCCGATCGAAAATTCGGCAACCGCATCCACCGTTTTCCCATTAAAACGCGACTACGTCGTTCGCGGACCGTGTTTCCCGGCCTGCCTAATCGCCAACCGATTTCCACGCGTCGCTGACCACGTTCGAAATACCGGATTTCACTCTAGTCCTTCCGCAGACATCTCGGGGCCTGGAATGCCGAGCGACGGGATTTAATTTAATAACAACGCGATAAAACGTGATCCTCGCACAATCTCGCTCCTCGTATCCTTGCTATAGTTTACTCTATGTGTACATACCGTGTGCACGGTATACCACGCCAACTGATTTTCGCCATATAATTCGAAGAAACCGGCTACAGAAAAAATAAACGTCCATTTCCTGGATTATTGTATAAACGTGGGTAGAAAATAGACTGCGGACTTTATGCGTTTCTTCATAAAAGCGAGAGAAAGATTAAAAACATTTGAATGCGTTCGCATGCTTATTACTTTCTACCTATTGAAATCCCCGAGGAAAGAAAGAGGTTCCAACAATGGCTCGTGAGTTTTGCAACAGACGCGGATAATTTTTATTTCGCATAAAGATCCGCAGTCCAGTCATCGAGTTTTGTATGCTGTGTAGATGGATAAAATTTCTTCGCACAAGCGAGAGAAAGATGAAAAACATTTGAATGCGTTCGCATATTACTTTCTACCTATTGAAATTCCTGAGGAAAGGAGGTTCCAACGATGGCCAGTGTAAAAAATTAGAAAAGAAAGAAGTTCTAACAATGGCTCTTGTGTTTTGCGACGGATGCAGATCATTTTTATTTTGCATAAAGACCCGCAGTCCAGTAATCGAGTTTTGTATGTGCTGTGCAGATGGATAAAATTTGTGAAACGCCAGCATAGATTTTATCATGGGAATAACTGGACGGTGCACCGGGTGTCCCGAGCAGAACGAAGCTGCGGACCGCGATCGAATTCCGTGTGCGACGAACCGGAGGACCGCGAGAGTGCCGACGAGTGGGACGCGACGATATTTCAATAAAACGATCCGGATCGGCGCGGGTAATTAACCCGGAGCCGCGTAATTGCCGGACCGGCGTGGCCGGGCCTTGACGGCCGTCTAGAATAGGTAATCCGCGCCTAATATGGCGGCGTCCGTAACGAATGATTTCGCCGGGGCATGCCAATGACTCACCAGATAATAATCGATGGGCTTCTCGCGTGCCTTGCTGTAGCCCTTCTGAAGTTCCGTCTGCTTAAGGGCATGGGCGATGTGAAGCGCGCTCGCGTCGAATCTTCCGTACTGGTAGCTCCCGTCCCCAGCGTAATGGTGGTTGTACGGCCAAGACGCTCCTCCGCCGGCATTCCCATGGAAATCACGTTGGGACGAATTCGTAGCCGGCGGTGAACCGTGTCCGTTTAGGTGCCTGGCATAATTAGGCGAGTCTACATTATCGTAACTGCAACAAAATTATGCAACGGGTCTTCAGGGGCCTGGGGATCCTCTCCGGAATACTCCCTTCGTCGCGTCGAGCGAGGACGAGGGGAACGATTCGCCGTTCTAAGTCTTTTCTGATCCGATGCCGGATTACTCCGTCCTAATTAGACGCTCCTCACTAATCAACTTAACCTTCTCGATATTATTTATCTTAATTTATCTTAATCTTAAAATTCAGTTCAGTCGTAGTGTTCATGAGGTCTTGCTGGCAAACACATTACAAAACAACATAACACCATAAATCGAACAAATTGAGAAATGTAAATACTCCGAACCACCCTAAAATGTCAAGAAGAAATGCAAGGAAAACTAAAACTCGGCTAGAATGGGTAGTGTTCATGAGGTTTTGCTGCCAAACATTACCAAACGACATAATACCATAAATACAGCATAAATTGAGAAACGTAAATACTTCGAGAATCAACCTAAACTGTGAAGCTCCAGGACCTAAATGGAACACTGCAGAAAGAAGAATGAAAACCAGTCGCGCAGTGCAACAATGAAAGAAAAAACTCCGAGAATGAAATGAACAACGTAGTTCCAGCGAAGTAATTAATTGAACGAGCACCGTTGGCTAACGATTATTAGCAAACCGTCAAACACGCAGGTGCATCGGCAAGAACGACGCCTTGGGACCGTGGCTTCCGGCATATAATGAAAACGCAACGACTGCAAGCAGGCAGAACTGGGTTAGATTTTTAATCGGGCGGCGCGGCGGTGCGGCGGCGGCGTTACCTTCGGAATACATTTTCCTCGCGTGCGCCGATGATTCAGGCGTTTTTTTTTTTTCTACGATGATCCCGCAACGAAACCGCGAGGAATAAAAATCGGAGAGACGAAGGCAGGCGTGCGCGTCCCGTGCATCGGATCGCATCGCTTATGAGAATCCTCGGCGTCTCGGTTAAATGAATGTGTTACACCTCTCGCTCGTTCTCTCCCGGGGTTCATTCACTTGCGACGTAGCCTCCGCGCCTCTTTTCCTCTCTTTCTCTCTGCCCCACTCGCTCCCCCCTCTCACTTACTCCTCTCTTTCTCCGCGCTCCTTATGTCAGCCCGGAGGCAGCTCGCGAAACCCGGCTGCAAGAAATTCCTCCGGTGCACGCGTAATCCGTGTGCACGCACGCCTTTTGCGTGCTGCTCGACGGAGAAAACGATCCGAGCTGTCGTGTCGAGGCAGCCTCAACAGCGAACTGCAGGCTCGGCCGTTCGGTTTTTTAGCCTGGTCGCGCGGAAAAATTAATTAGAATATTCTAATTAACCGTCAAACGATCGCCGGGAACCTCAAAGACGAACCTGTGCCAGACGCTCGTTCGACTTTCCCTGCGAGAACAAGCAGCCGACCTAATTGTGTTGTTACATTCTTCGCTGGAACAGCTCGAACACTTTTTTTCGAATTCTGCCATTACAAGCAATTACCTGGTTTGTTGTCTTGAAAATTCATTTTTAATCCTTAGCAACGCAAATGCGTTGGTATCTAATCAATTACTACATACTTAAGTATCGTATCAAGATCATATACACAAGGGAATTATCCTAGGCCGGAAGAAATGCTTGATTTTCAAGATCGAATTCAGATCTAACAATATATTCCGGTGTTTGTATATCGATTCGGTAAATGTAAATGAATCGGAATTTACCGGAACCGCGGAGGAACTGAACCGCCGCGTACAGCACGGTTAATCCGGATTAATTAGAGGCGGGGGTCGTTCGTATCAAGAGAAAGTACGGATTAACGGGACCAGATAGCCGAGATTTTGTTACACGGCAAACAGACGAAGAAATAGTGGGACCTACCTATTCGATTTCGATTAATTCCAGGCTGTTGCGGGAGAATAAAACGAAAGTCATTATTAAGCGGATTTCACTGTAATTGCACGCTTCCGACACTAAACGCGAAGTAACCGAAGACTTGTTACATAAATCGGGAAACATCCGGCACTAAAAGATAGGAGAAAAGTTTCGTGGGTCGTGTGTGCACCGCGACGCGACGACGCGTTACGTAAACTCGACGCGCGAGAATTCCTTGCGCTTATTGTCGCTATTTTATCGTCCTTGGAGCTGGTCTATTTGGCACCGTTCAGCGATATTAGCGCCGATCAGTCGAATTCTCTTTTACAAGCATTGAAGAATGATCGTCGAAGGGAAATGATTGTAAAGTATAAAGTGAATTAATGTGTGGTGAGAACGACAAAGAAACATGATGAGCCAGTGAATTCGGTTGAACGAGATAAAGAAATAAGTGTGCGTGGGGGAGCGTTTTATTTGGGTTTTATTAAATATTTGGTTCGTTTATAAACATTGAGAATTCCATGCACTGCTTGAACGAAAAGGTTCTGCAAATTGTTGCAAGATGAGAATAGTCGAGCTGACGCTATGGAGCGCGGGAGAAGTGTCGCGTTTCATGGCGGATCGCGGTGGCCCGTATCTTCCGGAGATCGCGACAGACATCCAATTAACCGCATTGAGTCGACTTAATGATTCCAAGGACGCGGTCATTCGTACGCAACCGGTATCCGCGTACGAAAGGTTACGGGTCTGGGTTTCGCCGAAGGAGGGTAACGCGCGCGCGGGAAAGGGTCGGCGGCTCGATCCCGAAGCTTTTTGTTTACAATATCACCGTGGCTATCGTTGATGAAGAATTCTCACGGAGTGCCGGCAATTTTCTTAATCGGATGGCCGTGGTGGAACAACGCCAGACGTCGCGTTAAAGCCGCGTTAAGCGTCGTTAACATTCTGTCCGCGTACGTCGGCCAGTCCTTATTTACGTTTTTTAATGGAATCGCCGGAATACGGGTGTGTTATGGCCGGTAGCAAAATTAACGCGAACGACTCTCCTTTACGTTTCCTGTGTTTTAATGGGGCTCGAATGGTAGCCCGGAAAGTCGATCGACTCGGCTCACGTTCGGTTTCACCACTTTCCCTTCGGTGTTAAATCCAGACCGCTGGACTAAGTGGAGTGCCGGACTATTCGGTACGGTAACGATTTTGTTAATTGCATGATTGATGCTCGAAAGCGATCGTCGTTTATCGCGCTCTTTGCCGCCGCGCCGGCTTCAGTCTCTCGTCCTTGCCTCGTCATTTTTATTGGTCTTTGTTCCTTGTAGGGCGGCGCAAATTGCACGATCGTAAACGGGGACTCTGCAGTCGCTTGCGCACTGTATAATAAAATAATTGATTGGCAGATATTTGCAAATGTAATTTCGCCAGCGCGAACACACGCTGCCTGAAGATTCTCAAATGAATTGAATGTGCGCCGAGTTCTTTCACATTTCACTGCGATAGCATGTATCTGTTTGGTAGATTGAACACTCTCAAGACTGTTTCCAAAGCACTTGAAATATACGACTCGACTTGAAATATATGACGATGAATAACGTCAAGCGAGGATGGAAACACTAAATACCGGAACAGGCATTTTTGCAGCTCCAGTTAGCGCGGGAGTATCTTTTATTCATAGAAACTCGCGCAGGTGTGTTGTCCACGCCAATTTAATTCCCATTAAGATGAACGAGACTGAGGCGACTGATATTTAAAAAAAGAAAACGGAGCCTCCGGCGGGTTTCGGATTTCACCTTGTACTTGATTCCTTCCAGGAAGGGCCCGCACGAAAATCGTTCTCCCGGATCGTCCCACGATAATTTCACACGTCCCTCACGTAACTCGGACAGTTTTCTTCGGCGTGTCCGCCGCTGCACGGCATTTTTTCACGGACGTCTCGCGACAATTATTCCCTGCGAACACACTTCTCCGGCCCGGCCCGACCGTGTTCCATATACGTGGTCTCGGGCCGCTCCTCGCCTCGTTCATCTTCGTTACATAACGCATCGCCTTGCTGGCCTTAATCCTCCCGGCGCGGCGACGTCTCGGACGAACTCGGAACCGCGATTGTGCGCGAGAACCGCACTTGCTCTTCACCCGGAATGTCAATGGCTGACCCGATTTCGTCGGTGTATAACGCGACCATGTCGCGGAGAGATTCGGACGGACCGCGTGTTTCGAGGATCGCGTGCGCTCGCGCGCTCCCGAGCATCCTCCTACGGTTCTTCGAGTCGACTCGAAGGAAATCGGGCACATCCTGCGCCGCAGATTCGATTATTCACCCCGAAAATCTGGCCAACGCACAGCGGAGTATTTGCCTTCGATAGTTGCAAATCTTACGTAAGGTGAAAAATTTTGGTTGTCTGAGCTATTGCAACATATCGCACCCCCGGCAAGAACAATGACGCAACTCGAGAAATAACGATTTTGAAGTTGGAACAGTTAATTAATCATGTCCATTTCATTTGTGCAAATACACACGAACTTATACAATCTTTTCGGAGGATGATTTCATTGGAATATGGTGAACTTGGAAATCAGTAGATGAGAGGAGAAGATACATTAATATGTGGGAGCACGTAGAAGAATTTAAGGATTTGCGTAATTTGCTTAACTATTACCGAGTATCTCATATCGAAGGTACACGAGACGCAACGCATCCCGCAGCTGTATTCAATGCAGGATTCTGATTTCCTACAGCCGCGATGCCGAGATATAACAGTATCAAAGGATCATTGTGTTAAGCAGATAACACATTCGGATAAGCGTAACGGGGAAAAGGGTTTAGATTAGTTCGCAGTCCGTTTCGTACGCTCGTTACGATCGTCGAAATGAAGGATTTCGACAGTGAAAGGATAGAGTAGAGGAAGCCCCTCGTTTCCTGTTTCGGAAATAGTCGATAACTTTGTGAGAAATCGTGAAAGGCGCATTGATATTCAGTGGAATAAACAGGTTCCTGGAACGGGTCTTCTCGATCTTGACATTTACTGCATAGCGATCCTGGACGATTTAGAGTTTCATCGTACCGGATCATAAAGAAGACGAAATGTTGTTTGGTAAAGAGAAAATTAGTTGACCAAGAACATCCAACTCTTTCTGACGTTAATTCATTCGAGGCTCGATCACACATTCTCAACGGACCCAATTAACACAGTCTACTACCTTTCGAAAATCTCTGACCGTAGCAAACAATAACTATACTAATCTACTGAGACTATCTTCAACGGTGTGTACATATACGAGTCTGGACTGAGTATGTTGATGACTCATCCGGATTCGTTCTATTCCAGGTGGGGGATTATAAGACGCGAGTTTCCTCCAAATGAGGAAATCAGCCGGAAATCTCCGGTGAGCAAGGTGTGTTAGGCTATCGAACAAGTGACTGAAATCAGCTTACCAAGGTGGGTATAGTCCTCGCGGTGACGCACCGCCGGCTCTGATCTGCTCGTTGACGTAACCGCTCCTGGGCACGTTCAGTGCGCTGCGGATGCCCACGCTGGACCCATCCAAGGTGCCCGGGCCCGGTTTGGGCACATGGCTGCTGCAGTAGACCTCCTTGTCGTTGATCGTGTGCTGGTTGTTGTAGTAGGTCTTCAGGGTCAACTTCGTGCCGCAGATCGCGCACTTGAAGCATCCCGCGTGGAAGAACGTGAAGTCCTTCAGCGGGCCCACCCTGTCCACCTGGTAGACGGTCTGGGCGCACCTCAGGCACGTGCTCTCGTAGAAGTTTGGCCGATACATGATTCACTCGCGACCAAAATCCCTCTTGCTCCTTGTTCTCACCACTTCGGTCTTTTTCACTCTCTTTCGCTCTGGTCGGCTGGTTCGCTGTCGTCAGTCCGTGGTGCAGCTCGTTCTGGTAGCCACCAGCTGCGACCTTGGCAGGCAAACAGCAACGAGTCAGTCGCGGATACGTTGGGTGAAATTGCTCGCCTCTCCGCTGAGGGAAAAAGCCGAGAGAACGCGCCGCGTCGCGTCGGAAGACCCACCGGATCGGGCTCGTAAATTTTCAGCGCGTCCAGACCGCTCGTAGCCGCGATTCAGATAGGACGCGGGTCGCGGCGGGTACACCGGGCGTTAAGGATGCGTCTGTGTGCGGCCAAGTGCGCCGGGAATGCGTTAGAAAGTGACCCGACCACGGGGACGACGACGGCGAGCACCGCGGTGGCAATGAGGATCACCCCGGTCGCTCGACTGATTGATGCGCGCCGATCGCAAGATTAATGTCTCGATCGTTTCCCCATACGCGCACCAAAACTACGTAAATCCTAAATTATTCTTATGGAAAGTATCCGTAACGAACGGGAAGAGAAACCTTCCTTTTCCTCCATTATTCGCGATACGCTCCTCTTTCCCACGACCGGACCGCGCGAATTTAATTAGAAGTTTTCCACGTTTCATCGTGGATTTGACCCGTATCCGACCCACTTCATTCCGTGTTGGTATGCAATAAAATAGTGACAACCTGCGATACGATAATATAATCAACGGTTACCGGATGTTCGAAAAGGGACCCGATAATTGTGATAACGAGCAGGTCGTCGCGTCACACGCTAACCGAGGAAAGTCTGAATTACATTTTGAAACAACCACCCGGCGACCCAGCTTCGTTTCAAAAGCATTAAAAGCTCGACGTAACGAGGCGCTCTTGATTGCAAAATTAACTTAATACGAAAATTAAAGCGCGATCCCCCAAACAAGCTCTTTTCAGCGGCTGCTTCGCGGTGGTCGGGAGAATGAAAAAAAACCCGAGAGAGAGAGAGAGAGAGGAAATTAAATCTAGCCTTTGCATCGGAATCAAGTCACCGAGTAATCCTCTTGAGGAGTTTTCGTGGCAAGCTCGATTAGACTCCGCGGAATGAAGCTAGTTCGACTTTGATGTCTCTCTTCCGCGATAAAACGCGGATCCGTGGAAAAAAAGCGTTTCACAAGTTCAACGATACAGCCGGTTCAAACGTGTGCTTTAATTGGTCGGGGTAATTACCGCAATGCAAAACGCGCCCGCTCGCGCGCGCGAATCAGACCGAGTCCGTTTCCTAACTCTCAATAATTACCCTCGCAGGATGTCTGGGAAAGAGGGAAAGAAGAAAAAGAAACGCGTTCGCTCGCTCGCTCGCTCGCGGACCCGCTAAACGATACCATCTCCTTGCGCGCGCGTGTGCGATCCGACGGATAGCAAAATGCATCGGCGTTATTAAAAACGACCCGGCCGCCAACACTTTCCTGCCGACCGGCTGTTGCAACGGATCGCGTTGCCAATGCTTTTCACAGTGGGCGAATGGTAATTGCAACAGATTTCGCAGGACCCTGCAGCACGGTCGCCGCGGATTTTCGCGTGTGCGTCTGAATCAACCGTGCGTCCTCGTTAACGCCTCTACTACGCTTTTCCTCTTTTGTTCCCTCGACTTTTTGTACGCTACGCGGCGGCCTCATGGGGAAATGCATCGTCCTTTTATCGCAACTATGAAAGCGTATACATACTCTCTTAACCCCGTGCTAGGGATGGGATCAAGTACCTCGCAAACAGGTTCGAACTTTGATTGATTCAATTCGAACTTTCTATAAGTACTTCGGAAAACAGACATGGTATTCCTAAGTATACTCGAACCTATGCCAGACAGTTTCGAATCTTTTACGAGTACTTTGGTAAAGGTAAGATTCGAGTACTACTTGTGCAAGATTCGATCCCTTTCAACATCGAAGTACTTATAAGTATCTTTAACTTGTAAGTACTCATTCAGAGGTTCGATGTCAGTTTGTATAAAGCGAATACTTTTCAAATATAATCATTGAAACAATATTGCTTTTAAGTAGTAATCGAAACCCATGAAATGAAACTTGGTTATTGAAATTGACTCGGATTCGTGAGTACATATTGAACTTGATCCCATCCCTACCCCTAGCCAACTTTATCTTACGGGAAAATTTTCGTTTTTTTTTTTTTTATACAATCCTATGGATTTTGACGAGAAGTGCCAAAAGTCCAAGTTTTAACTTTAGGAATTCACTGTTTCAAAAGTTGTAAAGAATGATTTTAATTCTGTACTCCGAAATGTACATTATGTTGTACTAAATCTCATAAAAGATTCGCTAATAAAAAATGAAATAATAATTTCAAGTAATCTTTTACCTTTCCGCGTCGGACTGCTTCGATTCGAAACAGAGATCTAATCGTATCGATGGTTCCCGCGATCGTCCAGCGAACCTCTCGCGGAATTGCATAAGCCAAGCGGCGCGGCAACGGGGGCGAAAAAACGTATCATCGTTCGTAGTTTGAGCCGAAGTCAAGCGTCACGTGAAAACTTTCTAAATGAACCATGACTCATTTTTTTCTGAAATTATTATTACGGTTTCACCGTTACAAGACCGACCGAAGTTTCCCTTTTCTTTTCGCGTCGACAATGACGACGACGACGACGACGAAGCTACGCGAATTCTTCTCCCCCGCAACAAACGATACCCACAATGCCGAGTTACGTCACACCGTTAGCGACCATGCACAACAATACCATAATAAACACGGGATTGTCCCTCTCACGCATCAACGAATCGCCTTCCTTTTTTCTCGACGTCTCCCTCTCACTCTTTCGGTCGGTCCCTGTCGTCGGACACGCACTGATTCCTTTTTTTCTCTCTTTACCGCTGGTGCAACGGGTTCCGTAGCGACGATTTCCATCGCCGAGCCACGACAAAATCCGCGCGGCCGAAAGAAACGCGCGCGGGAAGTTCTTCTTCCGGAGAACGAGCACGCGCCGCCATATCGGGAGAAAGCATTTCATTTGGCCCAGGGCCACCGCGTGCGGTAGATTTTCTCAGAACAATGCAAGTCTTCGAAATACCACCTTTTAAATGTTTTTTCTTTACAAGAACCTTCGATCGTGATTTTAGAAAAAGAAAACTGCACAAAACATACGCGAATACTATTTTTATTTTGGAAATATAAATTACTTTAACGTTTAGCATGTGCTACAGTTTTACTGGGTTTTCAGAAATTGTGCTATACCAAAAGGAAGCTTAAAAATCTTCTTTTATACACAATAATCCCAAACAAAATGATTAGTTCACGATTGAGATAGCAGTTGCTGTTAAGGGATCTATTAAAAAATCCTTAGCCATGGGCCACGGATTTTCAAGAATTATGGAATAATTGTCGGTGGATAATGTGTCAATTAAATAATCAATGAATTCGCGAAGAAAGAGGGTACGCATGAATTTGTGCAGTTAATATAATGTCAGCGTGCCTGTCGAACAGCCACGCGCGGCGTTCGATGAATGAAAATCGACGGACAACCGTAATTGGAAGTGTCGCGTTTTACGGGGGACCATTACGATTTCCTCTTTCGAGCGTTGCGTAACGAGCGGCGCGATTAAAATGCAACGACGACGGGGTCGCCGGTTTATTTACAAGCGACAAAAGCCCGCGTAATCACCGAGAACCGAGTCGAGGACGCTGGATGAAAGCCGTAGAAAAATTTCGGAACGCCCCGCGCCGCGTGCCGAACACCGACGCGATTTACGACGAAGGCTCACGACCAACAGCGACCAGTGCGGCGAGCGAGCGTGGGACACGAATCGATCGAGCCCGTTTCTTCGTTAGCCCCACGAATACCACATGAATGAACACCGCAGCCCGTATAAAGGCTGCTGTTCTTCAGATACAACTTCCGGGTGCGCACTGTCCCCCTTGATGTCGCTTCTGGAGAACCGACGCGACGCGAGGTCGCCGCTGCATGTTGCTTCAATTTGAAAGTCATTCGTTCGAGAGATTCTGCCTTTGCTCCACATCTGGACGCGGGCTCGATGAAATCGGTGCGCGAGTGCCGAACACCACGCGTCATTCTTAGAATGATTGCTTTGAGAATGTGAATCGAAATCACAGGAAATCAGGAAGTAAATTTACATCAGCTCCGGAGCCTACAGTTAGATAACTCCCTTTACATTTTATTCATTTTCGAATTCTTGCCCATCAAGGTAGAGCTTTGCCGAAGTGAAGGCGTTGACAAGTGCCGGATTTAACATTTAACTACAGTGGAGCTCCGTTTATATGAACTAAATCTTAGTAACGTTAACTGAACTCTATAGTCAAATAGCCAGTGGTGGGCAGGGCTCGAAAACAGTTATGATGTCGGTTTCGGTCCTTGAAACAGTCAGGAGGGATCGATATTCGAAGTAACTGTTATGAAGGACCGAAATTTTGGTTGATATCGGTTTCGATTACGGTCCTTCGTACATGGATACCGGTGCTTTTGTTTTACCAGAAATAATTCTGATTGGTATCCCCGCAAAAGCGTCAGCGATGACGCGACTAGACTGTTATCCTAGGAACCTAGGACCGATATCCGCGTGTACGAAGGACCGTAATCGAAACCGATATCAACCAAAATTTCGGTCCTCCATAACAGTTATTTAGAATATCGGTCCTCCATAACTGTTTCAATCAAGCCCGAAGTGAAACAAATTCAAACAGTTATTTCCGGGGCCGTTTCAAGCCCTGGTGGTGGGAGACAGGTGGAGTGCTATTAAATGAACCACCTGATGATGTGAATCAACTTGTCTCCCGACAGGTTGAGTAGTCGGTTCAGTGTCGAGTCTGAGTCTACACACAGGATCGCAAACAAATCGGGGTACGCTTAATTACAGATTAACCGATCGCTACTGTAGATGCGCAGCCCTAACGTGGTCGGTAGGTCGGCAGTGATCCCCGAAAGGTGGAAAGACAATGGGGAATCGAAAAATCGGCGGCGTCGCTTACGTGAAAATTATTTATCGCATTCCTCGCGCCGTTTATCACTCGATAATGCCCGCTCGAATACCGGTGTCCTCATTCCGGCCCACCTTCTCCTAGGCATTTACGCTGGCCGCGTTCGCGCTCGCGCACGCCTCACCGTCTGCTCACAAAGACACGCGTCGTCTCCTCCACGTAACTCTGCTTGTACCAGCGTCAAACGAAACGAGAAACTTTATTGAGGTGAATCGGAGAGTACGTGGACGAGGCAACGAGGCTGCCTCGGGAGCCCGGCGCGGCGAGGCGAGGCGCTCCCCCCGCGCGACAGGTTAACGGCATCATTGTTCGCGGGCAGAACAAGGCGTGTTCCCGCGTTTGCGACAGTTTGTCTTGTTACTTAACGCGCGCGAAAGTACCGGTGAATAGCTGGCATTCCATTGAACGGCCGGGTTCGATCGGATCGGCTCGGATCGAATCGAATCGGGTCGCAGCCGCGCCGGGGCCCCGAGGCAAAGAGAGAGAGAGAGAGAGAAACTCTCCTTGGTTGTACACGTCGTCGCAAGATACAGAGATTTGAATTATTCTCGCTGCGCCTGTGCACGGGAGAACCAGTTCCCCGAGGCGCATCAGATTTGTCAAACACGTGTACCGTCCCGGAACACGGGATAAATCTTTCTCGGTGGGACCGTTTCGTTCGTGTCACGCGATCCTCTGTGATAGACCATCGGCAACGATAGACCCGGGTAAAACAGTTTCGACACCGGTATTATACTCACGTCCTCATACTCCTGCGTCCGGCGCGGTCCAGGAGATGAGACGTCTCGTTCCGGACATGTCTCCCAGGATGTTCGTTGATTTACGTCCCGGTCCGGGTTTCCTCGTTGTCCCACGGTCCGACACGATTTACTTTCTACCGGTAGGTCGTGCAGGGTACCACGGCACTTGGTAAAATCGCGCACGATGTCACGGACGGGCTGTCTCTTCCTCTCTCCCGTGGTGGTCTTGCTCTCGGTTCCTCTCGCTCGCTCTTCGGGACACTGTCTGCCCGAGCATTGAAATCACCAGGGGCCGAGGATCACCGCGGGACCAGCACCTAGCCGCGTGAACGCGCGCACCGTGAGACTCGGACAGGCGAACAGCGGGTTCTAGGAACAGATCCACCTGCCAGGTATCTCCTCGGTGTATCGCGAGCCTGCTGCGGCAGCCAGCGCGGAGCGCTGTTTCGTCAATCGGACACGATATCGCGCTCGTTTCGCTCGCGCGTGTTCCACAAGACACCACGGCCACCGAGCGTACTCGACCTTCGCGTACCGAAAACTGTTCCCTGCAGCACCGTGTTTTTTTCGTGTGTCCGCCGGCTGGAATTGGGTCCTCTCGCCACCAACCGAGGCGGCCGCGCGAGTGTGCTCGAACCTGAATATCGCCACCTGCTTCCGTCGACGTTCCGGGAAGGTCTGAGGTGAGAGGGACGGCCATTTTGAGGGACCGTGCTGGCTCTCAGGTGGCGCTATAGTTGGAGAACCCAGGCTCGGTCTGGGTATTACTCTTTTACGTGCGCTCACCTGGCCAGTCTCTGTCTTTGTCACCTGTGCGCCGATGGTAAAGCGCGCTTTTGCCACCGATTTCATAGGAATTAACCGGACGCGATGCGGCTTTTCCTTTTTAGAGACGGTCCAGGATGGTCGTCGCGTTCGTTCGTCTGTCCGACCACCGGATACGTGACCGATCCCGACCGATTGTTTCAGGTCCTGCCGGTTTCTTGGCCCCGATGGAACGCGGTCCCGATTCACTACTTTCATTCGAGCGGCTGATCGATACGTGATGGGAAAAAAGAAAGCGGAGCTGCCAGCTCGCCGAGATTGGTGGCCACCGTTTTAGGATATCCTCCGCGCGATCACTTTTAAATATCTGCGTACCTCTGCTTCTTATTCCGCTTCTACTTTGCCACGCGTACTGCGCACTCTTCTGTTCTTCCCAATCTAGACGATACGTGTCCATTAAGAGTTTCTGTTCATTGTTGCTCTCGAGAGTACTATAAATTTGCGTATCCATTTGAGAGTACTTGAGAAATATTTTTATGCGTGTAGCTCTCAGATGAATTGCGATGGTTATATTACATAGCGACCTAGTTTAAAATAATACTCTAATTTAATGAAAACACGAAAATGTCCCAAATTATCCGTCCCTAAAATCTCCTGAGGCATTCCCGTCTTCGACCAATGAATTGGTCAAAAAATGGCCACTTCTTCTCAGTCTACGCACGATGACCTTAATATTTGGGACCAACCGTAGACTACACCGTCTCCGCGGTGATGCCAACGATAAAGACCAAGCTAATTGATGTTTATCCTATTTTAAATTCCAAGCTGTTCCCCATGTCTCAACGTTAACGTCGGCAACTCTCGCGAAGTACACGTTCATTACATTAATGACCGACATTACGGAACTAGAACCTAGAATCCCATCCGAGGATTTTTGCGGGCGGCTTTTTACCGACGACGCTCGTCAACAATGAATAATCGAGGGAATTGCTAATTACATGGTCGGGCCCGTGTAAAAATGCCGGCTTGACGAACGCTACGCCCATAAGGACGGAGGCATCGTAGCTCCATCAACCTGCTTACGCCCGTTTTCACCGGGCACGCCGAGATATCAGTCTCCGATATATCTCGAATGAGATCATTCGCCCGGGAGAGCGGTGCGAGGCGATATACGCCGTAGGTGTGCGGATGTTTTTTCATCCGGATGAAAAGCAGGTTGCGGCGGATAACGGCGGTTTCGATAAATTATTTAAATGAATTGTTCGGATACGCGGGAGAGCCGCGCGGCTGCATTCCACTCTCTGTACACGCCACTCTCGATTTAGTAAATCGGGCTCGCCGTTCCTTCTGTCTGACTCTGTGTGCGCGCCTGAAGAAAAATGGCCGAACGAAACGGGCGAGAGAAGTCAAAGTTTTCGCATGGGAGAGGCCCACGCGTGTGCGAACGCTCGACAAGCACGTGGGAAGCGCGAGCTGTAAGCGGTGATGCAACGTGGATATAATACAGATGCAAATATAAGTCGGTAACCGTTCGCATATAATTACACCTTGCTGGATTTAGTTTTACGACTGTATAACTTCCAGCCGGAACGGTTCACCTTTCTGGCATCCGACTTTTTCTCGCTTCCTACCACGTCGCCAATAAAGGAATCTCCAGGATGATTCTTACTTTCGTTTGATGACTGCGCTGTGCTTATGAACGACGAGTCGTGGGCGGATGGTAGCTGTGCGATTCTTTAAACGAACTTAAATTGATTTGTAGCAGAGATTTTATCGGTGGGACCGAGTAGATTCGTGATGGACCTTGGATGGCGCACGCAGTTGTCGTCGCATTCCCGTGGCAGCTAGGTCCGGTGAAATCCTTGCGTACCAATTGTCTTGTATACATATTTCAGACGGGTCCCATCGAGATCTCTCACCGACACAAATTTCCCCGACACGGTTTTCACCGACTCCAGATTTGACCGACAATAACTTTGGTCGACAACGCCTTTAACCGAAAACGATTTTGACCGACAACGAATTTCATCCACAACGACTTGAGACGAGCACAGTATGATAATACATACATATAATACATATGATAATACATACTGTGGTCATCTCAAGTCGTTGTGGATCAAATTCGTTGTCGGTCAAACTCGTTTTCGGTTAAAGGCGTCGTCGGCCAAAGTTATTGTCGGTGAAATGTTGTCGGTAAAAGCCGTGTCGGGGAAATTTTTGTGTGCTGATTTCGATGGGACCCATTTCAGACTCGCTTATTTCACAGTAAACCTGCTGAATATTGACAAAACAGTTGTCACGTCCGGTGGTGCACAACCATTAATAATAATTGATAAAATCAATCATGTATGACATACATTTTCTGAATTTCTTTTCATACTTGCTCTAATAATGTTGTACGGGAAGTAAAATATCAAATATTATAATTGATAATTAATATTAAACTATCGTATATTATACCACATTGCGAGCAATAGAATTAAGAAAAAACAATAGGTTGGTGACCTCTGATCTAAGAGAATGTGTAGAGAAATATGATCTAGCCAAGAGGATGATAAAAACAAATCAAAGATTAAACATCCGGTCGAAATGCAAACGACAAGTTAAGAAATGCGATTACTAAGAAATGATGAGGATGCACTCACTCCATGAAGATTAAACTTAGAACAATGGATTGACCAATCTATAAAAGGAATGGCTCTTCAACAGGACGAGCTCAGTCAACATCAAAAATTCGTCAGATATTCAGTTCAGTCAGAATCAGAAGTGGATTCGTAGACTGCGGATTTTATGCATTTATGACATAAATGGGCACTTACAATTTAAAGCAATTTAGCCCAATCACTATAATTTAGATTTAGTGATAACCCTTTGCAGTCGAAGCTAATTTAACTTGAAAATTAAACATTTCTTCCGACCCAGAATACTTCTATTCCTATGATTTTTTAAATTGTATGAATATGAACTTAAATGTGTAGTAATTGATTAGATACCAACATATTTAATAATGTAAACAATATTGTGAATAATGCTGCAGCAATTTTTAGTGGTGACACTCTGAATCACCCATCAACTGCCAAGTACTCAATTCTAAGTGCACTCAACTATCTCCTCATCCAAAAGTTATAAAATTTCAATATTACTGCACACCGAGTCAGGACACGTGTAAAACAAGCAAGTATGTACGTAGAGAAGATTTAATTATAAAACAATCGCAGAGAGGCGTTATCATCAGCATCCAGCAATAATTATCGACGGTACGGTGGGTGGATCGTAGACGAGATGAATTGGACCTAATGGAGACGCTCGAGAGGCCGAAACGAGGTCGTCGATGGCTCATTACATAATTCACTGAAGGGTCGAGGAATATTGAAACGGTGTCATCGATAATAATAGGAGCCACATAATTAATCGGCAGGAATGATACCGCCAGTTTCGGGTGTCCAATCAGAACTGAATAAAACCCATGAAAACCGGAACGCCTAAACAAACAAAGACCCGAAACGATTCGCGAACCGTTGGGTTCAGCGATCGTGAACTTTCTCGAAAGGGGATTAGGATCGTTGGTTCCGTCAAAGGAAGAGGAATAGGGTGACGACAACTATATCCTTGCGTGCAAAAGACAAGAGGCGCTGCGATGGTTCTTCGAGCAGTGCCAGCTCTAGCATGTTAGCGGCCCGCGTCCCGATATATTTACGCGAACGGGGAGACTTCGGTAAAACGGTGGCATCGGTCCAGCAGCCACGTTACGGAAATAGATTTCGGCTGTGGCAATGCAACAGCTCCTTGTAGACGAGCGCCGCCGAGCAGTCGGAAGCAGCCAGTACCGTGACGACCAGTTCCCGAGGAAAACCGGAGAAATCGCCTCCGCGAGGTCCCACATGAATGTGAGTGCGAATATTCCTTTCACGAGTGCGTTATCCGGTGCATCGTGGCCGCCGCGCCGCGCCGGTAACGCTCTGATACGGGCCAGAGTGCGGCTTTTGTTCTCCAATTCTCCGTTTTGTTTCGACGCCCGTGCTGCATCCGCCTGGAAGTTCGCGCGGATCTCTCGGACCCCCTCAGCGCGCATCTTCGTTAGCCCCTCCTCTGCTCGCCCGCCAGTGACTGTGGAACAAAAACCAGATACATAGATCGGACATTATCCGGGAACTGTAAGATCTCATTACCGTCGAGAATTCCTGGAATTCCCGAGACATTCCTCGTCGAGATAGAAGATGTATTCTCTGCTGAAATAGAAAAGCATAAATTCTTCTGGATTGGTTTAGCGTGTTAGGCCGAGTCGTAGGTAACGGGATTGGGAGAAAAAGTGAAACAGAAGTTGTTTTTAACGGTAATGCACTACTGCCTTTATTTTCAGCCGAGCGGACCCAATTTCTTCGGGTTTTGTGCATTCGAAACTTGACAGCTATTAATATACCCGACGTTAGGATGCAGGTTCGCAGTAGGCTCCGTCTTATTATGCTAGAGAGCGTAAATTTCGCCGATCTCTGCCCACGCTTTCGTAAACATCGGTGACGTCGACACGTTCTCGAACATCATTCCCGGGGTTAAGGGGATCGGGTCGATTCGCGCAATTAGAAATTGCGTAAAGGTTCGTTAGAGGCCGGTTCCCCATGCTCTCCGGGAAGGCGATCGCGATTTCACCGGTTTTACTTTCGCCGAGGGGAAAACAAAAGGCCATCGCGGGACGCGCAATCAGCAGCGCCGGCGATTTGTCGCGTGAAAACCCGTGTCCTCGTGGCGGAAGTCTCGTGCTTAGGAGAACCGGAAGCGGGACCAGTTTGTTTATGAAGACACGCGATGCTCGACTGATGAGCAGACAGTGGCGACGCTATCACGGCGAAAGCATCTGCGCGCGGCGTTCTTTTCCAGAGAATTGCCGGGGAAAACGAGTGTTTACGAGGCGTCTTGTTTCGTTAAGTAATCGGGAGGGACTCGCCGCGCCGCCTTGTGAAACGTGTCGGCGAGGCTGTTTCGTTAATTGCACGCCGCGAAACGTTCATCTCGACGCGGTAGAATGATGTCGACAGCCGAGACGCTTGTAACGCGAAATCCCGGTGGAAGATCGATCGGCGCAATAAAGCAACAGGGAAGATTATTACATAGTCGGAGAACTGTTTCGCGGAGGGTCTCCATCGGCGGCGGATAGGATATAGGGCTTGGACCACCTCCAAGTTCCGCAGACTTTAGCAGTTTCATCGAAAAATAGTGGCTCGTAAAGCGCAGCCGGCACGGGTCGGCCCTCGGAGATCCCCGTTTAAAATTATCGCGTATCCACGCGAAAATTCCGATACGGTCTCCCCCGGTTGAATGGGGCTGGCTCGCGATAAGGCGAATCGGTTCCCTCGCGCGGAACGATCGCGCTCGGCGCCGTTTCTAAATTTATAATTCTTGGGAATCAGGTGCTTTGTTGCTCTTGCATAGGACAGAATAGCCGACTAGAACAAAAGAGACGGAACCGCCGCGAAGAACAGAAGGGGTAAACGTTCTAAAGATACGTATGGCTCTAATTCGAGGTTTCTAATTCACGCGCGTGGAACTCGCGCCGCGCAGCGCGGCGTGCTGCCGCTCGGCCGACTGGAACCGCGGATAGAATATTATTTTTCCGTCCGGGCTTTCCGTCGACTGTTCCACAATATTATCGTTGGTCGAGAGGAAAACGGGCTGCACCGACGAATAAATTCTAATTTTTCTCGCTAGAAAAATACTTTGAAATTCCGTCGGGAATCCCGCTTGAACTTTCAGTCCGCGGGAGCGTGCGGAACGCTCCCGCGGAGGCGGACGGACTCCGTTAACGTAATCCCGATAGAAACGTTGAATGAATGCGCGAGCATAACCCCGCGATATTTACGGATTCTCCGCATTCGTGTCGACCAGCAGAAATATAGTGTCGCGTGCCATTCCGCTCGATTTTATTTCGAGACGCGGAACCACGATTTTTCCCTCCCCGCAGAAATAGACGTGATTTCCGTTGCCCGCCGCCGGCGCGATAGAATCGTCTAGGATGACGTCAGGCTTTCTCGAGGACCCGCTCGAGAAATCTCGGCGGTGCATCCTCGAAATTACTCGGCCACCTAATCCAAGGTGCGATGACATGAATTCGCGCGCCGCTTGGCACCCGAGCCCTGCCAGCTTGTCTCGAGTCTCGACGCCTCGATTCGTGGTTGCGTGTAAAAACGCGCTCAGCCGATAAACAATAGCCGCCCGCACGCCACTAGAATCGCAAACGGCGCACTGTTTACCAGGAATATTTAGGTCGCTGTACACGCTGGCTTACTTTCCGTTCGCCGGACGAGGTATACGGTCCGGAATTCTATTAAATATTGTCCCGTTAACGTTCGGGCTTGAAATTTGTTTGGAAAACGTGTCACATAGTTGCACAGATGTGACACATTGATTACACGTACGAGTTACGATATAAATATAAATGTGAGAACGCGAAGGAGAATATTCAGATTTATGTACTTACTCGCGTTTCTCACAGTTACGGGGGACCATGAGAAAACACGAGCCCCCGATTGTTTGCATAGGCGCGCGAACATTGCGAGGTTGTTTGTACGAAATCGACGAATCTCTTTTGCAGAACCCGGGAGCTGAAAAATGGCGCCCGATGGCCATTTCGAACCCCTCGACTCGGCTGCGCATGGCAAGGTCCATGCCCCACTGGGTAATGGTACGCAATCTTTAAATTATCAGTAGACAGCGGATTTTATGCATTTATAATACATTGTAAAAACATTGGAAGAATTTACAAATACTGTTATATTATGTTCGACCTATATTCAATGTATTAAGAAAGAAAATAAATTTCTATTTCGCTCCAGTTTAATGCGATTTTGGTTGAAAATTTTGACTTTATTTAATTCCACTTTCTTAAAATTTGTCTACAAATATTGAAAATTGCATAAACATCCGCAGTCTACTAATTATCAATCATCGATTGTTGTATATTTGTAAAATATTGTGGTGGTCCATTTACCTTGAAACAGTCAATTATTACGGACAGTTAATTAGTATTATTATTAATAAAAAATATGGATTTCCATTTGAAAAAATGAAGTTGTACTTCATCTGACCCTTAAAGGGCCACTACGGAAAAATGTGCATAGCGCCATTAAATGTGCCTCTTCATATGAAGAATATTTTACATAAAACATTTTTTCATATTCCTGCTGGTTTCCGTAATAATTGACTGTCTCGAGATAAATGGACCACATTTAATATTGGTAATAGCAAAGCATGCGAGAAAAAAGTCGGACAACATTTTCACGTTTCGTTATGCCCTTTTAATGATGTCACCTTCGCAGGCCCAACAGCAGAAG
Organism: Lasioglossum malachurum; assembly: GCA_028455605.1. Classification (NCBI taxonomy): domain Eukaryota; kingdom Metazoa; phylum Arthropoda; class Insecta; order Hymenoptera; family Halictidae; genus Lasioglossum; species Lasioglossum malachurum. Next base: position 27,244,930 of record CM052315.1, read on the forward strand.
GAAGCGGAACATCAGCACCAGCGACGACCGCCGACCCCGCCGAAGGTACCACCACCGTCGCTCTCGGGGGACTGTGGTGACCCTGACTACGAGATCATCGAATTTCCGACCCGACCGCAACCCCAGAACCATAAGTCCTTGACGCCGAACGCGAAGAAATGCGCCCTGTGTGGCACCGAGAACGTGTTCGCCCGTTGCGACACCTGCAAAGAGAACTACTGCGAGGCCTGCGACGACATGAACCACAAACACCCGAAGAGGAAGCACCACGTGCGCAGGAGGATCCTAACGGATCTGGCGACGAAAACGCGACCACCGCTGCCACCGAAAGGAGAGAACACGTCGAATCCACCCCCGATACCGCCACCAAGGCGAAACCGCAAGAGTCAGGTAGGATGCGTTCTGGCCTGAGGCTTTGATCCCCTCCCGTGAACTTTCTTCCAGGACGACCAGCCTTAGGTGCTCGCATCCTCCAGCCGTAATCCTGCGTCGGATCATGGGGTCGAAATCGATCGAAATCCTCGGGAACCTGGTTGCGAGATCCATGTCAATTCCACCTACCGATTTTCTTTTTATCATCCAACTGACCCCTTATTTTCTCACCCTTGATATCAATCACTGGAATCGTCGAAGCTGCTTCGTTAAAACGGCACTGCGGATTTTATACAATTTACGAGGAACTAAGACGCAGCTCGGTTGATGGGTTCTCATATCCAAGCGAAGGAAATGTCTAAGAGCCTCGCGGGTAGAAAAGTGGAGCAAACTTCCAGTATCTTAGCCACCTGATCCAGGTTTTGACGGCGATGCAATTTATCCCTGCTAGGGATTTCACCGTTCCTATCTAGCAGGTGGTGCGTGGAAGATTGAACCTCCCTCTGCGCGTGCTCCTAAATGCGTATAGTGTTACTTTCTTGCCACCCGTTAGACTCGTTGACGTTTACACAAATATCCGCAGGGTAGTCGTAATCGAACGATTCTCCGCGTAGTTCGCAGTCTCCGCAACTTCGTCTCCCGACGAGTTCGATCGTTCTCGATGTTGTTCAAACACGCTCGTGTATTGTTTACCCGTTTCGCACGACCAGATTGTTGATTTTTAGCGAAACGTCACACCGAGGCAACGAAGATTGTTATTGTGCGTCGGCCGCAACAGATTTTTTGATAATTACGTTACGCTGCTCCGTAACGAGCAGAGATTTCAGATTGTATATTGTCGTTGGTTTTGTCGAATACACCACGTTACCGCAAAAACACCACTGCCGTATTCACTGATCCCGCTCTGTCACTCTTTCACACAATTTCACGACGAAGTAACGGGCGGGAAAAAACGAACAGGGACGTAGTAATTGATTCTCTCGAGTCGAAAAAGGAAAACAGAACGCGGCGGGTATGATCCGCCGCGGAATTGTCGGTGAATATGGCAGAGCGTGGTGAACACGGTGATTTCTCATTACTATGTGCTACTCCGTATTTCCCGTACCGTTACTGGTACAATGGACACGTTTAACCACAGCGTTTGATACACATTGTTCAGGCACGCCGATTCTTTTCAGCCGAGTCGATCGTTTCATTAACCAGACGCCCGTCGCCTTCGACTTTTCACCTACCTAGGTTGCAAAACATTTTCTCTTTATCCGTCGTTATTTTATTTGATTTTGTTCGCTAACGCTTTCTTTATTTACCGATCCAGCCAGCCATCTAATCCCGAGCGACGCTTCCCCAGCTGCGACAGACTCGCCACGACCACGCAGACATACACTTTCGTTTCGATTATGTTCTTTCATTTTGTTTCTTTTGATTTTCTTTGTGTTACGCATTCTCGACCATCCAAGAATTCCTGCCGTAGAATCCACAGTTACCGAGAACAACACTGCGAACGGTGTTCGGCTCAGCCTCGACCGTGTAATAAAGTTCAGGTTTCCGCGCTTAGGCTAAATCGACGCAAAGCCAGGGACCCACGAATCTCTCCTTGATCGAGAGAGTCGGCAGCTTGAAGCGAACACTACCGGGCAGGCCGCTAACGGCGACCCTAGATACGAAAACCGTGTCGAAAACCATGCAGGCCGCGAAAGACGCCGCTCCCGTCGAACCACCTGGAGGACAAGGCACTGACAAAATGTCCACGCTACAGGTAAGAAACGTTCGCCGGGTTCATAGACGATCGGACATTCTCGACGCGGACATTTTCATGCAGCCCGACTCCAAGGATAATGATCGAGCACGCCCGATCGTCTATGAATAGGTGTAGAACGATCGTGTATTTAAGAAAAGAAGCAAACAAAGAGCTGCGAATCTTCAGGAGAGATACAGGAAGTACCAGGAAGCGATGCGTGCTCAAGATGCGACCAGGAGGAGGCATACTTCCAGTGATATTTCGAGGGACACGATGAACATGAGGCCGCTTAGTATGGGGAACCCTAGAACGGCGCCACCGGTGCCGCCACCGCCTCCCCCTAGATCAATGATACAGTCAGCGAGCGTCTGCGATTTATCCTCGCCGCATATGTGGAATCCTGGAATGCATCAGGTAATTAGCGTTAAGCATATTCAACTTTCAGATAGCCTCTGACGCTATCTACCTCGGAATAGATCGCTATGACGCTTGAAACACGGCACTGCTGCCGGGAGATCGAAGTGACTAGATTTGGTATTATAGTCTTGTCTCCCGTAGTGTGACTTTCGTCTCTACGGATAGTGTTACTGGGGGCTATGCTAGAATGTAACACTATGCGAGGGAAGACTGTATATCAACCGGAAAAATGCATTTACGTAGATATCAATCGACTTGTACGAAAGAAATTTTCATAGATGCAATTCTCAAGAGAAATCCTTTCGCGCAGGCTCAATCCATGGCTCACCTAGGCCCGGGAGGCATGCCCATGATGTGGTACCCGCCGAACGGTCCCTGGGACATGCCCATGGGCGGCTCGACGATGAGCCTGAACCATCCTGCGATGTGGGGCTACCCCATGGGCTACCCTCCATCGCAAATGCTACCACCTCACTATCCAGGATCGCACTCAAGACCGCACAGTCCAGCGAGAAGCATAAAGTCCAGCAGGAGATCCAGGGCAGCGTCGCCGTCGCCGAGTATGAAGTCCAGGAAATCGCTGGCTTCTAGATCGCGATCGAGGAGATCGCAGGGGTCGCCGTCTGACGCGAGCTCCGAGGACTCTGGGGACTCGGACTTTGACGATCGACTGTCCCGCAGCTCCAGAGGCACGAGACGGGGAAGCATCCCCAGGAGTAGGCAGAGGAGTTACCACGAAGATGATGGCAGAGCTCTGCTGAGGAACCGTCGCGAGTAAGTCGATAGCTTCAGTTCCTAGTGTAACTGCTTCGGCGAGGTTTCGTAAGTTGTAGATTCATTTGAGAGCGGAGTCGAACGCTTGCTGCCAGACAGGACCCTCTCACAATGATGAGAAACAAGAGATCGAGCGATTTTATAGAAGCATGTTTGGTTTTGTCCAGGCGGCTGATGTCGGAAGAGAGGGTGATGAGCACCGAGGAGTGGTCGGAAAGTCCGAGCAGGCGTCACTCGAGGAACTACGACGACCTTCCGAAAAACACAGTGACCTCACGGCGACGTTACGAGCAAGACGACCGCAGACTCTCGAGGCTGGATTCGCGGATCGATCGCGTCCCGAACGGCGGCTACAGAGATCGTCGAAGACGAAGCACCGACGAGGAGTCGTCCGACAGGAGATCCAACGTGCCGACTCGGTCCAGAATGACCAGCTCCTCCGACGATCACTTCGAGAAGGTTGAATCCGCGCCGAGGAGAAGGGACGACGTGGTAGCTCCGCGAAGAGCCTCCTCCGTGCGCAGGGACGTGGGACTGGACGAGTTCGATAGATCTTCCCGGCGAGATTCCAGAAGATCCTCGATCGAAAGCGACGCGCAAGCCCCGAGGAAAACGCCGTCGCGAGACTCGTCCTCCAGGAGGAACCAGGAAACCGAGAGACTAGATAAAGAAGAAGAGGAAGGCGTGCCGCGATCAGCCGCGAGGGCCCAACGAAGTCGAGATCCCTCGCGCGATCGGGAAATGGCGAAGCGAGAAACTCTGAAGAGGGAATCGTCGCTGGAGGACACGGAGAAGTCAGCCAGACGGGGCTCCGATAACCAGAACAGCCGGAAGACGCCGTCTCGTGAGCCTGGTCCCAGGAAGCGGGAGATCGTGGATCGAGAGACTTCGCGGCCAGCTAGCAGGAACCAAGAATCGCAGAGTAGAGAAGTTGAACCGAGGCCGATGGAGAAACGAAGGGAAGAGAGTCCTCGGAAGAAGGAGGATCAGATAGCCAAGACTGTCAAGAGTCCAGAAAGACGAGATTCGGACGAGAAAGAAGCTAATCGCGAGAACGAGAACGCTTCGGTGAAAGATGCTGCGAGCGAATCGAAGGTGCCGATGGAGATACCGAAAGAGGAATGGGCCTGCGAGCACTGCACGTTCCTGAACAACGATAAGGACCGCGTCTGCGTGGTCTGTTGCAAAACCAGAAGCAGCGCGCTACCACCTAGCCCCGAAGAGTCCCCGGATGAAGTTCCCATGAGCGAGCCGCCGAAAACCGAGTCAGCGACGCCGTCCAGCAATCCGAGCGACCCCAGCCCCGACCTCGAGAAACGGACGAGCCTGTTAAAGATCTCGAACAGCGAAGAGAGCGGGGACAGTGGCTCGGCAAAGAATAAAGGTAGAGCAAGGCGCAAAATCAGCTTTTCCTTCGGTACCAAATCGCACAAGTGAAACGAACCGCGTGGTCCCATTTGTCGCTGCCCGACCTCCGAGTGTCTCTCCCTTGTCCCTAATCCGCGAGGTGTTCGAGGCGTGTTTCTACGTTCGCCGATCTTCCCCTTTCATTTCTTTTTTAACGAGAAAGAACGAAATTGCGATGGAACAGAATGGATTGTCCCCCGTTGTCGATGTATACCCTTCGATGAATAATAAAGAGACATGCACACTGTTTCGTACGCAAAAGTCCACTGGAAACCGAATGCATAGTCGTATTTGAAACGAAGCCTGCGTCTCGTCACCTCTCGGCCATGTCTGGTGCGTTGTTGTTCATTCAAGAGGAGAGCTGGCTTTCAAGCACGACCGTGCATTTGGCTGGTGTTCATTCGATCCTCACGAACACACTGACTCTAATCGATTCTTAAAACTGAAAGACAGATTAAAGTGGCCCGATTGTGTCCCCTTGTTGTTGGAACCGTCTTAGAAAACCTTCTCCCGACGAATACAGGGTACATTTCGTTGTAACGAGTACACACGAGAATACAGTGTCATGGAAAAACAGTGGCTCGCTGAGAATGATGAAGTGACCTTGAATTTGCAGATACCGCGAAGCTGGAAGACACGTCTGCGGTCGTTGCCGAGGACACGCTTCCGGGAGCCCCGTCGGTAGCGAAAGACGCGTCGTCATCGATCGTGAACGGTACATCGCCTATTGAGATCACGCAGGACGTATCGGTCGCGTTTGCAAAAACGAACGGCGAGGACGCGCCGTCAGCAAGGCGACCGATGCTCGCGAAAAGCCACTCGGTCTCCACTGGAACATCCCCGCCGCCACAGAGCATTTCGACTCAAGTAAGCAAATCTAGGACAGAAAAGAAGACTATGGTGATTTTTCAACAGCATCGAGGAGCTTCGTAAATTCAAGCAATAATCAATTTTTAGACGTACGACTACCTTCCTGCGAGGGGAGGCTCCGGACTCACGAGAACAGCGTCGGTCTCGAAAGGACTACAATATTACGAAGACAGTGACGCGGAGGTAAACCGTTCAACGAAAGATCAAACTCTGTCGAACTCCCCATAACATAGAAGAAAGGAAAAAACAGTAAAGGCCATCGGAGAATATCTCAATAATCTGAAGTTATTCGTCCCGTTCGAGTTTCGTGAAATATCCTTCGGGGAAAGAAATGTTTGAAAGAAGAGCCTCGCGAGGTTTCCGGCCGACCCGCTTCTCCCTATTTTCCAAATCCGTCCGCGTCAAAGGCAAAGCTCGCAATTAAAATACCCCCAATTATTTTGAACTCGTATTTGGGCCGCGCTATTGGCCGGGCCTTTGAGAGCTTGGCGAAGTCCGCTCGAACCGAGCCGTTCTTTGCGCGAGCCAAAAGCGCCCTTAAATTTTTAATGGCACGGCCAGAGAGCGCGGCGCGGCGGCGCGCGGCTAACGAACGGTTTAATGAAAAGAGCCATTCGGAGCGTTTGTTTCAGGAGCCAACCAGGTTCGCGAACAGCCCGGACCTCTATCCGCGAGGCCAGGAGCAGTTTCTTCAGCAACTGATCGCTGGCGCCGCCGGCAGGGACCGAACCCGACGGAATTCCATCGACTCGACCCATCTCTATTATCGTTCCAGGGTAAACTTGCCTGTCCCCCCAAGAGAGCCAACGGTTTCTAATCCCGTCTAATCCACACGCTCTGCGCTTAACAGTTTTAATCTGTAATCGATGTTGATTTGAAGTTCCGTAGCCTCGGTGTGAACGTAGGCAGGATCGCCGGCAGCCCCTGTTCGCGGGTCTTATTCATCGTTGATTGTCTTTGCTTCCGTAGTAGAACTGATTAATCCGTGTCCTGGTGTGGTTTCCGAAAATTATTCATTCCGATAGAACACACCTGTACACGTAACACCGTCGCCGCGCCGATCGTCGTCACTACTGGACAGAGGGCATCTCGAGACGATCGACACCTTATCCGGATCGATTTTACCACGCACCGCGTTAACCACCCTTTCCCCTGCGGAGTTCTTTTTTTCCGGGGGTTAGTTAGCCGACCGATGAATTAATTTCATGTTTCAGGAGCCGAGCCAGCCTAGATTCCTCGAGGCGGGCCCTAGTTCCCAAGGAGTTTCAACGTTGACGCGGCAAGGCTTAGAAATTGTCGAACTTCTGCGAGAAGCCGAGAGGCACGGTTACTCCACCGACGACGTTCAGGTGGCTTTATCGCAGGGCGCTACCAACCCCATCGACTGGCTGAAGGCGCAGTGGCCCCATTTGGTGGAGACGGTGCAAGTTCTCGCAACTACTCAGGGAAAAGAGCTGAAGGAAAACAATATCGGCGCGATCACCGCCGCCGAGGCGAAGGAGGCCTTAAGATTGGCCAAGGGCGACGTGTGGAACTCCGTCGCCATCGCTGTGCAACGTAGGCAGATCAAAGTATGTCCCCTATCCGCTTTCTCAATTTCAATGATTTCAATTCAACGCTAGTTGAATAAGAGCATTCGTGCGTATTCGTCCATTTTCGTTGTGTGTACACTACTCGTAACCTCTTATTTTAACACTAAACCTACCACCGCATTTTTTTATTCCAGTATATGTTATAATAAAAATCGCACAAAATATAAATAAATTTATATGATACGGTAGACATCAGTCATTTTTGATGACCGGTAGGTTTAGAGTTAAAGAAATACATGAAGACGTGAGAAAGATTTCACCGAAACAGAGAATGGGTGAATCTTCACTTGAGCAGCGTACGGGTGTCGAACGTATCGGTAGAATCCGGTTAGGAGTAACATAACTGCGGTTTTGCGGTGCGCTTTAAGTACTACCAAGTTTTCGTTGACATAGAATTTCGACTGACTTCCACAGTGCGAGGAAATAATGAAGAAAGGCAACTTCGCGACGGCGGAAGTTGTGAAAGCGCTGGAGAATAACGCCGGCGCCGAGGACGCAGCTTTATTCGAGCTACAAAAGAATCAGCTCAAGCCGTTTTTGATGAGGATCTGGGGTCCTCCGGTTGGGGTAGAAAATGACGAGGCTGCACCGCGGAAAGGTCAGCGAATATTTCACCGTTTAGAAGAATAGCGATGGCAGTTCTTCCGTGGCGTCGGAACGCTTTCGGCCAGGTCGACGCCCTTATTCGCCGGTCCCTTAATATTCCTCTTTCAACGAAGGAACTGCTTAAAAAATAACCGAATCTCTTAATCTACTTCGACACTTTGGCAACCGGAATGTAGAACTACAATGTTTAATTCACGCAATTTTCCATTTAAATTCTCTATCAAGCAGCGCTAGCGTGTCCCTCGAATTGAATTATTGAAACGTAACCGGATCGCCGAACTGAATTATATATTTTTCAATCAAACGCGCTGTAGAGCTCTCGGGAGTGCGACTTCTTTCAAAATAGCCGCGCCTCGAGTATTAAAGGTTCGCACTCCTGAAAAACGTTGTCCCTGATTTTCGGCAATATTCCAGATCGTTTCGATGTCGGAAATCGATCGATAAGCATTTTGAAAATGTATATTTTTCATTGTGTTGCGAAGGAATTGTTAAATCACTCTGTGAATTCTCAGGCTAGGACAGTTATAATCATCGAGCGTGATTGTTCTAGATGCGACAGGTGCGGTCGGTGGTGGTACGGGTGTTCCCGAACAGGTTTCCAACGTGTCGGACTCAGAAGCGCGGAAGCAGGTAATATCACCAATTGTTGAAAATTTCGTGGCGTTGCAGGCCGACTTTCAAAACCAAGTGGCGGCCCTCCGACAACTGACCGATAACTGGCAACTCGATAAAGACCCCCTGAACACACCCGGTAATAAGCCTGATAATCTGCATGAAGGTAACGCTGATCACCGACAAGTTCTAATCGATCAAAATCTGGTCCCAAGGGCCGTACAACACCTCGAAGTAGCCGAGGCTCAAAAAGCGCCGGATAATCGACACGCGATCGGCCCCAACGACGATTCAATGCAAACGACCATAAACGAAATTCATGTATCCCCTAACCCAGACAATACCCTGCTTAAAAAGCCTGAGGCACCTGCTGACGTAAAAAATCAAAATGAAAACACATCGCCTGTGAATGCCAGCGAGGAAACGACGGAACAGATTTCAAACAATACGGAAAGTTCATTACCAAATGTTCAAAATAAAGAAAAAGTAGTTGAAGTGATTTTAGACGCCGAAGTACCAAGACCCAAAGATCAAAATGAAAAATCATGTCTGATGAATATCGCCGCAGAGAAGAAGGAACAAATATCCAACACTACGCTAAACTTATTACCAAATAATACAAATAAAGAAAAAGTAGTTGAAGTGGTTTTATATCCCGCCAAAGTACCAACAGATCAAAATGAAAAATCGTCTCCGGTGAATATCACCGAGGAAAAGAAAGAACAAATATCAAATCCTACGCAAAACTTATTACCAAATGTTCAAAGTAAAGAGAAAGTAGTTGAAGTGGTTATAGATGCCGCCAAAGAACCAAAAATCGAAAATAAAAGTGAAAACACATCTACCATAAACATTGGCAAAAAGAAAGAAGAAATATCAAATACTGCGGAAAGTTTGTTACCAGATAATAAAGATAAAGAAGAAATAGTGTTTTCGGATCCTGCTAAAGAACCAAAAACCAAAGATAAAAATGAAGAATCGTCTACCGTGAATATCATCGAGGAGAGGGAAGAAGAAATTCTATCAAAGGACGACAAAAGCAAAGAGAAAGTAGCTGAAGTGACTTTGGATCCTAAAAAAGAGTCGAAGGGAGGACCGACTGAGCTGCAAAAGAGAAATGTTAATGAAAGGGACAGTCAGGAATTAGCACGGGATATTTTAATCATCGACCGAAAAGGCAATGACGTTAAAACTTCCGCGACAAATGTAATCAAAGTAGAGAAGGACCCGGCACAGACCTCGTCAGAAAATTCATTACAGGACTCCAGTACTAAGAAAGTAGAACAAACGATTCTAGATCTTGATAAAGAGGCGAAGGATCGGCTCACAAAGTTACCAAAGAAGAAACTCGAGCTCGAGGACAAAAGTAAGGAGGAAGTCGTGGTGGAAAAACCGGGAACAAACACCGAGGCAGATAAACTATCAGCGGGAGTAGAATTAAAAGTACTACACACTTCGGAGGGAAATAAAGAAGAAACAAGAGGATCAACTTCGGACGTAGCCCGAAAAGAGAACGAAAAAATTCTTCCACGGGATGTACAAAACAGAACCGCGTCCCGAGAGACATCTGATCCTGGTGAGAACATTATGGCAGCAAATATAGAATCTCTGTCACCTGGAAGCTCAACCAATCCTGCAGAGTCAAGCGTACTACCAAACGATTTGCAACGAACAGGAACGCTGAAGCAACCTAGCTCGGTAGACAAGGAAAAATCACGAAATCCGTACAGTCCGCATAACGAAGCTGTAATTAATACATTGGAACAGCCAGGTAAACCACAAGGGGCAGATGTTTCGGGAGCAAGAACAGCTGAAAGCAAGGATTCGACTGGGCAGCCGAGCGAGTCAGCCGCAGCTACGCTCGAAAAACAACGATCACCGGTCATTACGCCGGAAAACAGTTCTTCGAGCGATGTGCCGCAAGAAACGCCGCAGAAGAGCAACGAGACGCAAGTGGCCACGGTGGAGGCATTGATATCCGCGGTGAAATCGCTGCCGGAGCAATTGCTAGGCCCGTTCATGTCGGCGATGCAGATGTTAGCCCCGAAGAGATCCGTCGCAGTCGATCGATCGAACGAGATCGGCGTCGACGCGGTTGCTAAAGCGGTGGAGGAAAAGGGAGCAGGGATAAAAAAGGTCTCGGAGTTTTCCGGAAGTCGACACAAAGGGGAGAGCGAGGAAGATGGCGTGAAACTTCGGGCGAGGAAGATTGCCGGTGATACGAGAGACTCCGCGCTCGAGACAACGGAATCTGCGACACCCGAAACGACCACGGCAGTCATCAAAAAGCTACAAGAACTCGAAACGGTACGTAGATGCGGGGAAGGCGGTAGCGTTGTTGAAACTAACGTAAAAGAGGGGATAATGGAGGCGCTTGAAAACTCAGAGGAAGCGAAATTTGACGGTAATGAGGTCTCAAAGGATCCGTCGAATCAGGACGCGAGAGCCACGCTGTGCCAGGGCGTGGATACAAAGGAGACGGTATCTAGAAACGACGCGGCCAAAGTAAGTTCGCAAAAATGTCCAGCGGAAGTCGCGGACGACGCTATTAGCCCCGAGCCTCCAGTGGACGCTGATCGCAAAGATGACGCTAGGCGGACCGCAAGCGAACCTTTGGACGTCGACGTGAAAATGCTAAGTACCGACTCATCAGCTCATCATCTCGAGACAGACGTAAAGAACGAAGAACCATCTGTAAAGGAAGCGAACGACTCTTCCGAGAATAGTACTAAAGACTCTCGACCTAACAATGCGACTTTTAGCGACGAGTCATACATTGCGCATAGTTTAACGGGGCATAACGAAGTCATTGGCGCGCGATCATTATCAAACGAGACGTCATCCTCATTGGCACGTGACTCGGAAGCATCTGATCGTGAATCATCCGACACGCGGACGCATACCATCAAAGTTCAGAGCAGCGGTGATAACCGTGTGGAATTAATTGGATGTTTGGCCACTGACAATAAGAATTCCGCGGAAGTTGGTTGCAGTGCTAATGATTTGACTAATTCCTCTGTAACGCTGACGCTAAACTCACCCGCTGTTGCCGAACCCCTCATTTACGAATCATCGGAAGTCGATGATCGGGTTTCGAAAATGATCAGGAACGAAATTCCTGACGATTCCAAAGTCCTTGTTGAAGTGTCCGGTGAAGCTAAAATTCCAGCGGAAAATTCTATAGATTCGAAAGCCGTTGAAATTTCACAGGCGTCGAAAATCGATGCTCGTGAAATTGAAAATCGAGAAAACTTCAAAGAAGAAGTTTCCGATGATGTTAACAGTGTTTCCGAGCGTTCTGTCAATACCGAAACCTCGGAGCAGAAAGTTTTAGAGAATTCGGAATTTGATGAAATTTCGATAGATTGTAACGAAGTGAAACCTGGAACAGTAGGGTCTATGACTGTGAAGGATTCTAAAATGATTGCAAACGTTCCTCCGGACACTGAAAACCTTGTTAAAGAAATTCCTCAGGATTCTGCGGCTCCTGTGACTGAAATGTTAGAAAATTCCGAAAATCTCAAGACAGAAGTTCCCTTGGATCCCAAAACGTGTGCTTCTGAAATTTCGAATGATTCCGAAACCAGATCACAGGAAACGTCCACTAAATCTGAGCCCCCGGTTCGAAATCTGCCAGAACCACAGAACACACCTTCCCTAGTCCCGGAAGATAGCAACGAAACACCAGCAACTAACACTTCTGAGAAAGCTGAAGATCTTGAACACGTTGCTCATGAAATTACTAACGATTCCGAACCCGTGGACTTCGAAATTTCCGAGAAGCCCGAATCTGTTACGCAAGAAGCTACCACAGATTCCGAAGTCAGTAATCAGAAAACTTGTAACGATCCGCAGCTCGCGACGCAAGAAATTTCTAAGGACACGGTTGCTATTGTTCACGAGGTATCCGGGTGTCCCGAAGTTTCTAACGAACCGCAAACGCTTCCCCTTGAAATCTCCAGGTGCCCGGTGCATGTGTGCGAAAAAGTGGAGCAGCCTATCTCCGTTGCATGCCACATTCCTCAGCCCGCTGACAAAATCGATATTCGTCCAATAACTTCCGTAAGTAAGTCGTTCAGCTCTGACGGGAAACCGGGTAGAAACGGGCACACTGTATCGATGTCCATCGACGGAAACAATGAGGTAACGGGAGACGTCTCTTCGAATGGAGCAAAGAATGATTTAAATAGAGCAGAGGGAACCGAAGATCTCGAGGAGGATTCGAAGAACGAACATTCTTCGGCCGTTCCGGCCGATCGAGACACTTCAACGTCTCTGGATCCCTCTTCAATTCCAAACGAGATCGCCGCGAATAAAAGCCCCGAGGCACTCGCGACTGCCGAATCGACGATTTTAACTATTTCAAGTGACTCTCGTATTATCGGTCCACGGTCGAACTTGCATACTTCGGACACCGAATCCGTCGTTAACAAGCTAAATTCTATAGACGCCAACAAAATTCCGGAAACTCTTGTCGATCCTAATGATATTGCCGATATGTCACGTAACATATCGACGTCCGCCTCGAGCACGGAAATTACCCCAGTTGTGTCGGATTCGGCAACTTCTTCTAACAAGCCCTCCAGCGTAAAGGATTCGAATAACAACGCGCCGGAGTTAACGTCTTCCAAAGTTGAAGCGACTAACATCGAACAGCGAAATGGATTGATCGACGCGACGACCCGTTGCAAGGTGATCGAGTGTCAGCCTGGAGTGCCGGAGGTCATCGAAATCAACATAACCGAGTGTCCGATGATAGCAGTGAACGAATGCGCGCCGGTGATCAACTTGGAAAGAAGTTCCGAAATGTCCGAAGTTGCGTCCACGCAGAAATCGGTCGGACCAATCGCAGAACCTGAAATCGAAGAAACGGCAAATGAGATTGAGACGGCCGTGATTGTAAGAGCGCCGACCAAGGAGAGATCGAGATCTCCCGGCAAGAAGATCGGCAGAAGGAAATCGCCGGTGAAGGTGGTGAGGAAGCCCACGGGTATACCGCGGCGAAATTATGGCAAAATGTGTCCGAAGGGTGCGGGATCGAAGTGCGTTTCGCGAGCGAAAGAAATGGCGGCGGAAATAACTCGCAGATCGATCCCGGCGAATCAAAGAGGAGGGAAAAGGGAAACCGCGGCAAAGGGAGACACGAGAACCACGAAAATCGCGTCGAATATTACGGCGACGAGCAAATCGAAAGTTGCGGCGGGTCAGAAACAAGTTCACAGGAGTCCAGGATTAATTGGCTCTGGGACGGCCGCGGAAAAGAGATCGGCGATCCTAAAAACTATATCGAGGGGCTGCGAGCAGATTAAAAAGTCGATTATACCCGGGTCGTCGAAGGACAGAAACGCGGTTACGGAAACGAGGGAGAAAAAGGACGAGAAGCCAAGAGGTTCTTTCCTTTCGAGGATCCCGGTGTTCACGGGGAGACGGCGTCCGCAATCTGCGCAAAGTTCGCAACCTTCCGAGGGACTATCTGCCAGTTTAAATAGCACCGCGGCGAAAGCGACGGGCCGGCAAACTGTGGGTGAAACTAGTTCATCGGGAAACTCTTTGAAGATAGAGGCGAGACAAAATATTGGCCCCGATAGAACCGATGCGGATTTACCCGGTAGAAAATGGAAGATCGCAAGAGGCTCGATGATCGATGAGAAGGCGAATAACAAGACAAATAATATTGCGAAACGAGTAGAAGCCTCCGAGTTGATCAAGGCTCCAGCGAACGATGATATAAGCGACACAGACTCGAGCGAAGATTGCACGCGAGAACTGGAAGAGTACTCGGACGTAAGTGGCTCCTCCGACTTCGAGAGCGCCGCGGAATCCGAAGTGTCCAGCACCGATAGACAGTTCTCCGATCTAGACAGCATGGAGGAATTAACGGACGCCGAGATCCGACTGCAGGAGACGATCAACGCGATAAAGGCGAAAATATCGGACTCCGAGTCCGAAGCGACCGGAAACGAGTACAGCGACGTGGAGAGCCCGAGAGACTCTGACTCTAGCGGTGGTCTCGTCGAAAGGTTGGATTCTAATGGCGTTGAGATAGGCGATTCGTCTTTGGAGGAAGTGGAGCCGTTGGAGGACGAGGAGATCGATGGGACGTCCGACGACGATGTAACTTTGACGGCTAACCATGTTAACTCGAAACAGATCCAGAAAAAGACTGACCAACAAACGAAAAGGTTAGGGAATGCGGCTAAAAAGGGTTCAAAGAATTCGAAGAACACCGTCAAAGAGACAAAGTTTGTAGAGCCTACGATTAACTCGAATAAGACAAATTCTAATGGCACGATAGAAGGAAAACTTGCGAGATCTAAAAAGAGGATCGAGACGGTTGACGTTGAGGGTGAACGCAAATCGGGATCTAAGACTGGGCTAAAAGTAGCGAAACGCGTGAATGAAAAACGGGTGAAAGTGAATCGTAGAGCGAGCACGGGCAGTGATAAGGGGGTGGACCAGGGAGGGATACCGAGGAAACGGTTCTCCCTGGTAGCCAGTTGTATCCGTCGGTTCGAGGGCGAAGAAAATACGGAAAGAGAGTACGTGGATAGTACAAGCAGCTACGCGAGGACAGGGGGATCTCCTAAAACGGAGAGGGAGGTCAGTAAACGTCAGTTGTCAGACTCACTATGTCGGCCCTAGCCCGTGACAGGCCAATGTCTACAAACAGCTCGAAATGAATGAAGCGAACGAAACGAGAGATCGGGGATATCCGAGACGGTTCCCTAAAGTTTTTTTAACCCTGTTTTGACCGTAGCTTGTTAGACTGTTTTCGTAGGCCTTGTACCGGGGGTAAGTACTTCTTTTCTTCTTATCGTGGCTAATCTTGCTGTTGCGGTGGTATTAAAATTGGAGCCGTGGATCACGGAACACTGGAAAGCATGCTTCGAGGTTTGTATGTGCTCCAGGATTCGTGACGATGAAGGTCGGTTGGAATGTTCGACGTTGAAGTTCTAGGACATAAAAATTCATCGTTATAACACGTCGTCGCCTATTAACGCATTATTGTTTCTTAATATTTCTAGCATAATCGAACCTGCAATCCTTCTTCGCATCATACTTAACAAATCAATTAATGTTCTGGTTAGTCGATGTTGATGTCGAAATTTCAAGAGCTCGTTTCTAGACGTTGGTGTAGTCTTTTCTATCATTCCTTTGCATGGTATCCCATTTTCGCATTGCTGGCTGTACATCTATCTTTTCTAAAGTCATAAGCGATCGTTACTTTCATAGAGTCAATGAACATTCTTAACTTCATCACTCTTTCTTGAGGATTTTCGATACCGAAAGTGTGTACTCGTTCTAGTTCCTAATGTGATTTAGATTTTTAATTTGCGTCTGATTGTGCGTTGAGAGGTGTTATCTTGAATTCACAGAGAATAGCTCGTCGTCTATTAGCCGAGGGTAAAGCGTCGAACTATGATGAAGCGGAGGTCGCTGCCAGCTTGTTGGCTCTAAAGTTTGGGGACGCGGAGGCTCTTCACGCAGCGAAGGAATGTTCCAGCGTGGAAGCGGCGCTCGCATTTTTGCAGCAAGAGTGCGAGCTTTGCACTGGACGTTTCGCGATGAATCAGGTGAAGAGAGTCGCATGATTATCTAACTATTAATACAGAAATATAGAGATCTGATCGCGAGTTCCACTCCTAGATGACATCCATGCTGAAATGCACGCACCGGTGTTGCAACGAGTGTGCGAAGAACTACTTCACGATCCAAATCAGCGATAGAAATATCACGGACGCGGTTTGCCCGTTCTGCAAGGAGCCGGAGTTAAGGGACGCCAACGAGGACGAAGTTCTAGAGTACTTCAGCAACCTGGACATCCAGTTAAAGACGCTTTTGGACCCACCGATTCACGAGCTTTTCCAAAGAAAGCTGAGAGACAGAACGCTGATGCAGGATCCCAATTTCAAGTGGTGCATTCAGGTACTGCCCCTACTTGGGTAGAATTTGATTTCACCTAACAGGTGATGGTCGAGTAAAATAAATCGATGAAAAACAAATCTTTCAGTGTTCGAGCGGATTTTACGCGGATCCGGATCACAAACGGCTGATTTGTCCCGATTGCCGATCGGTTACCTGTGCATTTTGTCGGAGACCGGTACGTGCAGGTGTTGAAAATTGCACGGAAATTAAACCCAGCGTTATGCAATATACAGCATAAACATCATCTGAAGCGGCGGTTTCATTTTCAGTGGGAGAAACAGCACGAAGGAATTACGTGCGAGCAATTTGCCGCTTGGAAAGACGAGAACGACCCGGATAACCAGGCCGCGGGCTTAGCCCAACATCTGGCAGATTATGGCATAGATTGTCCGCAGTGCAAATTTCGGTACTCGTTGTCTCGGGGAGGTGAGATCTTGAAGTAATGTTCTCTTGCGTAAATTATTCAAAAATCTCTCGCTAAGAACTGAATAGTTTACTTTCACACAGTCCGTGATATTAAGTCGTTTTGTTGTTTACAATATCTTCATGTGGTCCTACATGGAATGCGTTTTGTAGACCTGTGTCGATTGTACATATTCTGAAAATTTCATTGAAAATCGGTCAACGTTGCAATGACTTGCAAACGTTTCATAAATGATATTCGGTGCAGGTTGTATGCATTTCACGTGCAGCCAGTGCAAGTACGAATTCTGTTGCGGCTGCGGAAAGGCGTTCCTGATGGGAGCGAAATGCACGATCAGCCTGTACTGCGCGAAACTGGGCCTGCACGCTCATCATCCGCGGAACTGTCTGTTCTATCTACGTGATAAGGAGCCCGCGCAGTTGCAGCAGTTGTTGAGAGATAATGGAATCGAGTACGACACAGAGGGTCCGGCCGGGGAGCGCAAGTGCAAAGTGCAGTTGCAGAAAGAAACTCCCACCGGTGTTGTGGACGCGGTGTGCAATTCAGACGTCGTTGAGGGACACGCCGGTTTGTGCAGGTAATACCTCCCACTCCAGCCCGGAACTTTGCATGAGTTGCCTTTATCAAAGCCGGTCTCTCTTCAACGGTACAGTAATGTTACAATTAAAGAGATTACAAAAATTGCTGGTTCTATAATTACTACGATATTGAAACGGCGCAGACTTTACGAAAGAAACACGCATAATGAGCCACTTAGTCAGACTAGTATTCTGCTATCTTTAGAACCACTCTGTACATGTTTTCTGTTTCTCTAAAGGATACTTTCAAACCTCGAGCAAAGAACTTGTAGAGTTTTCGCCGTTTCGGATGTAAGCCGCGTTCTTTTGAGAATTATCCCAACGTTACGTCAGCATCAGGCTGTGCATTTGATAAAGCTGGATAGCTTTTTCGAGAGGACGCGGCCGACAGTTCGTGAGAGCCTGAATTCTTTAAAAAGAAAATTGTACTTGCACCGAAGGTTTCAACCCCTTCCCTCGACACACCTTCACGACCACCTCAGTTGTATCCTAACGTAGCCTTCCGACGTTCAAGGATACATTACATCGAATACCTAGTCCGAAAGATTCGTAAAACCCAGCTGGAGCCGCTCCCGTTGCTAAACGTGGACGATCTCGAAACGTGCGTGAAACGCGCTGGTTTGAAGTTACCCCCAAACTGGTACGGTCGCGACCCAGAGCATTATCGGAAGGACCTCAGCCAGGTAAACGAAGATTCGTGCACGGCACGGCTAAAATTGTGGGTACTTTTCCCCGCAGGCAGCACTACATTGAATACTTGGCGGGCCTGGTACTGAAGGGCAAACTGGATCCCGTGGCAATCTTTGACTTGAACGATGCCAAGCAAGAGCTGCGCCGCCGGGGAAAAGTTCCCCCTGCGAAGGACCAGGAAATGTCCGAGCGGGATTATCTCGAGGCGTGCATTCAGGTGACTAACAACTCCTCTCCTGTGCCTCCTGGCCCAACACACTGACCGAATTAACAACACGAAACGCATGAAAGTGGACTTCCGCGCATGACTTTCGCAACCGAAAACTCGCGTTCCATCGAGCAGTCTCTAAAAAGTGAAATCGAGTACAGAACCCTTTGCATTCAAAGATTCCTTGCTTGAAAATGAATCGTTTCATTTTTCTTTTACCTTGGAGAAGTTGCATGAGTTAGGTGATACCTGTGATCGCTTAGAAATATAGTATTCGACTTTGTTCCAGGTTGTACGGAAAGAGATTCCATTGGAGTGATGGAAGGACCATCGGAATCAGACATTGTACACGAGACTCTTATGCTCTCTGTGCACGTGTTGTATAGTGTATTTATTTTATCATATGGACTGCGATGTAGAGACCTATTTACAATTAAAGTGAAAACAGATTTAATGTTGTGTGATATTTAATGTAAAGGAGCAAAAGCCGTTTTTCAAGATAAACTACAGGTGTTTGTTAGAGGAATTATAATAAAAGGATACCAAGCTTTTTGTAAATGAAACGGATATGATATTTTGTATGCTGTAAGTAACAGTTTATAGTAGTCATGAAGTTTTATAAAATATTTTAATAAATCGTCAGCAGAGCTCTGTTAAAAAACTGTGCAGACTTTTTCTTTTGTGAGGTGTCGTACCATGATTTACAATATCTTTCAATCGATTTATATTTAATTTCTTTACTTTCTGAGTTGGTGTAATAAAATTTGTAACGCTTCTTATTTTCTTAATAGGTGTTTCTTTTGATTCTACCGTACTGGTATCCATACTCGAATTCAAAATTCCAGAAAGATTTAAACCCGCAGTTTTATCCTTGGACTTCTTCTTTTTACGTTTCTGCGACGCTTGAATGTCTTGCACATTAAATGTCGGTATTTTCTCCCTCGGTGGTTTATGAAAAGGTATCTTAGTACTTTGTAAACATACCGAACATTTGAATACTAGTCGATTCATTCTACTTTTTATACACTTCTGCACTAAACTTTTATGAAATTTAGATATAGGCTTCTCATTGTTATCCATCGAACGCATAACCTTTCTAATCGATCTGGAGATTGGCTTGCCTTCCGATATCCTGACTCTATGGTTTATCGTACTCCAAATCGATCCGCAATAAGGACACATCGCCGAAGGACCAAAATTTTGCAATGGCATTTGCATCCCTTGGCCGATTCTTCTACATTTTTGTCTAAAGTAATAACATCAAGTACACAATGTCAATAATTGATTGATTCAAGCACGTGGACATTTCGCATGAACAAAAATCTGGGAAGCTTACATGTAGAATGTTTGCAAATATGCACTCTGAGAACAATTCAATTTCGTAATAAACTGATTGACATTCCACAAATGCGTCATCTTCTCCATATTAGACGCTTGTACATATATCTCTAGAAAATATATATGAAATTCCTGTTTCTGTTTCCATAAGATATTCGTGCGAACGTACCTATACGATGTAAAAGTGTACGAGCAGAAACATACGAGTCACAGATTTATCTACCTATGTAAATCACGTATGTATTTAGATACTAATTCAAATAATTCGGATTTAAATCACCGATTCGATCTCTCAAAGTAGAAGAAAGAAAACACAGTATCGGTAGCACTTTTAATTACTCATTGATCCGATACATGAAAACAAACCGGTGACTCATCCATTTGAGTGCTTCGTAAAACACACTCTCGCGAGTAGAAATGATCGTGTGATGCGGTTGGATGCGATGATGTGTGTTCGAGGGAGCTGTTGATAAAACTGGTACTATATCCCCCATTCACCGATTACACAGATTCACATTAAAGAATTGTCGATTTTTACGATATCATACAAATTAAACGGGATCATTGTTTGCGCCGTCTCGGGCGGAAAAAAAAAGTGAAAAAAAAAATGTAATCTGAAAATACGATCACGCCAGAAACATCACTAATCTATTGAATAACAGTGCAGCCAACGTGCGGTAACGTTCGAGCCGAGCCTCGAGCGTCTGTAGAATTCCTAAACTGTTCCTAAACCAATCTGCCGGAGGTCGCCGATGTTTTAATACAGCTTGTATCCGCTTAGTGAAACGGTCGCTGCTCTAGAAACAGACAGAACCGTGGAGGGTGTCAGAAAAATTTGTATTTTGTCATCCTTGTCATCGGAGCACCGGGAGTACTGTCAAACACTACTTTAAATAAATTGTTGGGCGATTAACGGCTCAACATGGTAGAGCGCAAGGAGGGCGAGCGACAGCCATTATTAAAAAAGGAATATGATAATTACAGTTCACATAGCAGTGAGTTTCTAGGTAAATAATAGCTTCTCAGTCGGACTGTATTGACTAAATTGTTTAATCGGATTGCTTGTTTATAACATCTTCCAGATGAAAGCCAAGTGACTGTTAACACAGTCTCCCCAATTGGTCCCGATGAACTACCTCCACCGTATGAATCACTTCCTGGAGGTTGTCTGCCTATGGTTACATGTAGAGTTTGTCAGGCGATGATAGATATATCTGGTAAAAGAGATCAACATGTTGTCAAATGTTGTCAGTGCAATGAAGCTACCGTACGTTCAAGAATAATTTTCCCTGTGCTGCGAAAGCTACATACAAAAACTAACTGCATTAATTATTTTTTATAGCCTATAAGGAACGCACCGCCTGGAAAGAAATATGTCCGTTGCCCCTGTAATTGTTTATTAATATGTAAAAGCTCGTCACAACGTATCGCATGTCCAAGGCCAAATTGTAAACGTATTATTAATCTCGCTCCAAGTCCAATTACACCACCTGTTCTATGTTTGCCTGGAATGTGTAGAGTATGCTGTGCTCACTGTCATGACACGTTCTTGGTAAGTAGCTTATGTACATACAACGTCTATCTGGATTTTAATGTACACTCTGCTCCTTAGTTTAACACGTTAACTAACGCATTGGCTCGATGTCCACATTGCCGAAAAATATCTTCTGTTGGTCCAGACTTTGCTAGAGGTCGAGCTATTGCATTCTTAATCGCTGGAATAATAGCGTTAATAATTGCGATAGCTGTGACTGTAAGTAGCTTCTCGAATTAATACTCGAACCAAATAAATTACTAATTCTATCGATTATTAATTTTACACTCCGGAACGGATTCAATTGTTGCTATGTTTTCCGCAGGTTGGAACAAATGTGTATGCTCGAACTCGTGGTGGAATTTATGTAGTCTATGTCGGTAAGTATTATAAACGGTTTCCAATTGAAAAAAAAAATGATGAATAAAATCTAGACAAATGTATTGCATTTCAGGTGCATTTTTATTGGCACTTTTGTGTCTTGGACGCAGCATTTATTATTTCACAATGAAAATTAGTTTGATAGAAGGCCCTATGTAGTCCTCTAAATGACAATCAACAGCTAATACTTTGAAACCGATTCCTCTAACATCTATGTTATAATAATATATTTAGATCAAATGTTTATAGTAATGACAAAAAAACATGTAAGTCCTGCTAGGATCTAACTGGTAGATGTAAACATTCTTACACGTGTACATGCGGGATTGTATTGTAATAACCACTCAGTTACAAACAGCCTCGCATATGCATATGCAGATATACGTGTTGCGGACGAAGAGAATGTGTGTCCAGTATACGACACTTTCTCATATAAGATAATCTACCTAGAGTTGCTAGATGAAAGTGGGGGTGTTCATTTTAAACAAAAAGGATTGTTCCTCTGCACTATTATGTATAAAAGCACAGGACCAATGCAACAGCCCCATGAACTTGTTTTCATATTTGAAGTAAAATATACTATATATATATATATATATACATATATGCTTTCTACATCTACAGTAAACATATAAAATGCACATAGGTATAAACGTAAGTGAAGAAAAGAAACATTCTCGCATGAATATTATTCCAGTCATAAACAGCTATACATACAGCTACATAAATTACGGATACAGCTATATATTACGTTTCTATCACTGTACTTGCATCGTCGCTAAAAAGAACCTTTTATAAATCAGTATAACTTAAAAGACATTTTTGGATCGATGTATTATTTGACATGCAAGTAAAATTATATATAAAATACAGATATTGAATGTTATCTTGTATTTTATTACCAGACACGATTGCATAATCCACCTTATTTTATTGTTTCCTTCCTTAAAATCGCGTAACTATATATATATATTATATATAAACAAAATAATTGTACTAAATTATAATTATCAAAAAATTCAAAGTATTTATATAAATAATTATAAGAACATTTTAAATATACCCTTTGTGTCTACTTTAAGGAAATCCTTGTTCATAAACATATTTGTAAGAAATATTAGCTACAAAACATATATTGAATCAACCATTAAATATTTTTTCTGAAGTAATGTTATACGCTAGCTTGTTAGCTCTTTTACATTTTATATCGAAAAGAAAAAAAATCAAAAGAACCATTTTAAATCTGTGAGAAAAAGACATATAGCGGTATCTGTGGCAAAAAGCGCTGCTGGTCAGTGGTTATTCCGTCATCAGATGGCGCCACCTCATTAAATTATAAAGCAACCGCTGTATGAACTTTCTATATTCTATACGCATATATGTATATAGAAACATCGTTTGCCGCCAAACAAGGAATATGATCATACCGATTAAAAGGTTTCTCTACATTTATTTAGGTAGTCAAATAATTAACCTGTCGTATAATAAAGAAGTTTTTTGTGATTTTGCAGAGACGGCGGTCTCGAAGAATGGGCAATCATTGAATTACAAGGCGATTTAAAATTCGATTCGACAGATATTATAAGTAAATATATCGGAGATCTGCACTTTTCAAAATCTGGCATACCAATATTGATAATCGGTATTCACGTATTACACGGGAAAGAGGTTGCGCTTCCGAAACCGTTTGCCATTTTGGAAAAGAAAGATAATGCAACGGATAAAATGACAGACGAATCCCAAGTAAAGACCGAGTATATTGTAAAGGCTCTTGTGAAGAAAAAATTGGTGTTTAGATCAAGACCAAAACCTATTATAACAAATGTTCCAAAATGTAATTAAGTCTGTCGTGAATATAGTATCGACGAAAAAGAAATTCTAATAAGTTTAGAAAAGCATTGTACTTTTATTTTCATTGTCATCTTAACTTAAGAATAAAATATATTACCCTAAATTGAATTATAAGTATAATTAAAGATTAATCTTTCATTTCTCCTTCTTCGTCTTCTTCTTCCACGCCTCGTATGTACATAACATTATTACACCTGATTAAAACTTCGCCAAGATTGCCGGTACAATTTCCATCTATATGTTCCTCGGTGTTGGCCAATTGCAAATTCATATATCCATCGACGGAGACAAGATAACCTTTGTATTCGTGGCCCCATTTTAGTTTAACCATCACAGGTTTTCCAGTCAAACCATTTAAGAATGGTTTTGGATTAATTGGCATTGTCGCAGCCATGATGTAAAATTATTTAATACTCTGCGAAAAATAATTCCATTATTTTTATAATGTAACAATAAAAAAAAATCTTCTACACTATACGACAATTCAATTGATTTCATCGAACAATAAAAAACATCAAGTCTTAACAATATTTAATAGATATGTAATACATATATGATTGGAGCAAAGGTTAGGTGTGCAAAACATCATGATTTCAATGAAATTAAGTTTGGTATTGATGTAAGATTACGAGATTAACTGTTATTTGCAGTATAATATGTGATTACTTACATGTTTAAACTATAAATATTTAGAAAATTTTGGAAATTTTGTAAATCTTGCAAAGCGTGTCGTACTAAAAGCCGCTCTGTTTTGAAGCATTCAACAACTGCACTATGAATGGCTGCCACTACACTAATAAAATAACAAGCACTTGTCAAACATTCGGAATGAAATGTCTGGAAATGTCTAAGGATTGTTGCACACAATATGATTGCATTTAATTAGATTATTTATAAATAATAATAATAATTTACCTACTTACCAAACATTTCCAGTAGAATTTGGCAGGCGAAATTTTATGCACATAACCGTGCGTGTTTCACATTAAAGAATTTGTCTTGCAAAAGAAGCACTTATATTTAAGTAAACATGAATATTCTTCCAAAGAAAAGGTACGATTCAATTGTCTGTATAAATATTTCTATAATAAGTCTCGAAAATATTATATTCTACGAAAATATTGTTTTTTAGGTGGCATGTACGTACAAAAGAGAATATTGCTCGAGTGCGTAAAGATGAAGCAAAGGCTGCAGAAGAAGAGAGGATCAAACAAGAAAGAGTTCAGAAAGCTGTAAGCACGAATCAAAGTTAAACAAAAATCTGTATTATTCGTTTGTATGTTAATCGCTATTTTTTTGTATCAGGAAACTGAAGCGAGGATTGATTTTCTGAGAGAAAAAGCTAGATCAAAGTACGACGGACGAGAGGATACATCTAAAGCGGAAGAAGCATCTACATCCAAATTGGAACATGTTAATTTCTTCGCTGATCTTGAGCAAGGAATAGTTGACTATAATAAACCTAATGCAGAACACGAGAAAGAGAAGAAAGAGGAGAAAGAAAAATATGAAAAGCAAATCGGTTACCTTACTTATCTTGGACAAGATACTAACGAGGCGATAGGCAAAAAGAATTGGTACGAGGAGTTGCCTAGAAGAATTACAGACACCGAAAAGAATATAGAAGTACAACCAATAAAGAAAGCTTTGGATGATCCAATACAGGATATAAGAAAGTATTTGAATATTATGGGAGCTGGTTCTGGAGAGAAGTCATTGAAAACAAAATCGGTTTCTATAAAAAGGGTGAAAGAGGAATCGGAGGATAGCGATTATGACCATAAAAGTGGATCGTCGAAGAAACATAAACATAAGAAATCGAAGAAGCATAAAAAAGACAAGCACTACAGTAAAGAAACTGTAAATCGAGAAAAACCATCTATGGACATAGCAAAGTTAAGAGCAGAAAGATTATTGAGAGAACAGAGTGAGAAATTAAGAGCAGAAGCATTGTTGGCTAAAATAAGAGGAGATCCAGTACCGCTAGTGGCTCCGGAAACTCCTCCTAAACCTGTTATCAAACAAAAATATAATTCACAATTTTTTCCTGAAATTGCTAGACAAAATGCTGAAAAGACACCTAATGTACATTCATTGAAGAATTAGTATAAAATGTAAGTTGATCTTTATTTCATAACTGCGTAGTATTTACGATTACTTAAGCGTTTAAAAATTATGATTACTATAATTATGTAAACATCCACCTGTGTACATAGTATTTAAATAATATTTTATAACATTTGTGTTCACACAGTTACGAGTACATATATATACTGACAATAAAATTGTCAATAAAGTTTTCCCAAAGCAATTCCATCTTATAAGTACAATAGAACATGCAAATGAAACCAGTCGTCGAAATTTGCACATCTATTTCTTTTATTTATTTTTTATTTATTTCGATGTTCCTTGCGAATTGTGAATGTGTTTGATTACGCTATTTAGATTTCGTAGTATCACGTGACGCAAGATGGTGGAATATCACGGATCTCATGGATAACGCGTTAAAATTTAACGTTTATGTCATTTTTTCAGTATTCTTATTCATCACTTGACTGAAATTTTTTGGTCGTAAGTAAAATTCTCTTTATCTCTAGCTATGTATTAAGCATTCGAAGTTCTCTCTCAAAAATGTCGTTTGAAATCTCGAACCAGACGCTTACAACGCGCGAGTTTGCATTCGCTAAATATGATTTTCGAATTTGAACATCTGTGATTGTGCTTGATCACCAAAAGATGACAGTGTATAGCTGTGCATTCTCTTTCGGTTAGTGAAAACGTAAAGAGTTTGCATAGAAAATGTTCGAGAAAATTACTTTTTTAAGTCATGCTACTGATCGCCCTTAAGATAACCTCTTCGTTAATTTATACGAATATAAATATGTACCGCCGTTTTGAAATATGATTCCGAGTGGTTTTTCTATTGCGTAGCTTTTATAAAGATATTTATCATTGGTATGTTTCATAAAATATCTCAGTAGCAAAGGTAACGTTTAACCTGAAGTGGTATTGAGATTGTTTAGTTCAGTGGCACATAGCATAACGTTCTATATGTATACACTTAATAATTGTACGAGAATCCGATTTTAGATTATTATTGGCAACACAAATCGCGTTTTATTATTAACACATTAAAATTCAATCCGTAGCAGTGCTCAAAATGTCTATTTAGTATTTAGAGTAAACTGAATTTCTTCGTTTTTTTTTAAATTATTTATGAATAATACATGATTACATGATAATCTTATGTATTTACATTTCAGGCAAAATGTCACTATTAATTTGAATATGAAACAATTCTATAGATATGAGTTAACTAAATATTACAATCATAATGAATGAAGAAACAGGCATTGAAGATTCTTCATATCTAAGTTATGAAATAAATGGTACTAGATATATTTTACAAACAGTATCAGATTCGCCTATTGATTTAATAAAAACCATATCTACTAATGAAGAGCAAACTGCAATTAATATTACAGATGAAACTCAAACAGAAAAAGAGGAAGAATCGATTTCTTTAGTTTGCCTAGATGGACAAGTTTATGCATTTCAAAACGGAGAGTTACAGGAATTAGATTTTAGTCAAGTCATAGATCAAAATGAACAACAAGAAAAAACAGTTTTATTACCTAAAGAAGTTGATAATTGTGAAGCTCAGTACATTACTAATGAAGATTTAGTAATCAGAAATATTAATGAACAATCTCAGGAACAATATGAAGTTGTTATGGGACAAAATGAAAAGAATTTCATTGTGGAGAAGCAAAATGTAAATGCTAATGATTTTGTGGAAGTTGTAACAGCATTCAAATGTAAAATATGTACTTACACAACCCAAGACAAAACACAATTATTGCAGCATTTTCAAAAAACACATGTGAATCCAAAAGTTGATGTTGAAGTAGGTTTTTCAAGTTTTCTGGTTTTTTTTTACATTTATACAATACCTCCATGCTTCAATGCATATGTTTTTAGATAAAAGAAGAATTCAAAAATACAGATGATGTGAAACTGTTGTATATGTGTGGAGAATGCTCCAATTGTTTCCCCTCTATAGAAGATTGTAAAGAACATATGATAAATGTAATTATGCAAAACATTTTACTGTAAAAAAATTTGGTTCACACAATTAAGCGTTCATAATTCTTATATTTTAGGATCACCAATTAACAGATACAGGTTCTAATAAAGGTGGCAAAGAAAATATAACAGATGATTCAAAAGATTCTGCTTTACTTGACGAGTGTATTGGACAGAGCGCTGTAAATAATGATATAAAACATCAAGTGAAAATCCAGAAACCTTTAAGTTCTGAGTATATGCTCAACAAAAAAATGATCGAATTAATGGAAAGAAATATAAAGTAAGTAAATCATTAAATAGTTTAGACAATGCCACTATACTTATCTAACAAATGTTTTTTAAGGTGTTCGTATCGAGGATGCCCTTACAAATTTGCTACGGAAGAAACAATGCAGCAACACGCTCTTTGTCACACGGAATCCCAAAGTGGTACAGCCTTTAAATGTACTGTATGTCGGGATTTAAAATTTACTAAATGGAGACAATGTAGTTTACATTTATGGAAAAAACATCAAATTGGTTAGTATTTTGTATCAATATTTAAAGAAATAACGATTCTGAAAGATATCTGTGTTTAAAAGGAAAATTTCTCCATTAGATATAGGTCTGTTTACTTGTAAAATATGTAAAGCATACAAAAGTGCAACAATGGTGAAGCTGTTGACTCACATGAGAGTGCACAGTGAAACACGAGAGTACGAATGTTCCGAATGTGGTAAATGTTTCAAACAAGCCAGTCAATTGCGTAATCATAGGGTAATGCACTTGGATCGTAAGACGCTAGAAGTAACGCGTTGGTATACTTCAAAAAAATGCGACATGTGTGGGAAGACCTACGCGAACTCCAAATGTCTGAAAAGTCACATTCAAGCAGTGCATTCAAAATTGCGGCCATATGTTTGCAATGTTTGCGGACATTCCAGTGCTAGAAAAGCAATGTTACAAATGCATTTGCGTCAACATACAGGTGACAAACCCTTTAGCTGCGACCTATGTGAATATAAAACAGGAGATCATAATACGTTGCGTCGTCATATCATGCAACACACAGGTATACTATCATAACACTGTATCCCTCGCACAACACGTATACATTACATATGCAAATAATTATTTCAGGTTTTAGACCTTACAAATGTCCTCATTGTTCTTATACCGCAATACAAAGTAGTAGTTACAAAAATCATCTGAAATCCAGGCATCCTTTATTATCTGGTTTATTCACCTGTGATTTGTGTCCATTTAAAACTGTAAAAAATGAAAGTTACATGCAACACGTTCGAGATCATGAGAAAGGATTAATCAAAGCGAACATGCAGAAGAAAGGTAATATCCAAAGTTAAATGTAGTTGTATCCACAGACATTAATTCTTGTTTCCTTTAGATGGTGAGAATGTCGAAGTTTTTCCCGGTAACATCGCAGCGGCGCAATTGATTTATAGTTGTTTAGGAGCCTTCTCGAAAGTTGGCGATACTTTAGAAGCGAATTTAATGTCTTCCTCAACGTCTGCAGACGGTACATCACAAACGATCACAATACAAATACCATCGAAACATCTTGAAGGTTCACTGCCAACAAGAGAAAATGGAACGAAAAGTAATTCGACGATAGAACAAGAAGATGAAGAAACGATGCATTGTTTCTTGAAAATTCCAAGAGAAGAAGAAGAAAGTATAGATACCGGCGGTATAACTATTCCAGCAGAACCCGAAGAATCGGGTGCAACAACAATTAATGTTGATACGTAAAAATATAAGAAGTGAAATTAATGAGAAAGAAATACTTCTATACTTTTGGAAATGCCAGAAATTTATACGTCGAAAGTAAATGAAGAAATGCTAGTCACGCGTTACTTAGATGATAAAAATTAACTTGTTTCATTTTTCGATAGAAAAAATCTAGATCTAATGCTTTAATTTAAAAAAAAAAATACTAATTGTGATACTATTTTTGAAATTCTATATCGTATTTGCGACGAAACTACTAATAATCCAATTCTATTTAAACACGAAGGTGGAGTAAATTTTTTGTTATTTTAAAAGAACAATGGTGTATTAAAATTGTTAATTGCCTGAATGCATAAACTCTATTTCAGAATCGTATAAGTTCAAACTTTCATTTTCTCTTCAAAGAACTGTTTTTTTTTTACGAGTCGAAAACCTTTAATTTTGTAATTGTTTTTATATTAATTTTTGTTAAAATTATAGACATAGATTGTTGTATACTAAGAAATACTTTTAATATTTTGAATGTATTTATTGATAATTAATAGTAAATTAGTAGAAGTGTACATAAAAATTGTAAAATAATAGTGTGGAAACCGTTGTAAAATGTAAATTACATTATTTCGTGTGATTTGTAGTAAGATTAAAATAATATTTTACACGATGGATGAAAAGAGAAACATTCTGGTATTTTCTGACTTAATTAGCAACCAGATAAAAATAACACTTATATCATTAGTATGGAAGAATGAATTTAAGGATTTCCAAGAGTGTTCATATATTAACTGTTGAACTTCACAAATATGTTCTCACAAAATCAGTTTCCTATATCAATTTGCTTAAGTGTAAAAATTTCGTGAATGGTAACTGATCGATCTATAAACATATTATTCATACAAAAAATCCAGTAGAAAGATTTTAAAAAATATATTGGTAAATTATAGTATACAACTGATGTCTTTTTTATATGCATTTTGTAAGAAGGTGTTAAGTGAAAATAAAAGATACTGCTTCTGTCGGAGTAGCCTAAGCAAATTGATACGAGTTATTATTTACAGCTAGTGATCCAAAAATGTGAGAAGCTTTTTTCCACATTCAAGCAACCGACTGGAATCTTCTCACAAATTACACATCGTATCACAACTAATAGTCTCTGGGCAGTTCGCCATAATAAGCCATTAATGCTATTAACTTCTTGTCGAGAAACTGCTGCTCCACTTCTACAGCACCACCTACTCCGGCTAACATGGCAAGCTGTAATTTATATGTACACATACACAACACGAAAAGGTAAATAACAGAATAGATTACAAATATATCGATTTTCTGGCTTCACAACATTACCTGCATAGTATCTACATTTTTAGGTAGAAAGTAGGCCACGTGATCTGCGATTCTTTTTGCTATTTCAAATATTTTTATTCCACCAATTGGTTTCATAATGTCATTAAGATCAAAAATTTCATTCTTCGTATATCCGGGTCCTCCCCACGGAGGACTTAGGAATACAACATCTGCAACTAATTTTGGTGCAAGTTGAAGAAAATCCCCAACAATAAATTCTATTCTGTCGTCGACCCCATAGACACGTGCGTTGTTTCTAGCAAGTTCAATTTTAGCAGGATCTACGTCAATTGCCAAGACTGAAAAATCATATAAATGTGTGAATTCAGCTCGATCACAGATTGATTAAGTATGTATAGATGACGCACCTCTTTCACAAGTAAAAGCAAACTGGATAGCATTTCCACCTGCACCACAAAATGCATCGATTATAGTATCACATCTGCACCTTTCAGCTACATACTCGGCGACTTTTTCTGGTGTTACAGAATACCAACTCTCTGCAAAAGAAAGTGTTGGTATAAATATCTTATACATACATACAGACATTAACGAATTATTTGAAACAGGTTTCGCTTTCATTCTTCCGAAGATGACGAATATCCCATGTTTAATATGAAGAATCTAAAAAAACATACCCTGATCCAATTTAATGCCTTGATCAAACTTGCTGAATAGGCGATACCTTTTCAACCAATATTTCATTAAAGCCCTATTATTCGCTACTTCTGCTGGTAGACTGATATTTCTTTTACATTGCTTCCTTCGTTTTTTCTTCTGCGTTTTCTTCACGTTATCTTCATCGGACAAGTCCATAGTCTGTACTTCGTTGTGATTATATTTTTTATCTACATCCATATTAACGTTCATCGGATCAACTTTTTCATGATCTTTCGCAGACTGGCTTTCTAATATACATTTAGCAGAAGTGCTTTCGTCTTGGTCAAAATATACATTATTATCCTCCTCGATACTTTTAAAAACATCGTCTTGTTTGTCAGACACATTCCACGAGTCACTGGCATCGTCGATCTGTCTTTTATCTGCTCCTGATTCTATCGAACTTGTACTTGGCTTACTAAATACAAGTCGTCTCATTTGAAGCTTTGTATTAAGACTAGGATTGCACTCTTCATCGGAACTTGATGTGAATTGTGCTTTGTAGGAACCATCTTCAGGAGGTTGTAAATCTGTTTCCGACGATGATAAAGCTGGACAGTACGATAAATAATGCTTTACCTGAAGCAATTAGAATAAATGCATTACTTTTTTATGTAAATACTTTTGTATTCGATATATATATATTATTTAGAATCCAAGTTACTTTATCTATAGTGTTAGTGATTTCCATTCCATTATCATCGAAGTAAATATGCTTGTTCGTATGCTTGGGCCCATAAAACTTCATTTTCAATTGCCTATTTTGTGATCTAATATTTTTCTTCCTATAAATTACTTCCCCTTGTAATTTTAATTCCTTGTGATTTTCGTTGAAAGCGTAACCCATCAATGAAAATGCCTTTTTCACCGTTTCCAAACGTTCCTCTCCGTCATCACAGTCGATTTCATGACTGAAATAAAATAAATTATTTTTGATTACCGTCGATTACTTCAGTACATCAATAAATATATTACCTTCTTTTCAAAGTAACAGGTTTATCTTCGTGGGGCTTGTCTCCATCTCCTTCATTAGAATAATTTCGTTGAATACTATTATTGCTATCAGTGTGATTACGAATAATTGCACTATTTTCGTTTTGTGTGACCGCGGACTGATCATTGTGTTTATCTTCGGAAGAACACACCTTCTCATTACCTTCTCTATTCGTCCCTTCCCTGCTATCATTGTCATCTGAATTCGTTATTAAATTTTGTACGAGTATGCCTACCGACTCTATAATTAATCTTTTCTTTCTTGTCTTTTCTCGTTTGCAATATGTTAAATTCTTGTTGGACACGTTTTTATTTTCGGACAAATTAATTATATTAACTGCATCTGTTTCTGTAAAATCTTGTTCTATGCTACCATAGCTTTCTCCATTCTTGTGCACTCCGCAAAAACATTCAACACCTACGTTGTTAGAATGTTCTTTTTTATAATTTGCCATGAATAATTCATAGTGTCTGTGGTACTCTATTTGAAAATTTTCCTTCCACAAATGTTGCCAGTACCTATCATTGTCTTCTGGCGTGTACTCGTGGTCCTGCTCGGAACTGGTGCTCGTTATATTGCTTTCAATGGAACTAGTTACAGAACTCATGAGACTAGATGAATGCATAGAAATAGAGTCACAGCTAGAACTAGTAAGGGTCATTTTTGTAACATTGGTCATGGAATCCGACGTCGCGTTCGTTTTAGCTATCGACTCGTTAATAGAATCGCATCTCGTTAAAAGTCTTTCGTTTTCTGCGTTCGATTGTTGATTATAGCTTTCTTCTAAACTAAACGGACTTAACGGATTCCAGCCATCTCCAGTTTCAGGCGGTGTTTCGAGACTCGTCATTCTTCTCCTATTCTCTTCCGCATCTTTATCATTGATCTCTTGCTTGTTCAGATCATCGAATGAAAAATTGACGCTGTACGTATCTTTCGCTTTAATATCATTATCGTCTGTACTACTGTTTTTACTAAATATTCCTTCAAAATTTGAGCGTCCAAGTTCACAGTTTCTGTGCGCTTGACTAGGAAAACATGTGTTCTGCTCCGAATACTTTTCTATAGTCTCGTTCGTTTCTACTCTCTCGTCTCCTATCAAGTGAGCATTTTGTTGCCAATATTCTGGATTTATGTAATCCGCATACTTTCCAATCCATGACGACCAAATCAATTGTTCGCCATTCTCTGACCAATACTTCTCCCATGAAATGTCCATCGCACTCTTAGTTTGTTGATACATAGAATACGGATAAGCATGAGAATTATGACTGTAAGTGTGCAAAACATTTTCCCTAGAAACCTGTGCGTCGTTTTTCGACGTGTTCTGTATGTCAGAATCATGATCTCCCAAAATAAATGACGGGCTTTTTTTATGAAACTTCTTTTCGGTACAACTGGAGGGATTAATACTTAAAAATTTAATGTTTTCTGCAAGACGATCTGATGAGTGAATGTCTGTTAATTCGGATTCAAATCCTAAATGCTTAGCTTCCCGAGTTTCCGGTAATACATTCACTTTCTCAAATCCATCTTCTAGTTCAGTCTCTGTAGTTTGAAAAGTCTTTCCGTAAGATGCCAAAAGATTTTGTATACTCTTGGCCTCGTGTTGATCATGATATTCGGATAGGTCTGCTCCAGAATCTGATTGATGCAGACCCAATTTGTGAGTAAGGGAATGCGTGGCAGGACGATGAGCAGAGTCACGAACCGAGTCATGTTCATCTGTGGAATAATTGTTGTCTGTGTGTGATGCGCTGCAGTAACAGCTCACTGGTTCTTCCTAATTTTAAGGATGAAAAAATATGTGCTTGTTCAAATATAAATGTTACATATATACATATATGTATACATACACATATACAAATGCTATAAAGTTAAATTAAAGGGAATTAAATGAATACATAAAATTGAAAAAGACAATCTTACATCGTGTTTCTCAATGGATTGTGCTTCTATGTTAGACCTTTTATGAAGGTCCAACATTTCCCCAACACAATCACCCTCAACATCTTCGCCCGCGCTTGCATCCTCTAAAGCAAGGAAAGAATATATTTCCGGATTTCTAAAAGATAAGAAAATAAATGTTCATGTTAGAAATATTTCAAAAGCAATAGCTTAAAACGTAGCTTGTAAAACTTTCCAAGTTAAATAATACAAATTTTATGAATTTCACAGCAAGATTTTATAAGGAAAATTTGCATAAGCACTTTTTCTATTGTAATAATCGATCGATAATGTAGACATAAAACAATGTTGGAGTATTTAATCCAAGTTTCCTACTGATAACTCTATAGAGGGGTAATAGATACTCTTATTAGCTTGGAGGGAAGTTCTGTCATATTTGAAATAAGCAGGTAATTTTACTTGTAAATTAAAGATATAAAGATAGGGCAACAAGTTGTTATAAATAATGGAAATTGTATCATCAAATTATATTAAACATATATTTTTATAAATTGATTCAAGTGTTTTCTTTAAAATACGAGAGAACTTTCCTTCCAACCTAATAAATAGGAAAATATGTATTTTGTAAGTAATGGGAAATGCAGTTAATTAGGATATATAATAACTGTCTATCGTTATAAATATACTTATAATATATTCCATCAGCAACATATTATCATATTAATTTCTCAAGCAGACTTAATTATACAATTCAATATCCCATAAAAAAATGCAATATTTCGCAACCTGTTTGTTACATTCGTCAACATTCACTGTATATTGAATATTGTGTTTGTTTTCAATAATATTCCGTACAATCGGGAAAAAGAACAAAGAAACGATTCCAATTAATATTTTATTGCTATGACGAACAATATCTAAACGAGTTAGCAATATATGTATTTGATGTTACTAAACATTTCATTTATTTCTACGAAAAATATACATATTCTTTCTAAATGCAACAACAAATATATCGTGAACCAAGGTAGTGAGTGGGTGTCAAGGTTAGGTCATGTGTGTGTGTCACATCACTGATCGATAAATGTTAAGATTTTTCCTTTACAGGGGGCATTAAATTGACATCGAAACAGAATGCAAGAATGAAGCTGCGACGTTAGTGGGAACAACGTGTGCATGCATGCATTGTGATTGTATTTACCGAATAAATATTCTGCTGCAAAGACAATAAATGTAATTATCAGGGTCAGAGAACTCTGTCTGTTCCCCGATGTAAATGTTAGCCAATGGTTCCCAATAAGGATCGTTCATGCCGAAAAAATTCTTTAATTCCTTACTCCTTCGTAAATCGTCACAACATCCACATGTCTCGCGCTCAGATTTTTACAACTCCCCCCACGTAAAAACAATCCGCCATTTCTTCAATAGCGCACCATCGTGAAGTTGCCTGTGGTTATCATTGAATGTAATAGTTGTAATCGATAGCTATCGATATTTAATTTGTATTGAAACAGTGTTACGGTGTTCAGTGTGTTCAATTGGAGTAAGGAGGCGGGAAAATTAATGATATGTACTTTGACTCAGATCGCGTAGAAAAAAGAACACACTACTTATTCTGCCGAATGTTTCGTTGCTGTGTTTGGCTAAAGCCTCGACCACACACGTAGGTACATACAGCTGCACACACAGACCCGTCGAGGCATTTATATTGTCGCGAGAGAGAGAGAGAGGGAGAGAGAGAGAGAGAGAGAGAGAGAGAGAACGAAAACATATATATATATATATATATATGTTATTCTCGATTTATTAAAATTGTTGAAAATAGGAAGAAAGTTTTATATGGCTTCTGTGGCTTGCAATTAATGAAGACAATTTTTATTTTGCATAAAGATCCGCAGTCTATTTATAACCAATCCTTTTGCCAAAGAGTATCTTGTCGGTAGTGGAACTTATAGCGATGTGGTATTTCAGATCACTGTAAGTTCCACGTTATCCCCGCACCCACCTGTGCCCACTTGCCTATGTCGCTGAATGGCACAGGGGTTGGCAGTCTTAATAGTATCTCGTCGATGTTCGTACTATTTCTGGAATAGATGGGCTAAATAGTAAACATTGCAGATTGTATTTTTATATATT
This sequence comes from Lasioglossum malachurum, assembly GCA_028455605.1. NCBI lineage: Eukaryota > Metazoa > Arthropoda > Insecta > Hymenoptera > Halictidae > Lasioglossum > Lasioglossum malachurum. The sequence goes on from CM052315.1 coordinate 27,281,104, forward strand.
CATAATGTTTGTGATAGAAATAACTTGTCGGCTGTTCATATTATCTTGATAGTATGTAAAGTATTATTAGGTAGTATTATTGTAGGACTTCTATGTAATCGGAAATATGGCGAAATCACACATAATAAACGATTATACTAGAGATCTTTCAAAGCTGGAGAAAGAACAAAGTATAATCGATAGAGCACCGTTTCGTCATTTAAAAATTACCGACGCACAAGTTTTAGATTCGATAGAAGGCAGAGAAATATGTAATCGTTGTTATAAATCACGGAAGTTCTTTTGCTATTCGTGTTGCTTGCCAGTTATCAATGAAAAGTATTTTCCAAAAGTGAAGGTATCGTAGCTCTTCTATTTATTATGCAATAAGCAGAGTAATATATGTTTATGTATATTTTAGCTACCAATTAAAATCGACATCGTTAAGCACGCCCGTGAAATTGACGGAAAAAGCACTGCAATCCATGCAGCTGTACTTGCTCCAGAAGATGTCAACATTTTTATATACCCTGACTTTCCAGAGATAATTAATAAGGAAGAGGTATGCTGATAACCAATATATCATCAATCACATGACTGCTTCAGATTTTGTAACATGGTCTGAATAATATCATCCCTTAGACTGTCTTAATTTTTCCTAGCCAAACTGGCAAAACCATTGAATCTCTTTTTGAGGGAGAGGTTAGACATGGTGATAAAATAGCAATAAACACGATGAAAAATGCGTTTCCCATAAAGAGAGCTATTTTTATCGATAGCACATGGCATCAGACAAAGGCCATTTATAAAGACCAAAGATTTAGAGGTATAATAAATAATATTATTATTCTTTGTATGTGTAACAACATCCATATAAAATAATATAATTTAAACAACATTAATTTGTAGATTTACAGTGTGTAATATTAAAGTCGCGAATATCACAGTTCTGGCGACATCAAAAGAAAAGTCCAAGGTGGTATTTAGCTACAATTGAAGCGATTCATCAGTTTTTGGTAGAATTGCATACATGTGCATTCGGTATTATAGATGGATATGCCGATATGGAGAATTCTGTCGTAAGATCAACTAAAGAAGAGTTACCTGAGACAGATCAGAGATACAGAGGTCAATATGACAATCTCTTATATTTTTTTAAGTACATGTATGAAAAAATTCATAGTATGTATGATCATGATAAGTTGTGGGCGTATAAGAGGCCATTGATATAATTCTGTGATAGGAAATTATTTTATAAAAAAGTATTAGAGTGTCTGATAAATCTATTAATAAAAAAAAATTATGATAAATATATATTCTTACTGTACTTTGACCTCTGTTACAATCTTAATAGATGTTTCTTTGTTTAATCATCAATTCTAGATATTGAAATAATTCTTATTGTGAACTTACTTTGATTCGACAGAAATATTGATGCGAATTGTATACAAATCTGAATGTTGCTATTTCTGTAACTTAGTTTTTGAGACATTATTCATCATTCATAAATAAGTGACGAAAATTCGTAATCCCATTTCTCCTCTTATAAGTGTTAACTACAGTCGATAAAGTAGGGATCGCGTATTGCCGTAAAGCAGGATTATACAAGCAGGCTTGCAAACTTATAAACTTGCAACGCAGCCTCTAATACATTACGTACATACTGCGTACATACGAAAACGATGTTTCTCGAACAGAGGTGGGTGACCTAATAGGTATTCCCAGCAAACGAAATACGAAATCATGTTATCTATTTCTGTGTGAAAATACCACCCAAAACGAATGTACCGCATGCACGATCCGTTCGCACGAGATATAAACCCGAAGCTGCTCAAAAAAACAACGTTCCCATACGAGCGGAACTTTTTGTCGTTCATTGATCTGCAAAATTTCGCATTGTTTATTGTGCTCGAAAATAAACAATCGGAACGGGGAGTGTGCGCGGCGAGGAGAAGGTCCCCAAACACAGGGGAGGCGGTACATTCACTTGCGAATAGCTGATACATAGTGACGTCACACGGTCCTCGCTTCTCACGTCCCGCGCCCCGCGGTGCCCGTCAGCCGCCTGCGATGAGTTTAGTTTTGAAAACAAGAGGCTGGTCGCCGCTCGCAAGCCGCGCTCGCGTGTAAAGGAAAACTCAAATCAGAGTAAAAGCCCGGTGACACGAAAGGCCGTGCTGTGCTCGTGTCTTGCGCGTGTCCCGTTTCTTCCGGTATTTTCTCCTTTCTTCGGAAAAACGAGACGAAAAAATGGACGCCCTTCGCGAGCAAGTGATGATCAATCAGTTCGTGTTGGCCGCAGGTTGTACCAGAGAGCAGGCGAAACAGTTGCTGCAGGCAGCACACTGGCAATTCGAGGTACGAAAATCATTTTTCCCGTCGTTTTCAAGTGAAACATCCAGAACTTCATCGTATTTATGTTGGTCGCGGCTCGATATACGGCTACGTAAACAAAGCAACGAAAATGGCCGTCCGTCCCAGGTGCTATTGTCGTGTACGACACACGGAAATATTATGTTACGCGTGTTCGCTAAATTGAAAGAACCAATTTGACTTTACCGGATCAATGATAACCATCGATTATTATGGCCACGAACGTTTGTAAAGATGTATCGATTCATAACAATTGCGATTTGTACATGCCCCGCGAGTCAATGAGCACATTTACTACCACACAGGATGAAGTCCATTCATAAAAATCATACGATGTTGCTAAGAGGTTTTGTTCGTTATTCGCTGCGACGAGTGAGATCGCTAGTATCTCGTCAAGGTTATATAGCATCGCGCGATGCTTTCAGATTAACACGTTTACTACGGCTTCCATTTGTTTTCGTTCGAGCACTCGTGACTGTAGTTAGCCGCAATTTCGTTTTTAGACACACCGGTCTTACTCGCCGATGCGACGCGCGACGTCTCGAGAACGCAAAATCGTCGCGTGTAAATATTCCTTGTCCAAATAAGTTGTCGTCTAAGCACTTCATGCGATTTCGTCGAACGTAACCTGCATAAACCCGGCCAGGCAATCAACAATGGAAACAACGCTGACATCGCGTGCGCCGCCGATTGCGAGCAATAATTATCCTTTCAGTACCGAGTTTTCAGACCTATCGATTTGCAGAATATCGTCTCCGCTGAAAGCCTTCTTTAGTCCATGCAAATACTATGATATAAATACGAATAAAGACTTCTCTGATTTGTCAGAATAAAGACAAAATACAAATATTTTCGATATTCTTCAAATCAAAAACTATTTTCAAGAATTACTGTATCACACACTCAAATTCTACGCATGCTTTAAAATTAATAGGATTATTTAATATTCACAATTTAAAATACTGTTTTACTCAGCTCCGGAGCAAACGGCAAGTATGTACTACATTTTGAAAATCAAATGTTTTATTTGATGAAAATACATAGTACGTATTTGAAAATAGCTTTTGATTTGAAGAATATTGACGATATTTGGCCCTCGTATTGAAATATTTATGTCGCGAAATATTGCCCACCTCCGATTGGAATTTAGTCTTTTCGATATACATACGATGCAATATACATATGTTGCCATCCTAACCTTCGATACGTGGCGTGAGTGGAAGAAGCGCGATCGAATGGTTGACATAGAAAATAGAATTTCGCGTAATTATTCATGAACAGTGTAAATGAATACAAAGTGCAACGACTGTCCGCGTATATATTACCGCACACCATGTAAACAACCGGCGGTTTCATGCAACCGTGTATTTACTCGAAACACACGCAACGATAAAATTCCCGAAAACCGGTTCAATTATTAAACTTGTATTCTCACGCATAGTAGCGCGTGTTCTGTATTAGTCGTCGCTTAAATTGTCGAATATTACGCCTTGCTACGTTCGTTTTATTGCTATATATAGGGTGCTCGAAGTTTATTTGTTGGTAAACAATCCTCGATGATTAGTTCTTTTTTGCGTTATTCCAGTCACGTATCGAGTCACATTTACGATGATGATCTTCATATCGTCGAGGCTATGTATTCTATGTACATAGGTACATGTCTTGATGAGTCATTCGTTACAATAAAAGCGTGAACTTTTGCAAATGTGTACACTGTTGTACACTTGCTAGTTGATACGTTCATTTATGTAAGCTGGTGGTAGAGGTGTCGTTACAGCACGTTCGCAAAAAAAGCATAATGTCATGATTCTGGAGCAAGTTTAGGTTAAGTTACGAATCGCAAATCGATTTTTTAATGTATATTTAACAGATGAAACAAAAAAGCAAATAAGTGAGTATTACAACTTGAAATTTGTTCAAAGTAGGTCGAACATTGGTTCAACTCGAAATTCATTCCCTACATAGAGTACAAGCGTGATTCATCAAGTTTATAGGTTAGGTGTTCAGGTGCAACTCTGTTAGCAAAATGGTTGATCTAAATGGCTGTTTTTTGTTTGGCCACATGTTTATCGACTTATATCTACTAAAAAGCTTATGAAGTTAGCGGCTTACTTATAATGACCGGTAAGAATCATCGAGTGCACGCGTGTCTGTTATTTACGAACACCCGTTAGACACGGGATGACTTTTAAATCCGTAACGGAATGATTCGCGCTTATTCATGTTAAACTTTCACAGGTTACTGTGACTCGCGCTTTAAGTTCAACGAGTCAATTTACGCATTAACCGAGCCCCGATAAAAAATAATAACGCACCCGTTCGACAATTTCTCACCGCTATCCGAAATCGGTGACGTTTACGTTTCTCATACTTTCACATCATACATACAATGCGGTCAAGAACCTGCAGTGGCCTTTCAGCAATTAGTGTCTTATCCGTGGCCGGGCATTATCGACCATTTCGCAAAAAGTTTACACTTTCAGTGACAATGAATTTCAACAAAACCGATAATAACCATATTTCAGACTTTATTACAAGTAAAATGGAATCCTTACAAAATAAATGTATTCTAAAATAGAATGAATGTTCGTATTATGATAAAGTAGAACCATATGAGATTTCTTTGACTCGATTTCCATTTATGAATTTTTTCAATCTAACTTCCAACCAGTTCCAACCGGTCTTACCATGTAATTGTAGAATTCACATTCTGGCGAATATGTAAATAGTACGTTGATAATCTTTTCATTTTATTTTGATAAACAGATTTCGTCCCGCGGTTCTGATATTTATAAACTAATCGTTGAGATTGAAGATTTGTCTATTCGTATGTCTATTACCGAGTTCAACGTATCAAAACAAAATATAAAACGTCACTGCAGTTTATTTCCGGAGCTGTGTTTGGTATTAAATAACTGGCTATCATTGTGCACAATAAATTTTAATCAGGCTCGTACGAAGCCAGCCGGAAGTCGTCGCGTTCCAATGTACATACATACTTTCAAACAGAGAGAGAAAGAGAGAAACAAAATTTATTAAATTCTGACGACACTGGAACATTTTCTGTGCAGGATTTAATCCTGTCATACATTTTTATACTTAATTTCATGGAAACTGAAGCAAGAAAGAAATTTCTTTTGTTGTAACTTGAAATAAAAATATTTGCCATACCTAAATGCACAAACATCCGCACTCTAATTAGAATCGTTGCACAACTGGCCTACAATATTGAACTGGACGCAGCGTTTAGCAGCGGTTACTCGTGGTCAATGTTTCTATTAACTTCTTAAGTGTTCCATGTAATGTATAACATATGTTCTCCCACGAAGTTCCCGGTGACTGGGAGACTGTGTTAATTCATAATTAATTCCTTAGATGATACGTTACGAGATTAGATTGGTTCGTGTTGTGTTTATCGAGCGATTGCGACACTAGCTCGGGCTGAACGTTACATTGTAATCTCCACTGCACTTTTAATAAGTAGTTTCATAAGAATACTGAAGGCGACGTTAACATTGATTTCACTCCGAGGTTATTACCGTCGCATCGTTTTACAAAAATAATCTCCCTATCGCGTGTCGGAGGAGGAAACATGCTTTTCTTCTTTTTTTAAATCGGAAACATAATATTGTTTTGATGAGTTCTGTATCGTTGTTACTCACTTTCTTAATTTTGTTTACACTCGATGCTACGTTCTCAACATTACACGTTGCTATCTGAATTGAGAAACGATTGTACTATCAGCTTTTATTATAGTTTGCATTGTAAATACTTCAACGTTGCGCAAATTTTTTTTAATTTTTTTCCGAGTGTTTGTGAACGTAAGAAATCCGCAGTGAATCTGTGAATAATTTAGGGTCAACAGGTTAGGTGACTGACCTCTGTGTACATACATTATACATATATATATATATAAGCTCACCAGTTCCCTGAGTGGAAAAATCATTTATTATCTAAACGGAAATAGATGTTTTCTATTTTTGCGAATAAAGTAATGCGACATTCAGATGATCTTTTATGAGCTCACAAGATTTCATTAAAACCAACATTTTCAGCTCGAGAGACTTGCGAAAAGACAGAATTAAAATTTTAAACGAGTTTTTCTCTTAACTGCTTTCTTGTTACGACGGTTCTGAAAACTGCTGCTACCCTCGGCTAATTAACTTTAAATTTTGCACGCAGTTTTCTAATAAACCTCGGTATTTTTTCACGGTGCTCTTTTTAAATTCAATTCCACATCTCTTAGTCGCAAAGGAACAAAGGGGTCTTCAAAGAAAGAACTTTTTCTTTAACATACAATTATCTCGTACATATCTAAATTTAAAAAGAAAGTGGTTCGTTTAAAAAATGTCCATTAACATGTTTAGTGAACAAAATATGATATATAAAAGAATAAATAAAACAAAGTAATCTAAACAAATTTTTTTCAAGTTGACATTTGTTCTGCGAACACCTGATGTCATTTTGTCAATGCAGTTGAAAAGTAAAAAGTTTCTGTCACGCCGTCGCATTATGAAGGAAATGCAAGGGATTACTCGTTTTCTGGGAACGTGGATGGTGGTGCTGCGTTAATTAAAAAATTCCTCCGTCGATGATACAAACAGAATATAATAATAACCTGCGGTGGCAATGCCATGTCGTCTGGGGAGAACGCGGAGGAATAAGGGAGGAGAGAGAATTCAGCTTGTTCGCCGAGTCTAGTCTGAAAACTTTCTCCGGCCGACTGCTAATACGTTTAACAACAGATTACGACATGGGTTTTAATGACTACTGGCAAGTCTGTTACGTTACCCCAGTACCTTTCCAGTTTCTCGTTCTCTCTTTCTCTTTCTCCCACCCCATTCCATGCACCTATCTTCCTCATACGTCGGCATCAATACACAATACACGAGGTATTTTCGTGATTGCCAGGAACGGGTTTGAAATGCGATCAAATATCCTGGGTGAAAAGCCTTACAGTCACTCTTACGCTTCGAATTTTTTCATTCACTATCTGCAACAACAAATAAATTAATATACAATGGCCAGAATTAATATTTCGACATGATCGCATTTAGTTAAAAAATTATTTTCATTTTTGACAATTGAACACACATTGTTGTGCAATTAACTAATGGAGTAGCATTGTCATACAAAAGACTTAAAAAACATATATGGTTGTAAATTACAGCAATACATAATAAAATGATAAAATGTTCCAAAACCTTTTCATCCATCTAGATCGATTGCTATAATTATAGACTATTTTTCCGGGGGTAATACTTAAGATATACATACTGATAATCGAAATTGATGTCCACTCTACTCTAATAGATCTAGGCTTGTAACATGTGGGTTTTCCGAAATGGAGGATCTAGTGACACTATTGGAGTAATTCGTCTCTCTTTAGGAGAACAGATCATAATGCCATCATCGCCGGTCACGGATGACCTCTGCGATGTCAGTGCTGACTATACATGCTATAGCGCGACAGTAAACGCGCTGAAAGATAAATATCATGTTTGCGATGTTTGCAGAAAGGGTGTTTTATCAGAAAATTCGTAAGTGGTCGGTTAAGATTAGAATAGTACACGAGCTTAAAGATCAAGGCCAACTCCCCAACGATGGTGATAAAGCCGATACATTGTTTAGTTGATATCATAAAAAATAGGGGTGGGCGGGTACCAGAAAATCTATGACGTTCGGGTCTCCGAAAAAAAAATGTTCGGGTTCCTGACCTGACCCGATTTCTACTTTGGGTACTCGAAATTTCCGAGTACCCTAACCCGAATTTCCTGGTACCCGCCTACTCCTAATGAAAACGCCAAATAAAAGTTAATAAATGAAAACGCTAAAAATATTGCGAAGTCTTGCAAGAAATCATTCTGACACAGTAGGTATAGGGAGTCTGTGTATAGAGCATACAGAAATCAACAAAAATATTCGACAACACACACTCGTATCTGTAAGTACCGTTCGAACCACCCCGATATTGATCACACGGGATCGACTTTTTGTTCGCTTATTTTTAGCGTTTCATATCGTGCGAACAGAGAACAGGTGCCAGGTAGTTTTCCTTATCCTCTGTCTCGAACTTCCGACGTTTAATTGCAGTTAGTCAATGCAGAAGGAAGGAAACTTTTTTAAGAAACTATTCTAATTAGTTGTATTCAAGTTTTTTAACATTATTAACATTATTATTTTGCATTAACTATTAACATTCGCAGTCTACTCGTTAATCACTCGCTAATTTTCGAAGCCCCTTATATTGTAGGCTCAAAAAACGAAAATCTAAGCACAATGCGCAATGCTCATACGCGAGTGACCTAAATTTTTATAAATTCATGAAACGAAAGGCAAATTGAGTAATGCAAAATTGATCTGCATAGTTATCGTTCGTGCAATGAATACGCATACGGCAAGTTAGTGGCAAAGTACGACATTGCTTATGGAACGACTTGATAGATCTGAAGCGTCATTAGAAGATGTAATTACGCGGCCGTCGCGTTAAGATAGGTCCCGAGACAGGGGAAATAAGACTATTGTTATCGTTATCGTTGCTCCGGATCGTCGAGGCATGCCATTTAATCGGGGATCCTTTTCAAAGACTGGGTCCCCAGCTAGAGAAACGGTAGATTACGACGATCCATTGCGGTGACATCTGGCAAAGTCCATCTGTTCTGTTTCTGTCGCCGTCAGTGTCTCTCATCGTTGACAAACCCCTCGTCTTTCTATTCGATATGAAGGTCGACGGCCTGGACCCCGATAAAACGATCAGCGACGCGGTCTCCTTTCGACACGGCCAGAAACTTGGAACTCCAAACTCCCTTCGTGAGCAACAATTTGATAATACATATGCGTAATAGATTTGCACGATATTTGTGAAAAATGTGTCTCTGCTATCGTATAGTGCACCTCTTCCCAATGAAAAAATTCTTTTGTCTTTAGTCATCTTTTCATGGAACTTTTACCAACATATTCGTGACACTTTTCCGATGAAAACGAGATCAAACACGATATAATTTCGATTATATTTGCTTGTTCAGTTTACAATATAGTAGGACCTTGATTAACTCCATTATTCAAACGTGTGTTTTACTTTTTATTGCACAAATCGGTAAAGCCTATTTAATATTCAATCGATATAAATAATAATTTCGAGTTTTTGAATTCTATCTGTGATACGAACCAGGTTTGTCGCAACAACTCTGCAACGTGGAGGTAAAATGGAATTGTCAATGTTACAAAATAGCGTAGAACGTGAAGTTGGAACAATTTCAGGTTCGCTGGCTGAAAGTAAGTGGAGTTGTTATTAACTCTCACGTTGTCGTCACGTTTTACATAGTGATTCAGTGATTCTTGCCGTTTATTGCCGACAGAGTTATGGCCCGGCCGGCAAGAATTTATTGGAGCTGCGTGTATACGTTTGCAAAACGTACAGTCATGTTGGCGACAAAACGGCATGCAACATGGGTGGGCACCGTGCCATTCTCTTATATTCTTGAAACACAGGTCAAACCGAAGAATTTTGTTTACAAACAGCCTCAATGAAACTATTAAGCTGTTGTACGGAGTCACTTTGGAGGTTGTTTGGCGCAAGAGAATGCATACACAATGCTGTTCTAACGGTCATTACTTTTAGTTTTGATTTATGATTTAATTTATATATATAACGAATTGTCTCTGATCTGCGAGCAAGACGTTCGAGATCGGCATTTTTTAAATATTCCTTGCAACAGCAATATTTATTAATCACTGTAGGAAATTGTGGTTGAGATAAGTCTACGAGTAATTGAGAAATGGTAGAACCAAGCTGAAACACAAAATATGCCGTCACCTGTGCACAATAAATAGAAATCATGACTAATGAACAGACGCGTTACGCAAGTCGTATTTTGTTACACGCGAACTCTGATTTTTCACTTCGAACTTCTCGGAAGTAAACATCTCGGTTTACTAATGGAACTTCGTACAAGTCTTGTATGCAGCAAAATGGAGCTGTTTAATTAAATTCCAAAACAAATAGCATAGAAAACGCATACGTTGTCATGAATGGTAGTAAACAAGTTTAATGAAAATTTTCCACCTGCGCTTGTTATTTCTTCATGGATAATGAAAGCAAATTAATGAGTGTATTTACATTAGCGTAGGATGAGCGGAAAGTTCTAAATCTATTTCAGGCTCTCTGGATTTGAACGTATTGTGTTTTTAGTATGTTGTTTAGAATGGTTTCGCACAAACGGACAGTTTCTGATCAATATGGATGGTGGTGTACGAAGAATCAATATTTCTAGAATCAGCTTCGATAGGAACTGGTTTCCTCTTTCTATTTTAAGAGGGAATATGTTTCACGTAAACAAAGTGTGACGCTGGTAGCGAGCGTATTAATTCATTAATGAAACTAACAGCTTTTCCAGATTAGAGTATACAGTTTGTGACGTATAACAACATTGTCCTTGGATGAACAAAATATTTAGTCAGAACAAAAGTAGTCGGTCCAAATTTTTTAACACACGAACATTAAGATTTTGAAGATGTATTTATGAGGAATCATTGAATAAAATTTCGTTGGACATATAGCACGATAAAATTGGTAAAAATCTGAATAAATAAATTCGTGCTGTTTGTGCGGTGTGGATCTATTGTTAAGAAAAAAAAATCGGTTATTTCTGCCACAGCCCGATGGATCGATGCGTCTCGAGGAAAATTTGATTCCGCGTGAGATAAAGTTGATTCGACCGAGCATGTTTTTCCATCTCTGCACGGGAAGGAGAGTTATGGTCTGTTCCAATTTCTAGGATCGACCTGCACACGGTACAGAAACTCGAGATCGTGATGCGATCTCGATAAAAATATGCGGTGTGCCGTTCGACCTGAAATGTTTCAGGCACCCGCACACCCTTTATTGAGCCAAGTATTGAGACACCAAACGGTTTCACGAAGGCTTGGCTACCACGTGTATCCGTGTATATCCACATCCACGTGGCACGCCGAATCTTTCACTTCGCGTTCCGCTTACGCCAGATCTCTTTGTATACAATCAACCGTATCGGCACAATCAATAGGTACGTGTATTTATACAGAAGCAGCGATTTCATATACCTCTCGCAGATAAATCCGTTCCAGTATTTTATGAATGTCCACGCCACCACAATTAATTCGTACCGGTTTTTCCTGGGCGGCTTATGACCCAGCAAGAATTACTGCAATACCTGCATAAGGGAAACGAAATCGTGATAACTAGACCGCGGATGTTCATGCAAATTTACCTTTTTCTCGTCAAACCCGAAGAAAAGAAAAGAAAATCTGATTTTCCTCACGAATGGCGAAACTGAACCACGCTTTTTCATCTTTCCAGTTTCATATCTTCATATCAGAGTCTAATAATTGTAGAATGTAATATACTACTCGTATAGGCAAGATAAAATTAAATGTAAACGAACCGATTAAAAGTTATCATTGCAAGATCACTGCAAAGTTATGACTCCAGTATTTATAATTCAATCTTTTAATAACCGTCTCTGTTGTTCTCGGAGGAATATTAAAAAATGAAAAATTGGAGATATCGTGGGAAACGGAATGAAATTTTGATTTCCTTTTTTCAGAATGTTTTTAAATGATTTTTATTATTCATTGAACGCTTCGGTATTGGAAGCACCGTCTGAAGAGCATAAATTCTTTCAGTCACTTCTATGCAGAGAAAAATCAATAAACGGATACCTATTAAATATAACATCAAAGAGGCCAGGAAATAGTCTTTGTTTACATCCTCATTTCGCGCATTGGAACAGAAATAAATGTGAGCCTTTGTTTCTCATCGTTAAAAAGGTCGCATTAAAATTGATATGTAGATAGTAATCGTTCTTACCAACGTTCTGTGTACGAATAAAATGTGAATATACTTTCAAGTAGTGGCAAGAACACCTGTTACCTTAACCTGTTTGTAACAGGTATTCAAAACCGATTCGGAAAAAGTTCTCCTTAATATTAGTCAGCAACTATGTGCCGCGTAACGTAGGTAATTTTTCGAACGAAAAATAGATAGATGTATGCTAATTATGTAGCGTAATCAACACGATGATAAACATCTTCTTGATCGTTCGTACGTAAGAGTATCGGGCAGGTTTACACACCAGCTACTCGTGGAAAGCTTCCACGCAACATAATCGCGCTATCGCGTAATCAAATAATTCGATTGTTTGTTATCTTTGCCGGCGTTTATTGACGCGAATAGAGTTAACATTAACATAACGCGGCCCGGGATCATGTGCGACACCCAAGCTTTTCGACAAACATAGATAAAACTTGTGTTACATGCGTGTTATCGTTACCATTTGCACAGTGATAGCAGAAAAGTCGTACGTTCCCGCGACACCTTCCGTATTTTTCACGTAGTTCTTTATAACAATAACAATATTTACTGGTTTAGTGTATTAAGGAAGATTTATTGAAATGCATAATATGTATTTCGCAAAATGATTCGCTAGTAATAATAAATTCTATAACCTTTATGTGACCTTCCATGTAAAAGAGAATTTTAGAAAATGAAGGGATATATTGCATCACTTTTTGTTAGTTTGGACTATGAGTGGTTAATTTTTCAGGAACGTCTACGGGAAGGACGAAGCGTAGACGGGGATTGTATGCTAAACTAACAACAATAAAACACGGGAGAAAACAAACAGAGGGAACGGCAGAATGCGTCATCGTTTTTCTTGGCAGTAACTCGAAAAGTTAGCGAAGCCGAGACTGTCGTGTGCACGCCAGAACCAAGCAAGCACGAGATTGCGTGTTTCGCGAGGCAATTGGGTCGGTTGATCCGCGGTCGGTAAACTTAACGCGCGATCGCCTAAAGCATGGATAAAACACCCGTTTATAATGTTCTGTCCTGCAATTTGGCCCGAGGAACTCGACAACCCGATTGTGTCGCTCGAGGCTTTAAGCGGTGTTCACACTCCGTGCTACATTAACGTGGAAAACCAGTACTATAGCTACGTAGACCACCATTTTTGGGGAATTTTCTTGAAATGTTATCGAACCTTTTACGAGATACCTTTAAAATCACTTGATAGTGCGGTAAATGTACCTATTAATACAGGTGTACGTTTCACTGTGGTATTTTTTCCCAACCAGACTAAAATACGTAAAAATAAATGTTTTGTCCTGAATAAATTTGTACAATTCAATGAGAATGTATTCTCGTTGGCGAGGAAAACAAAATTGTCGATCATTCTCATATTTTTATCAATATTCGCATACAAAATATTCTTATTCTGTCAATAAGAATGAGAATGGTTTCTTGTGAAATATAATCGTATAAATAAAATTTATGACTACAAGTTAAAGGCATAATCACGTCATTAGAAAACACATTGTTTGCTTAGCTTGCTTTGATCGTTCACAAAAAATGCTGAAAGATTAAACTCATGTGACAGACTACAATGTCCGCTTAAAAGGTCGACGTTGTGTACGCGGCTTTAGTGAATGCACCCTAAACGAAGCCTCAGGGGGCTAGTACTTACATCGCGGTCGAACCACGGAACGACTTCTATCGACAAAATACCGAATCGTGCAGCATGTCCGCACAATATTGAATATTTCAACAGCGTGTTAAGAAAGACACTAAAACTTCGACGTGCGTTAACGCTCGGTTACGGTCTGACACGCAATCGGCGAAGTAATACGGTATACATATGTATGTATGCAATGCTCGGCAATGTACCGTTTATAGTGAACGAGCCTCGACGATTTCCAACAGGTACACACGGTGCCGCTCAGGCATTATCACTGAGCCGCGGATGTTTATGGCAATTCGTAAATTCGACAACCTTATAATCAAAACATAAATAAGAATAAAGAATAGAAATCCACAATTTCTAATCTATTTTATAATTTTTCTTATGAATGAACCTTTTTTTTTTATTTTTTTAGTTGTAGTTTTATGTGGCATTACTTGTCAGGTATTGACAACAATGATTTTTATTTTTGCAATGGATAACGTTGGCCAAATGAAGTTAATAATCAAGTTTCACTGTAGGGTACGTTATATTGTGACAAAAGTGTGCATGAAAGTGGTCGGAGACCGTATAAAATGAAAAAATAATAATCGATCGAGCGTTCCCGATGAGCACACGTGGAATTCAAAGCGTGCAAGAAATTTCGCGCGTAATGATACACCGTCGGCTCGCGTTTCAACAAGCTGCAACGTAATCGTGTAATCCAAACAGTGTCGTTATTATTGTCGACCATTGATAGAGTGTCGCGAGCGATTTCGTGCGTCGAACGAATGTTCTATAGCGGTGTTCACGTAATCGTTAACGTTATAGGTCGATTGATAAATTGGCGCGATCTTTCGCGGATCGACAGCATTATACACGCGTGATAATTACGGGTAGCGATTGGCTAATGATCACTCCAATCACTCGAAGCTAATCATTTTGGGGAAGTTCTGGGGATACTTCGTTGGCTGTTAACACAGAGCTCGTTACGCACTCACCGCATAATAATGTGCCTAACGATTGAATTATTACTGGGACCAGAGTTGGGCAAACATTTTATTGAAATAAAATTGTCAAATAAAGTGGTTTTTAAACCAACTTTATTAGAAATTTTTATTTAAATAAAATTTTTGCCCAACTCTGGCTGGGACCATCTGTATTTTAAAATGTGTTTTCCTGATTTTTTTCCAGACGGCTCTCAGTATTTTCTTCCAAGAGGCTGCGATACCTCCGTGCGCGCAAGGACCGGGTGCACATTTCGGCCAAGTAAGTGAGATTCAAGTTGCCCGTAACACGTCGCGAACGGCCCGTAGCACGCGCTCTATTCAAGTCACCGACACAGCTTTCGTCTGTGTATTATTGTTTCTACCGACACGAATTCGCGGAAAGGAAGTTTGACCGACACCGGCGCGGCGCGGCGTTCACCGACCAACATTGATCGATGCCAACTTTGACCGACATACACGTTCACCGACTTCTGTGCAGCCCCAACAATGTGTAACGATAAGCAACGTACAGAGTGTCTCGAGGTTGATACATACATAGTAGTCTCCACTGAAGTAAGAAAGTAATCGCACGAAAAATTTTACCCCTTTTAAAGGGACGATAACTTTTTTAATATCAGACCATACGACTTTTTTTGGAAAATACCATTCTATAAGGAAAGTGTGTTGTTAAAAATTGTATCGAAGAATTTATATTTTCTGTGATATAATTTTATACGTACATATTTCCTTCCTGTAATAGTATTATAAACGAACGTAACATCTTTCGATGTTATTGTGTTTTCTAGAACCTTTACTTGATAGTGCGTTGATTGATTCGATGATTAATTGTTATTTTTGCATTAAATGGCTCGTGTCCGTTTTCGGGTTCACCTGTTCGATTCGATCGAGAACGAAACAAAATAGAACCGACTTCGATCGTTACTATAGTCACCCCGGGATCGGATCGATGCGAAAGTATTTTCACGACACGAGCCTCGAAGGTCGACATCGACTCGTCTCTTTCTCCCGTATCCAGCGACTCTATTTATTTGTGTCACGTGCAACCATCCACGACGCATCACGCGAATGACTTTATTCATTAAGTTCGTTGCGCGAACCCTCGGCGAGATCACGTGCGATAAATTAAATTCTTCCTTCCATACATTTTTTCCTTTACGTCTTTGCTCTTGTTTTACACAACAACCTTTCGTTGCCCAGGGGAACGGTTCGAAACGTTTGTAAACATTCGATTCCCGGTCTGTTTGTTCTTGTTCCGAGTGGAATTAATTAATGTTTGTGATGTTTGACTTTGATGCTTTAATTCAGGACCTGTTATCAGTCGCTGGTGTATCGAGCCTCGGTTAGGATACTTTTTAGGAACGAAGCTTCTGGTTGGTCTGCGGAATTTCTCGTTGTTAAGTGAAAAAGTGGTCTCTCTAAATCATACATTTCTTGATCCAAGATATATTAAAGGAAAACATAACGGCTCATTTTTGACAACATCGTAAAAATTACATTGAATTCATTTAGTTTAAAATAATGTGATGTGAAGTAACTGATAAGTTTATATTTTTAAAATTTTGGATCAGACCACTTTCATAATTATGGAGACAATTAATAACACTAATTTTTAGGAGAATATCAATTGTAATTATGGATTTGTGCGGGCACCTGCAATTTGGTAGTAAAAGAATTTCCATTTGCCTGAAGAACAAAGAGAGAGAGGAGAGGTCTATTGAATTGCATTTCTGTGTGAATAATTTGTTCAATAATTAATACATTGTTTGAACTAGCGAGGAACTATTTGGTTAACTATGCAAATTATTATGCAAAGGATCCGTGGCACGAGCGTAGGAAAACAATCTGCGGAGCATCAAAGGCAGCGTGGGTGGGAATCAATTCGCGTGTTTGACCTTTATAGATTTCCGTAATTCTCTTTACCCTTCCGAATTTCACGCATTTGTGCTCCATTTTCTTCTTGTGTTTTGTAGTGGCTTATTAATAGACCACTTACGTTTACGTATCTGTGTTCGGGCGAACCGAAACATTAAAACCATTGTAAATTATTAGGAGTGTAACACATACACTTTGCCAGTTTTATTAAGGTAAACGAAGTTTCAATTTGTTAGTTTCATATAATTCGTACTTCGTAACTGCTGACGCAACAGACAGATGAATGAACGAAACAGATAAACAGCGTAACGTATTTGGAACGAGAAAAGCTAGAAATAATAATTTATTTTAGAAACAGGCTACCAAGAAACGGGAATGCTGTACGCACCGTCCAAATTAAGGTCAAGGTGGCGATGATCGTGATTCTGATGCGCATCACCGTAGTTTATGCTGTTAACTAGTTCCTACCTCCTTTTCGACCGTGGTAAATTAATTACGCGACATTCATACTTTGTTACTCTTGGCAATACCGAGCAGTTCTACGCACGAGCAGACACGTCACGTGTTTCTTATCAATTTCGACTTGGTTCTTTTGTACTACCAGTCTGAGTTTTGAAGTCTACAGTAAGTGTACGTAGTATGTATTCGCACACCTTTTAAAAACGAATAGCTTTCTCAAAATTGTTGCTAATATGTAAATAATTTTTCTTTTGAATTTTCTTTTTTAGTATTGTTAAAGCCATCTTCATTTTCTTAAATGGTAGTTCAAGGTCATCCGAAGGTCATGGTATACTAGGTCATTGAATTCATCTTGATACAGGCTATAATACTGTTAAGTCAAAAATACCAAGTGCCATTTAAAAAAATGAAGGTGGCCTTGACAATACTAAAAAAAAAAAATTTCGAACTATTTTTTATTGCAATGTATAGCCAATCAAAAACTGATCAACTTTCGTTGAAAATATTTTTTCGTCAGATTATCGTAAGTACATACTTGAAAAATCGTGAAAACTATTACGTGGGACACCCCCTGTATAGAAATTCAAATATTTTTGGTGAACGAAAAAAAGTGTACCGAAAGCCTTTGGAAACTGCAATTCCCCAAAAAACAAGCTCGTTTCGCGCCAATTATAAAGCATATTACTTTTTCACAGCCTTGTGCAGGTCGACAAAACTGATCTGCAGAGCGCTGTTAGGCGAACTTCGTTTCAGGAAACAAGTGCATAGCAATAGTAGCCCGTGCTAGAAGCATGCCGAAGCTGAATGACATTTCACGCGAAAACGCGAGGTTCGCATCATCGATCGAAATAAAGCCTGCAAATAGATTGTACACGTATTCGCAACTATGTGCGCTCTCTACGACATTTTATTGAATGCACCCACGGTAGAGTGTTGCTGCCGGAATGTGACTGGCACCGTTCCTGAATCAGCGAGTTACAGTCAGCCGGCGAAGAACAATAAATTGACCTTACGGTTAGAACATCGCTACCATCTCCTGCAATTCAATGAAATCATCGTACATGTTGAACAAAAACCCCCCGTATCTAACAAATGACCGAGCGTTTCGTTAGACGAAGCGAACGTGTCCTAGAAGTACAGTAATGCCTCGATGCATGTATACGAAAACTCCGGAACCGGAATGCCATTTGTATCGTCTACAAACGACCACTAAATGAATTCCGGTTTGTTCGTCAATGAGAATAGCATCAATTATTAAAAAACAATGTCCGATAGCTTTGTTGTTTCTGTTGGCTCGATCTGTTTTTAGATATCGCTCGCGCGCGTCTGTAGGGGGTATCGAGTGGTATTAATTAAAATAATATTTCGAAACTCCCGATAGATATTGGATAACACTTTTATCCATTCAATTGCGGAAAGATACGAACTTTTATTTCCGTTGTTTATACGCTCGTCGTATCTCCCTGCGTATCTGCCGGCCGGTGATTTCATTATTGGATCTTTATTTATTTACACGATTGATCTTCGATATCACATTCGACGGGTGCACGTTGAAATCACGCGATCGTGCATCGCTGCAAACATTGACCTGGATTTTAATGCGTGCTTACCAACCACACACAAAGTCAAGAAACTAAACAAAATACAAAGAATCTCTATTGACCTACCTAATTTGACTTTGAAAACCCCTCTCCCCACCATTCTAGTCCTCAATAAAATTAGACTGTACCTTTCATACCGAACGATTTTTGTAAACAAATTTTTTTCATAACTTCAGTGCGTCACAAGATATTTCCGTTATCAGATAAACGAAACACCCTGTAGATTAATTCGCCTTCATTTTTCAAAAAACAAGTTCGTTATAATTGTGAGACACTTTCGTAGGGTGTCCTTGATTAATTGTCTCGTGCGTTAACTTTTGCCGGTAAGTGTATCATGCTCGCGTCCAGCCCAATAGAAAGTTGAGATTCTTTTTCTTCGTCTGACTCGAATACCGCTAAACGATTTCAATGCACGAAGGTTGTTGATATGGATAAAACGTGCATATTAACCTGAAACGTTGCATAACCCATGAACCGAATGATAAACGATCAATGTGGCATTCATATCGCCGTGTCTAAACACAGTTACCAGTATTTGTGCTTTCTCGTGTCTGTTAATTTCCGCTGTAGTACACCGGGATTAACATTAACCGTATAATTACATTGTAAACAGCTGTTTCGATTAAACACGTTTGCGTCGTCGTGGAGTATGGATTTCTGCGAAAACGCTCTGCAAATCTGAACGAAAACAACTACATAGATAACAGTGAGCGTTCACTTTTAAAAACAATTAGAAGTCACGGACAGCGGCGCCAGATTCGGATTTCTATCCCTACTCCACTTTCCCCTTCTACGGGGACGTGACGCTGTCTCTGTCGTACGTATGTCACAATGTCACGTGACTAACCCGGTACTGGCAGAGAGAGGGTATCGTTTTTCCTTCAATTCGTTCAAATATCTTTGTATATATATTATATATATATTATATAAGGAAAAAATTCGCTTCACCAATTAGACGAGTCCTTGTATAAAAAATCATATGATAAACGCTATTAGTTCTGTTGATATGCACGTCTCGTTATTTTTAAAAATTTGCATGTTCCACAGCAGTAAATAAGATAGAAAGGTCACACGCAAATTGCATAAATATTTAATTGGAAAAATTACGTCGAAAACTTCTGAATCTTAAAATAAACGCTGCACACTGTATGTATTTTCAATTTGAAGTGGACCTGCACATTAAAGTAAATAAAGAATTTTAAATACGTTTCTAGCTGCATTAAATTTTTGCCTAAATTGCATTTCAATTGTGCCGTGCCTATGGTGCAAATTTATGATTTCGATTTGTAACTGAACCGAGTGAATTAGCCCCGAGTAAATAATTTTATGGGAATGCTTAATTTTTTAAATCGACGGTCCCGGGACCATGGAATTTACTCGAGCATCACGGGAAACAGAATTGAGAGCCATTTGCTTTTAGTATTGCACGGTATTACGCATAACATTTACAAATGCGATAAGCATTACGGCACAGCAGATACTACATACTATGTACGTGCAATTTCAAATGACTCACTACGGAACCACGTAACGTAATATTCTCGCCGGATCGCTCTATGTATGAATCGTTCGAGCGCAGCTTCATGATGATCCACGCTTTCGTTATCGGTCCCGTAAAAAGTACAAATAAAAAAGCACTTCTCGAAAGATTTCGAGTTACATACATCGGCCGTATTACGTAAGATCTCCGATAAGAGGAGGCAGGAAATGTCGACACAGTGCATCTGCCTTGCCGTGATTTCGTCGATTGACGTCATTCCATTGATCAGATGCTAATTGCTACTCGATCCTTCGTTCTCGGTACGAACAAAGCTCGTTTATAATTCAGCTCTTTTTCCATAAATAATACTTCTGATATCAGTGAAAACAAGATCGCAGCAGTTCCTCTATTTATATCTCGAACAATAAACGTAATATTCTCTCCAGGATAAAACAAAATTGTTTTTCAGTTTAATACTCTTAGGAGCTTTTTTGAAATTCATTTACAATTTTTCTAAATCACCCAATTTATTAGCAACATCTGACCTGCTTGTGAATAAAAATTTTGATAACAGTTCCGATTGCTGATATTTACCAATCGGGGAGATTGGCGACAGTCGAGAAGTTGTAAAACATTTTATTATCACGAACGTGTGTTCCGCGTCTTATAACGTATGGAATTTGCATTCGCCGTCGGTTCATTGAACTTTCCAATATTGTATAAAAATATCAAATTCATAAACCGGTGGAGTATATGTGCGATATCTAATTTTACAAAATTGAAGGTGAGATTTTTAATTATTTGCTAACCGACCCACTTGGTAAACGGTTCGGAAAATTAAAAAGAAATAATAGTTCATACGCGAAGTTCGACTGCCAAGGCGTTAATGTGCTTCTGATCATTGTTGCACGTCGGATGGTAGCATTTGCTCATTATAGATCGGATCTATAGCCGCGCAACGGCTCGTAACACGCGTTTCGCGAGCCTTAATTGTCAATTAAACAAGCCACGCGTCGTCGCCGCGATAATTTCGTCGATTGAAATGCTGTTACCGTGTTGCTAAACGCGCTCCAATTTACGAGCTTTTGTTATCAAACCTCTCCTTACCAAGTTTTCGTTTATAGCTTACTATTTTAATACTTTTTTACTCAGAATTCGACGTTCTTCCATATTTCGGTATAAAAAATATAGTATTCCATTTAAAAAAACAAATTCTAACAAAGGTAAAAAAATAAATAAACTGCGTAATGTACCCCTTCAGACCATGCAACTTCTGTATACAAAACTTTTTCGTGGAACGCATTCTTTGGAAGTTATATGCATAGGTGTGCAAGTTGCGTGAACCACCCTGTGTATCAAAAATAAAAATCGTACGGAGCAATTCAACGAAGATCATCGTCCAAGTCGCTCTGCTGTATTATAGATTACAGGTTCTAAATCAAGCACGTTAGACTTAAATGAAGTGGACCTTACAATTAACAAAATATCGCGATCACGAATTCGGGAAATATTCGGAACACCGTAAAATGTAATTTCGAAGCATGACCTTTTCTGATTTCATTAATTTTGCTCGGATTGATTTAATATTGCCAGGAAACATTCCTGTCGCGTTGTATTTTAAGAAAATGTCAAAGCCAAAAGCTCTTTTAGCTCGAATCGCGGATCAATGTTCCAGGCAACCGTGCGACAATGGTTGATTTAAGGGGGTACATGTCCCAGTTCTCGAGGCCGCTTCTGCACGAATTTTTCGGAATTTTTTCGGAATTAACAATAATTAAGAAACATAACGATTGTTTGAAGGTTACTGTATATTTCTTCTCTTCTGATATGTTTTGTTTGGAATAAAGAAGAACATAAAAATGACACGAATTCTATGCTATGGGGAAAGGGAAAGAAGAAGGACAAGAGGAGCCGAGGTAGAAGAATCGTATTAATTTCACAGTCTGTTCTTCCCAAACATCTGCGCAACAACGAGCCCCGTGTTTGGCTTAATTAATTGAACTCTCGCGAGAAGCTACGTGGCACGGCCACGTTGTTCCAGGCGTGCCCGAGTTCTCTCACTTGTAAACTTCGCCAGCCGGTACGCCGAGACTTCGTTTTTCGCTTACCGCGTGCAACTTCTTTTTTGTTGTACCAACTACGGCGAAACGGCTAGTATTAGGTTGTATTTATCGCAGGTCGAGCGAAAACCGAACATTTCCGAAGCAATAATCTTTACTTAAGGGCGCACAGCCGTTACCACCTCTGCCAAATTAGTACCCCTTCCAGATATTTTTGCGGCGCTTCGGCTTCGTAAAAACTTTCTACTTCTTGACCACTCAAGAAACATTTCTTCCGACCTAGAATATTTCCATTTCCTATGGTTTTTTTTTAAATTTTATGGATATGAAATTGATGCAATACCTAAATGTTTAGTGATTGATTAAATACCGATATATTCAATAGTGTAAACAATATTTTGTGAGTCACCATTCGAGCGCTGAGGGTGAAACCAATTTCTTTTTCGCAAGTTATAAATATATTTGCCGAGATCTCTCTTGTTTGAACAGCTGCGCGGTACGGTTTCAAACGTGATGAGGAAAATTTAGTTTTCGGAACGGGGCTGTCAGTTTTTTATTTTTAGAAAACTACTATGATCCTAGTGAAAATAGACTGCGTATGGAGAATACAAATTGTCTGCATCGATTGCGAGAAACAGGAAGCAGATAGATTGTCAGATTTGATACTTACTACTACATATGTACTGTTATTCGAGCGAAGTTAGCTGAAGTCGTAATAGCTGTCCGTTTCACGCCTGTATCGCAAGTATAAAATGATAGGAGTGGGGTGGACAACTATTACGACTTCAGCTATCTTCGTTCGAATCACAGGTACAAGTAGTAAAATTGTAAACCTGGATCTCCTTTCACACGGCACGTTTTCTCATGAATAACTGTTATACGGGTTTCTAACGCGTCTCATTTGTTTTCGCATGATCAAGTCCCGTTTTGTTGACTTTTCTGCAGTTTTTAAGCAGACAAGATAAGGTTTGCTAGACTGATTACACCTCGAATCCTTGTGCATCCGACAAATTTGAATCGAAACTCAATTTACTGGAATGTAACAGAAGAAATATTGTTTTATACAAACTGATTAAATAGTACAGTCACTTATGGGGGTAGACTCCTTTTTCCAAGGGTGCGGGAATCCCCTTCTCTTTTCTCGATAATACAAACACGTGGGTTTTCACTAGTCAAAAACGCTAGATAAAAGATCGATCTAGCTGAGCTCCTCCGGTGCGAAGCGGGTCAGTGGAGTGGGGATGAGTCAGAGTGGGAACGCGTAGTGGAGTAGGGAGCGCTGTCGCGCGGAGTGGGGATCGCTGAACGCGATCACGTACTACTGAGCGTCGCGCGGGGATGTGTAACGGTTAAACTTAATAGTTTATATCGCTTAAACGCATAGGCTTTTTTACAAAAATTTGTTTAATATTGCATTGTCATCCAGTTCTGAGCTATGATAGTTTAAAATCAGTTGCAAAATTTGTACCGAACAGACAAACAGGCACACAAGAAAGCGAGCTAATAAAAACATGGTAAAAATAGGACTTTTGAGGGAGATAGCGCCCTACATCGATCTTTGATCTACCGTTTTTGACGCCTAAGAAATCCCCATTTTTGTATTATCGAGAAATGAGAAGACGAATCCCGCACCCTTGCAATCCTGGAAACGAGTCTACCGCTTTATGTACGACCGACACGTGGCAGTGAATGTGTTTGCACGTTTTCCACCGTGTGAAAAGAGACTCGAGCGGGGGGGGGGGATAGATTGAAACGGTTGAGAATTTGGTAGCGTTACTATTGAAAAAGAGAGCCGGATGGAGATGAGAGAATGGGGAACTGGGAAATATAGAGATCGATAAACCGAGAATTTCGCCGACGGATCGAAACGTTGTCGTTCGTCCAGTGATTGAGCCAAGATTTGGCACACGGCTTATCGGAATGCCGCCGACCGAGAATAGTAACGCACCTAGCGACTGTCTGCCTACAGTGGTTCTCTGCCTTTCGTGTACTTGGTGGAACCGAAAATCAGAACCGGCCATTTTTTATTCAACACCGTTGACTGCCGAACGAGAATCCATAAAATCCCCCATGAAACCGAGGCAATTCGCCTCGCGATACACAAATTGCAAAGCTAAGATTTATCATATGGCGATTACTCTTCTAACCTCCTGGCATTCTCGCACGTTCTAAATATACGGTGTTTGCTCGATGTATTATCATAATAATTCATTTGCAGGTTCTGCAAATAAATTCTGTCTTTCCGAGAAGGCAGTCCAAGTGGTAAAATATAAATGATCACGCTCGCAGAGTTCATATTTTTTGGCTACTGAAAGATTAAAACTGCAGCTATCGTGGTCGAAGTTCTTCGAGTTATTTTATAATTTTCAATTGACACGACTTACCAACTTTTCTGGAACCGATGCATTTCTTTCGTATATAAAAACAACAGGATTGGCTGTGCAGAGCTTTTTCATTATAAATAAATCAGAGGAATAAACCATACAAGTTCTTTTTCGAATGTGTGACAAACCATGTACTTCAGAGAATACTGCTCGTACAAAATTTAAGCGTACGTCTCTATCACTGTTGCCTTGGGACACCCTGTATATACGATATGTCGCTTCATTCATGCTTTATCGTGATTCGGAAAAAGTCTTCTTTCGTTACACACCGGGAGGATCTCTGTGTACTGAAAATAAATGTTACGAAGAATGTTTGAATATTTTACGAAGAGAATATATGCAGTGCCTCCCACTAAATTATTCGGACACTCTTAAAAAAGCGATAACTTTTTGAAAGTTATTTTTTGAATAGCATTTTTTGAAAAAATTTCTCTTCACATCATGCAGTCAACGAATTACTTTAACTTCTCAAAAAAAGTTCGAATCGTATATGTAGTTCAATATTAAAAAAGATATATTTTTCTGAGATCGTCCAAATATTAATGGCAGTCGCTGTAAGTTGAATTTAATAAAACAGTTTAACAGCGAAACAAATGCTGAGTAGCGAGCCTGTTAACAAATGATACTAACTACATATACCGGTATAATTTCCGGTTGAAAAGATCGTTGTTGTATAGTGCAACAGGCGTAGCGATCGCCATTTCGCATTTCCTCGTGGAGGAAGTCGGCAGCATATTTTTTTCGAATCATTCATTACGCTGGATTAACATTACATAATTCATGAATCGAAACCCAGTGAATCAGTGAACAGCGCTAATCGGTGTGTGGAATCTTACGATTAGCATGCTGAGGTTGTGGAAAGGAACGCACGGACGAGGTTCGCCGTGGGTATCGATCCGCGAATAAAGAATCTATGCCCGCGAAGCACGGCCAGTCATGCGCCTTGGTCTCGGCCTAAATAATGGTACACACGCGATCCCGTCGGAACGTAAACAAACAAAGTTATAAAGGAGATAATGCATCGGGAGTTAGGTATTATCGCAGCCCACCCGAAAGTCATAAAAGTATATTTCTTTCGCAGATAACGCCGTGCAACACACCAGCCACGCCGCCCAATTTCCCCGACGCGCTACTCGCGTTCTCCAAAATGTCCGCCGGAGAAAAAACTCCCTCGGGTAAGTCTCACTCTGATTACTGCGAGGAACCCTTTGTTCCGACGTGTCGCCTCTGTACGCTATTCTGTTTTGTTTTGTTCTTTCTGCAGCGTCTCTCGGTCACCGAGTCTCCGAAACCCGTAGATCAGAGCAGTACAGTAACGTCTCGATACATGTGAAACAGATTCGCACAATATTTCTGACACATTTGCGACATTTTTGCTGGATAAAATGACACAAGGGTAACTGTACTGCGGTATCGTGCTTCGATCGTACTTCATTTTAATATTACTCTTAATTTATCATGAAATAATGATATGTGTAAGTATTTTATGGAAGTATATGGGGTGTGTTCTGGATACAAAAAGAATTGGTGGCCCTAGAAACCTAATACAACATAAGAAAATATTAAGAAATAAAATCGATAACATTTTATACGTATGGAAATAATAATAAAACTTTCCCCTATGCAAAATTTAAAGCAGCACATATATAAAGAATGTGCAATCATGTGAAAAACAGTCCTTTGATGATTCAGATAGAAGAAAAATGGTGTTATTTTTACCTTGTATGAAGAATGTTTTTTCAAATCCCGAGATTATAAAAATATGAGAGTGAAAAGGGCGTTCGAATACTTTCGTTATCCACTGTGCATTCTCATTGAATTGTACAAATTTATTCAGGGAAAAATACTTACTTTCGCGTATTTGAATCTCATTGGAAAAAACTACCGCAGTTAATTGTACACCCGCAATAATATAGATACATACATTTACCCTACCACGCGGCAATTTTCATAAAATGATTACGTAACACCTTCATTCTTGGAATCTTCAATTATCTTGTTCTAGCACAAGAAATACGAGTACTTTAGCTCTCGAACGATATTACGACTACGTTATACAATATCTTGTCTGCCATTGATGTTTTGTAACAATAAGCGAACGATGCATCCGTGTGAATCCGAACGATTATGACTGGGATTGCTAAACTTGATGAGCGTAATTAGCACTCTTCCGGAGACGCGTTTATTGATGCAATTCTAAGTAAAATTTCAAGCTAAAAACTTCCAGTAAAACCAAGCTAAAAATATTCTATCAAAATCGTGAATATAATTGCTGAAAAAATTATTCAGGTATCTATCAGAGAATGAGAAATATTTTGTAAAATTGTAGAACGTTATTTACAAGGTACAATATGATATTACGGGATCAATATTCGGAGATGAATGTTGCAGTAGTAGCTAAGACACGGGATCCTTTATGTAAACACGTCCGGTTTGACCTTGTTTTCGATCTCCAACAGGGTTCGCTCTGTATAGGTGGTTGCATTTATGAATTTGTTTTCACGGATGCTACCCTAGAGATAGAGAGAGAGAGAGTAACTTATTCAGACTTTTACTGCAACACAACACGCGCGCTTGGAACTTCTGAACAAATAATATTGTACACAGTTTGTGGGAGCCTTTTTCATTGATTCGATGACCTGTCGAACTCATCCTTGAACTTAACGTTCATGTTTTATTACATTAGTTTCATGGACAAAGTATACGTGTTTTGAACATGACCAATCGGTTGTTCAAGAGTTACTCACAAGGTTTTCACCGTTGTCAATTCTTTCCGCTATAATTTCGTTTACTCAAATTTAGATAAAGTAAAGAGTAAAGTTCTAACAACACTCTGAACGTGTATAAATGATTAGACAGAGGATTTTATGCATTTATGAAGAATTTAAAAACACTGTTATATTATTTTCGACCTATTAAAAACATACTAAGAAAGAAAATAAATTTTGTATCTCGCTCCAGTTGATTGCAAATCAAGTAGAAAATGTTTATTTTGCATAAAGATCTGCTGTCTAATAATGATGTATTGTTAGGCAATGTGTACTCCGATTCACGGTGAATCGCTCAAAGAGCCAGCAGTCACCATTCGAATCGATTAGCATGCGCAAAAGAAGAACGATTCTAATTGTATGTTGAAGAGGAAAACACTGCAGTGAAATTAAATCGAGAGATTCAGCGAAACACGACGATGCATTCGTTGAACACGAGAATTCAAATGTAAAATTGAATACTCTGCGGGAAATATTAATTACGTCATTTGAATATATTATGACATCTATTTGACACTGAATAGTAATGTCGTGTTCAACAATCAGGCAAAACATAAAAGTTGCTAGGGTAAATGTAGCTATTACTGCGGGTGTACAATTATATAACTGCAAAACTGAAAGTAAGTATTTTTCCCTGAAATAAATTTGTACAACTCAATGAGAGAATGTATTCTCGTTGGCGAGGCAAACAAGAGATCCTCGGGATTTATTTAATCTATTTGTTTTTATTAATTTAATTTGTTTCCGCAGTAAAAAAAAATGGGAACGCAGTAATTGATACATGGCTCTTTTTCGTCCGCAGTAATACGTACAAAATGTTAACGAATTTATTTTCTTATGTTTGTGTTAGGTTTCGAGAGCCACCAATTTTTTTTGTATTCCGAACACATCATTCTTCCGTAAAATGCTTACACGTATTATTGTTGCATAGCAAACTCTCTCTCTCTCTAGGAAGAATATTAAAATAAAGTACGACCGAAGAGCGTGATACCGTACTACATAATCGGTACAGTTACCCTATGCCATGGTAGGTTTCCGAGGCTGGAGTTTGTCTTCTCTAGTGTAATTTTACGAATATCAATATCTTCTATTTTCTTGTTCGGTGGAATAAATCGTTTTGGCAAATGAGTTTTGCCACCCTCAAATAGAGCGATTCGAAATGCGTCGTCAGCGGGACTCGTTTGTCAAGAGGATTCGCTCCGCTTTGCGAACGCGGGCCCGAGTTTCTAGCCAGTCTAGCGGCTAGTCGAAGGGGAAGTTAAACAAAAAGTTTCGTTGTTCGGTTCCAGGAATGTCCCCGAGTCAAAATGGACTGCATCAGAACTCGATGCAAATGGGTACCGCAGCGCCGCATCACGGGGGACGGTGTAGCGTGACCGGGAACGCGCAACAACAAACACAGAGTCAACAACAGTTCGGTTTAGGCGAGCTGCAGAGATAAAAGAAGCTGGCCAGTAGGCGGCCCGTGCGCGAGATCCCGAGGTCGTTATGCGATATGCAGTTTTAACGGCGTTCAAAAAAAAAAAAAAAAAACAACAAAAACGAGGAGACATGGTTTACAGGAAAGATCGACTTCTCCCAGGGTAACACGCGCTGTTGGTGACGCGAGCGACCATTACCCAAGATTCATTGAAAGCCGCTCGTTGTTCTCCGAATTTCCCTCGACGACAACAACAACAACACCAATTACTACTACTACTACAACATCAACATCAAAAAGAACGCAAGGACTTTGATCGAAGACGCGCGCACCCTCCCCGAAGGAAGCAAACCTAAAGAAGAAGCTGGATTTATTTAGCGCGTGTTATAGTTGAAGCGGTCCACCATATTCGAGTTCACGGTTGTACACGTGGATCTCTAGTAGCTGGTTATGTGATCCTCGCGATTGTGTTTGTTATTCTTTGATGGTGCGTCAAAATGCGGCGGTTACGCTTGACCGTCAAGCCCTCTCGAAACCATTTATCTTCCGTCGGTAAATATGTGTGTGACAGGCGATCATAGACGCAGGACGAGAGAGAGGGTTGGAGGCTGTAAAAGACTCTATTAATACTTTTTTTGTTCGTTTTTATTACTCTCTATCTCTCTCTCCTTTTGAACGCACTACGGGACGGTAGTTCCTACAATTATGAAAGACAGCGATACTCCTTTAGCGTTTATGGAATTAGTATGCGTCCAGAGACATCGCCGCTTGATTGTGAATGAGTAGCGAGAAGCCTCCTCCACCGTCCCGGGTATCTTCCTCGTTGTTTCTCGATCTACAGACTCGCGGCTAGATAGGAAATGTTTTTTGCGGTCCCGTGAACCGCGGAAGTCAATGAGAAATTCAATACTACTTCCACTCTCACCCACACCACACCCGAATACGCATACAGAAAACGTACACATACACACCTACATAAACTCATACACCATAGTACAAAAAATCTCCGACACTGGATAGGACGATCAGCGACGAGAAAACGTTTATCTTCTTATTTTTGTTTCAGAAATTGCGCGATTCGATTCTCATGTATCAACGGTGTTTCACGTCGAATGATCTTCGACGAGGAACCCGTGTGTATGTCTTTGACGACGATCGAGCTCGATCGAGAGGTGTTACGCGAAATCCAATCGTGTTCCCGGTGTATTTTCTTTCTTTTTTTGTCTAACGAGAGCTGAACTGCACGGCGCAACTGAAACAAAGAGCGAACGGAAAAAATGAGAAGAAAATGATAATCAAAGACACGAGGCTAATTATGGTAAAGAAGAAACTACCACGAATCATAATTAAATCATAATTAAATAATCATGTAAAAAAAATTGTAAAAAAGAATTTATCGATTATGTAATTGTCCATTTAGGTATATTTATGTAAAGCTATTCGAACGAACGGAAAAAAGAGAAACGTATAAACTTTCAGTCATAATTAGTGTATACACGAGAGAGAGAGAGATGACTTGCTCAGATAGTATCCAGTGTAGGTCATTTTTTCTACTGGGGAAATAAAAGAGCAGTGGAGCCATGTTAGCTGAGCTGTTTCATCGTCAATTGAATTTACAATTAGGAATACGAATATAGATGATATCGTACAGCCTGTTTCACGTGTGCGAATGATTTTCATCGTAGAATTTTCATTATTGTTCACAGAAGTTCTTACGCGGCAGGCTTGCGCGATTCACCTCCGAAAACAGTATACAATTACATGAAACGAACATTGTTTTCTTTTCTTTTAAAACAGCTCTTTCTTTTCCACGATAGACTATTTAATCTCGCAACGCATCTACTATTCGTATTTAATTTAAGATGATGGAATGAAAACCGCGTTGTACCGTCGGCGAACAAACTACTGTTCAAACGACGACGCTTGACTGTGAGAAAGTCTGTTTTTTGAACGTTAATAGATTCGGTCACAGTTCGCGGATCGTTCTCCCGTAACCAACGTTACAATCTCGACGAGTCTAAGACACACTGTGATCAGTAAGTAATCTAATTTTCACGGATGAAATAGTTCAAGTATTCGAGTTTCGCTGCAGCTTCATCACTATGCATTCATTTATGTAAATACGATAGAAATCGTCGTACCGAATCAAGTATGACAAAGATGTTTTTTCTGTAAGGTATACGCTTTAATATCTTCCTTGTGTTTGTAATGTATGGACCAGTGTCTCGTAATATCTTCACAAGAAAATATAGTTTACGTGTTATACGTATATATAATATACATATATTTATATGTGTGTACATATATATATGTATATATGTTATTATTGTTGTGACCTGATTGTAAAATGTGTATATGTATAAAAAAAATTGTATTCGAGCGATACAATCTTTGTTTTAGAAAATATTTTGTTTGTCTTGACGGTATACAAATTTCGGAACACTGGTCTCGACTATTATGAAAATACTATTATGTTAAAACTCATTATTATTATATTATGTTATTATTATTGTTTATTTGACTATCAATAATAATAAACAATGTTCATGTACATAATTTTGAAAAAATGATCTAAATAAAACATTAATAATGGTGCTTTCACAGACTTTCACATATAATTTTATCGCGCGCGCGCGCGCGCGCGAACGTTTTTATCTTAGTCATTCCCGTTTTCACTCTTCGAGCTTACAGAAAAAGTTGCTTGTAAAGTTTATTATAAATCTGTTATATACACATGATACACTAATCGCTGTGCTGATAAGTACAAATACAGGTGATATGATTTCAAATATTATATAATTGTATAAATTATAGAGCTGAAGCTATATTAACAATAGTATCCGCGTTATGATAATGGTAACTCATTATTATCACTTTTTTTCGTTACAAAATGTTATATAAAGGACTAGTCATTCCATAAAATATTAATATACATTATATATCTCTTTATATGCAACACACTGTTCGTTACATTTGTGTCAACTGCATAGAAAATATATTTACAATGTACCTAGTGTGCAGGATATTCTTGTTATTATTTCCTAGTATTTTTATGAGAAAGTTTCACTGTGATTTTTCTTTTACAGATCGAACAGTCGCGTATTTCTAATACGGAAATGATAATAACTTCAACTGCTTTTCAAAATCTTCTCGGATTATTTTATCTTTTATACATTTACGAAGAAATAATAACACGAGCATCCTATAGGAATATTTCAGAAAAATTAAGAACCTTGCCTTCTGGAAGTCTTTTATGTTTCCACGGCTCTACCTAATCCAGACCACCTGTCTGGCACGGGCAAGAAATATCGGTGCATAGCTGCTATGAAACGGGCTCTGTATTCTTCAGGTGATATTATCGTTGGCAGCTTTCCTTGGCCGCCTAATATTCCTGACTTTTTCACCATTGTTTCTAGTTTTTTGTCCCACGTGAAAGTTCGTATATAATCTGTAAATGGATCACGTTTTTTTTTAAAGAAAGATATATAAAGCTTGGACAATTGATCGTAAAAACTTTACCAATTATGCCTAACACAAGCTCATCTGAATTTGGCTCCAAACCAACTAGCAATGAATAGTCCATCACAGAATTATCAGCCAGGAACTTCGTGTCTTGTTCAATAGCTCTATTTAAAACCGCCTTGGAGTGTGATCTGATGTAAAGGGGCGAGTCACAACTCACTAAAAATGTAATTTATTTATAACTGGAGCAGTTTGATATACACAACACATGAATGGGATATACTGACTGTTCAACAAGTTCTCGTCGAGTAACACAAGTTCACCCTCGTGACACATGTCATCGGGATTCACCAGCCGATTTCTTACTGACCCCTTCAAATCGAATTTGTCTGTTATCGATCTATTGTAAAATAAATTCTCCATCACTAGAACGCTAGTGCGAAGCGCAGCATTTGTCGTATTGTTCTTGAAGGATACTCTGTAAACGCCTACGATCTTCCCTAGTAAGGTTGGTTGTTTATTTTGCTGACATTTTTCCATATAAGCAAAATAATTTGGCGCAAAGTCCAGGAATATTTGCATTTCTAGTCTAGACATTTGTTTTATGATAAATCTGTCATCTGTAAAAAAAAGAAATAGGTAGAACGAATTTATCCCTCTATAAGTAATAATTAGACTGCAAATTTCAAGAAAGTGGGACCAAATAAAATCCTATTTTCAGTGGTAGTAGCCTTTATAGATGCGAAATAAGTAAAAATCGTATTAAATTCTGTGGAATTTTATATTCTAGCATTTCTTGAACATTTTTAGAAGCCATAAATGCATAAAGATCCGCAGACTAGTAATAATTGTATACCTCGACTTTTGCAGAAGCTGCTTCCACTCTTGCCACCTCTTGCAGCCCATTGTACACTTCGACTCAGGCTTCTCGTATAGCCGTCTTCACCGCAGGGTAAAACGTTCTCTCTAAGTGCAGCGAATTGCACAGCAAAATATATTCTGCAGTAAAAATTGGTTGTCGCGTCGTTAAATTGAACTTCAACGTAATTCTGCTGTTTGGTTACTTTTTTGTCCTCTTCGGTTTCCGATGATATTGTTGGATTTTGTTGATTGGAATCCATGTTTGACACGGTTTTATCAGCGTCTATGGGGCTCGCAGGATTCGGGCTGTTTCCCCGGAAGAACGATAAAACAGACGGACGTTTGAATTCACCTGGTTGCATAACTTCAGTAACATTCTCTTTGTTTTCCGGGAATTTTCGCTTATACAAAGGACTCGGATTTAAATCCGGCCCTTTCATGGTGCGCATCAATTCTTGCAATGTGTGTTTGTAGTCCAGCGAATCAAGCGCGTATGCGATTATAGATGAAGGCTCTGACTCGTACACCACTATAGGCACAACCGATCTGTAAAAGAAAAATGTTATTTAACGCTTAATGCATTTCATTCGGAATGTCCCATTTTTAGAGGTAACTTTTCACCAAATTCCTGTGCAAGGAAATTTTTATCAAAGAAACTGTTGAAGAAAGTTACCACTAAAAATACTGTCCATTGTTGCGTAACTTGTCTCTTAATTGAATCGTACCCAAGAGGAAGCAAGTGGTGTTCCAGCGAACCAAAAGGATTTGGTATTGGCTGAGTAACAGGCAGAGAGGGTAACAACTGCGACAAAATGGTTTTCTTTTTCTTCTTTTTATCCGGCATATCCTCCACAGCCAAAGGCAGAACATCAGAATGCGATCTCTGATGCATTTTTGGAGATCCCTGAATGACAACAATTTCATCAGGATTATTGCTTTCTAAAAGCTCGTTGTCCGAATTTTCCACCCCGTCCAATCCCTGTAAATCATTTTGCACAGCAGTGATTGCGTCAACGGCATTGTAATCAGCTGACATTGGACTTAAATCTTCAATCTGCGATTCGGAAGCAGTGTCCTCCGTAATGTATCCGTCGGTATCAATGACGCTGTTGCTTCCAATTGTTAATGACCGTTCGGTGAACCTTCGTGGCCTCTCGTCCTTCTTCTTAACAGACATTTCTAGGATCTTCGAATTCCAAGAGAACACAACTTCGGATATTAATCGCTTAAGAATCACAATTCCGTCCTCGATTCTGAACATCAAAGTTTGAACTTGTTTCTCAGATACCTTCCCCTCGAGCTTCTTATTCTCTAACGTCGGGGACGTCAACTTTAATTGTGTCTCTTCTATCTTAGTTTTGAAGTACTGCTGATCTTTGGTCAATTGTTGCTTGACAGCGTTTAAGTTTTCTATGTCCGCTTGCAGGGTTGTCCACTTCTCTCGTATAGTCGAGAACACTTCATCCCCTTTCAACGTTAAGCTTTTCATCTCTTCGATCACATCTGCGTGTTGCTTCGGATCATATATAATGTTTATCAGTGGCGGTGGTAAAGAAATCTCCCACTGGGATATCTTTGTATACTTAAACACGGCCAGCATGTTTTTCTTCGTGAAGTATTGGGAATGATCGTAATGAAGC
This sequence comes from Lasioglossum malachurum, assembly GCA_028455605.1. Taxonomy (NCBI): domain Eukaryota; kingdom Metazoa; phylum Arthropoda; class Insecta; order Hymenoptera; family Halictidae; genus Lasioglossum; species Lasioglossum malachurum. The sequence goes on from CM052315.1 coordinate 27,315,947, forward strand.
AAATGCTGGCAGGTGTCGGTGCCCCGCCTGGTGTAGGCATTCCCGTGAAAACGTAATTCCAAATACTTGGCGAAAGACAAGGACCAAGTATCGTCCGACATCGGTACCACCGGTGAAACATTCTTGCATTTCATGCACTTGCTCCACATTAAAATTTGGTTACTGTCTTCTTGGGCGAACGGTTCGGTGCTCATTTCGCTTAAGCTGATGTGTATGCATCCACCGTCGTGTACGAATCTTCGGACATGGTGAGCGATTTGTGCTCGACACGCTGAGGCCGGACATTTATATTCAGATTTCAAACAGTAACTTTCAAGGAAACGTCCTAGGGCGGTATCGTTTCTTCCATACAAATCCATGTTAACCACCCACGGGTTCACGCAAAAGGCTGGTGTATTATTGCCAGTATGCGAGAAACTGCAAAACAATACTGACAAGCGTTGATGACTCGCCGGGTCTAAGCAGTCTGGCCACGTAGGAGTTGGATCGCTCGCATCGTTCTGCGCTACAACCTGTTGCTTTTCCGACAAGACATTATTCGTGGGATACAATCGACTACCGCGAGCTCGAAAATCAGCTAACAGAGCTTGCACTTCTCGGCTGTCAACGTCTGTAGTTAGTCTCGCTTGAACAAACGGATGTTGCGGCTTCAGTTTCAATCTCGTTAATGGATTTTCATTGCCACACGGTTCTACAGTTGCATTACTCGCTTTAACTTCTTTTACTTTATCCAGAAATTGTACGGAATAAAAGATTTCTCTTGGAAAGAAACTTCGTAGCACACAATTTCTTCCTGTCTCGGTTTCCAAGTAAGGTATAGAATATTTTAAATAAGGCGAAACGCTTAATATTGTCCCTTCCAAGGCTTTCTTAAATTTATTTAGTAGTGGTAAGTCGGCTACACTTAAGTGTTGACCATTTGGACTAGTTTGACTGAAGACGTCCTCCTCGTCTTCGTTTAAATACTGATGCAAAGGATCGCTTCGATCACTGATAGACTCTCCATAAATACGCTTCTCCTCCGGAACAACTTTATCTTTTATTTTTGGTTTCTCAGTTTCTTCTTTGATTTCTCTATTCGTGTACTCCCTGGATTTACCGCCAAACAATTCGATCGTGCTATTTTGATCTTCGCTGCAGTCTGTACCGAGACCAGAAGTATTCTTGAGATTATCATTGTTATACAATGTTTTATCTGTTGTGATATTTTCCGGGCCTTTTGAATCGATTATAGAAGACTTTGTTTTCGACTTGAATAACTTCAAAGTGTCGTAAGAATCAATATCATCGGATAATATAGAGGATATTTGTTTGATGGAGTTCGAGTTTAACATATTCTCACTATACAGTTGATCTGCAATTTTATCTTTCAATGGGGCACTTCTGTTAGCTGGACTCTCAATTTCTATACTGTGTCTCTCACCTGACGGAACGGTAGAATCATTTTCAATTTTTAAGACTGTCAAGATATTTGTGTCGTCTATGCTCTCTACGTGATCATTGTCTTCGTTCGCTCCGGATGCTATCTTACTAGTTTCTTCAATGTCCATGGAATCCCTTTGCGAGGTTTCATCTAAAAATGAATTATCCTTAGGAGACGGCGGTCTCGCGAACTCATCCATGAGAAATGATTTTTCCAGACGCCAAGAATACGCTGCGAAAATCATCATCGCAGTCACATTTTTCACTCTTTTCAATTCCGTTTGAGTACCGCCACGCAGTAAGATTGTAGCTCCGAGATGTGGATTCGCACACCCCTCAAAATACATCAATGTTTTAATACCATCTGAAATAATTGTCGGATTCTTATTTTCTTGTAGCTGGAATGGGAAATTAGTAAACTGCGGATCTGTATGTAAAATAAAAACGTTTTGCATTGATTATGAGAAGCAGGAATAACAAAAATTGATTTAATCCCCTAACGACTTTGTTACGTTAAAAGCAACTTCACAAGATTCTTGAATTTTTTAAAAATCTTTTATTGTTTTATATTTTACTAACCAATTTCTTCATAAATACATAAAGATCCGCAGTCTAGAAATTGGGTTCCTTTATGACTTACTTCGCTCACTCGTAAAATTTCGCAGGTAAAACTTTTTACATGTGCCAAGCATATATCTTGAACTAATATGCGCATCGATAGTTTTTACAATAGTTGCACCCGTACACCGTGCGACTCTCTCCAAGACACTTAATTTCACGTTTAAAACTAGAGTCACGCCGCATTCTCGAAGTCGATCTTGCGCCAACCTTGATACAGACCGATGTACAAGAACCACGTCCGGACCAAGAGCAGTAATTCTAGCAACTGTATGACCTAAATATTCATTTTCCTAAAAATCGACAATATTTTTAATGTTACAATATAACTTAATAATGTTATTAATATCAGTTACTTATTCGATAACTTTTTCTCATACTTGCAACATCACAGGCTCCAAGTTTAATAATTTTCCTTCCACACGTTGATACATAAGACCGCACTGAAGCAACAAAATTTTTGGATGAGCTATCATCGCGTTCATCCCTTTGTGCGCAACATTTTTATTACACACTACACCAGACACGATTTCACAGTCGTCTCTGCTGCCACCTGGGCACTTTTTTATTTGAACATATTGCCGAATATCTAGATCATCGACATTGTGGTTCAGATCTGGTCTGACAAAGTCGACAACCTGATGCGCAATCGGAAGTATAGTTTCTGACCATGTTTGCGATAAGCCTTCTTTGTTAAGCAATTGTTTGATCAATGAATCCTCGTGTTGCTTGTATGCAGAGCTACAATTAAGTATATATACGAAGCTTACATTATCGTTTCTCGATAAAACGTTTGTGACACTTACGTTAACCGTTCGTACGTATGTAGCTCTCCGAAGGAGGTTCTAATGTTCGATGGTTTGTGCCAGCCGTTTCTCTCTTTAACTTCTTGCACCTGTAGCGTATCGTTTAAAAGATCATCAGCAATTTTTAAGTTACATTTATCAGACTTCGTTGACTCTTCCTTCTGATCAAGTACGCTGTCGCTACTATCTACGGATAACGTAGTTAAATCTTCCGAAGTTGGTCTTTTCAACGTAACGGTAGACGATTCTAAATTTAGATCTAAATAAAAACTTGAACTAGAAGATGGTAAACGTCCAGTAGTTACTGGTATCGGATTCGGAGCTCTTGTTTCGCTTTCCGAGTCTGAAATATATTTTTATTAGCATTTCTCTTTTACGCATAAAACATCAACGTGAAATATTACCTGTTGTAGAGTCGTGCTGTGGAATTGTTTTCACCCACGCAGGCTCTTGAGCGTCGCAGGTAGTTTGTGTTTCAGTTAACAGATCCATACTTTGCATTTGCGACAACGTTGCTGGTTTAAACACCGTTGCAGTGTCGCTGAATACATTGTCAACAATTACTGGCTCGATAAAACCTGCTTCTAGAAGCGCTTGTCCTATAGCTGTGGCCTGTACACTATAAAACATTACATTTTAATATCTCATTTAAATATTTGTTACTATTGTTCTATTTGTTACGTCTGTACCGAGTGGCCGCTTTATTTTGCGCGATCATCCAATTTACCAATTCGCTCGCTAGAAAACAATTGTAATAACTCTTCAACCTAATTCTGTGCGTTTGCAAAAGTATTGCTTGGCTCGATCTAAAGAGCTCTTCGTAGATCATTCTTAAAGAAGCCGAGTTTTGTAAGACGAGAGAACGTTCTTGAGAGGTTAAATAACTATTTGTCGATCTGCAAAAAAAAATTTATTTATGTTAGTTTCACCAGTGGCGGATCAAGTCAAGTGAGGGCCCTAAGCAGTAAAAATGTCGGGGTTCCCCCAAAAGAAAGTTTCAAGAAAAACTATCATTAAGTTATACCCAAAACTATCATTAAGTTATACCTGTTTTTATGTTTATGAGGCGTAATTTTCATTAATCGGAAGCATTGCAAGCAAGGACAGCTGTGCATGTAGCTATTTTAATAATGCTGCGACAGTTTCATGCTGCGGAATAATGCAAATTACGCCTCGTAAACGTAAAAATAGGACTTTTGATCTTTTATCCATGTTTGGATTGTCAAGAAATGCAATCCTGGAAATGAGTTTAGCCCCTTAAAAACAGAAACGAAACGAGAGAAACTGGCACCTTGTGATGGCATATTTTTCTTCCATGTATCCGACGCTTGGTTTTCTACAAATCGAAGTCTCGTCTTCTACAGATTCATTTGCATTCATTTGTGTGAGAGGCGGTTGATCATTTCCATATTTAACTTGTAGGTCCTCTTGCAAAGCTTTCAAATCTTCGGATAAATCACTTCTCATATCCGACGATTGTAAATAAGATAAAACTACTTTGCAGCAATATGTACAAACTCTAAGATCACCTGCAACAAACAGTGTATATATATAAAATATCCAAATGGAGAACAGGAAACAAATACATTATCAGACTGCGGATTTTTATGCAAAACAAAAATATTCCGCAACGAATGTGGACAGCAGGAGTTAAACAAAAATTCATTTCATCCTTTAATAGATTTTTTACATCAAGTACAATGTAACAATATTCTAAGATTTTTATAATTTCTCACTGTTTTATATTTCACCCAGTTAATTTCTTCATAAATGCATAAAAATCCACAGTTTTTACATTATTCACAGTACGTACCAATGCATCCCATAATTTTGCCAGGGATCTGATCGCAGCAGCACTTCGAACAAAATATCTGACCACACACGCGACAGTGATGTCTTCTACGGAATGTTGTGAACCGTTCGCCGCATTCATAACACTGTTTGCTCACGCTGTCCGGCATCCAGTAACTTCTCAATTGGGAATCCTTGTATGAGCGCAAGTTCTATATTAATATTAATTTACGTTAACTTAATTTACAACTAAAACTACGACTACCATCACCTCGAATGATTTGTAAACAATTGCTACAGCTCATGAAAGTGAACTCACATTACTTTTCAGAGCTACTATGTTGCTAATACGTTTCAAAACGTTAGGTAAACTTCTGCCTTCGCGGGTATCTAAGGGAAAGTTCATCATGCTAGTACTATCGTCCTCCGGGGTTTTTTCTGTGCTTTCCGATTGCTTCCATGATTCAGAATCGGACGAGCTTTGTTCCTCTTTGGCAGACGAAACCGTAGCATCGTCTACATTTGGCGAACCTAGAAATCAATTCTCTGCATAGTACATTTTCTTCGATTTCCCTAAATATAAAATAACCGAAGAAATACAAGGAGCAATTCTTTCGAATTCCAAAAAACCTTACTTCTAGTGAAACTGAAGAGTTTTGAAAATAGAGAAGCTACGACAGGTTGACTCTCCTCGGGACTTAACGGAGCAAACTCCGTAAGTTTATAGGGCGAGTTTATATTCTTATTCATTTTGGTCGATGCTATCTTCCTGCAAACATTTTATGATCAATTGCACACCTAACCCAGACCTACGGCAAAAATTGCGAACGTATAAATGTTTTGGATCGAAACGTCAACTGGTGATGTATGTTTTTATGCACCTATAAATGGCGGTTTCTTACCTTGACAGAGCATCTACACGGTTTATCTCACATAGTTACATAATCATCATGTAATTGTCATTTTCAATGATACAATACAAATTTACAACGATATTGTTCAATATTTATCTCTTGTAATCGTTCGCAGGTGCATCGGGATCAAGACTTTGCGAAGCTTATGTTTGCAGATCCAGTGTGACGGATGTCGATAATGTAGATTACTAACACTGCGACCATCTAGCGGCAATCGGGACAATTAAACCGACCCTAAATATATGCAACCCTTCTTTCATTCAATCACCGCATATAATTGTTCTAATATAATATAATAATTATCCCTCATCCGTCCTTTATTTCACGAACTGAATCTGTCCCTCAGTGTCACAATCGTTGACACAATGGTAAAAGATCGATGAATTAACAAGGTACAGGTTTTGCACTCCAAATTCGCCCTTTCGCAAATCAATTTAAAATTAATTACTTATTTATTTCGATTACAAATTATATATTTATAAGACTCAATAATATACCTCCAATACGCTTCAATAAATATATATGTATATATATTTTTATTTTTAAAGTTGATTATAATCAGAAAATGGCTACAATGAATATATACATATTTACACACAGCTTTCATACATTACAAAGTTAATGAATTTCATAACTTAATAAAGAATTTATTAACAACTTTTTTTACAAAAACTTACTTAAAAATACTTTATTTGTAAAATGTTGAATTTTATTTGCAAAAGGGTGAAGTTGATTTGCATAAGGTTGAATATTTGACTTGCAAAAGCGGGTGAATTTGGAGTGCAAAACCTGTAAACATATCAAAAGATTGTCTTTCGAAAAATAGAAACACTGAACCCTTATGGGTAAAATTTCACAAATTTCTTTCATCGATTCAAATCTGGAACGAAAATACTAACCTTCTTTAAAATGGCCCTAAATGTATGCAAGCCCTCTTTCATCAAAGTACAGAGTGTAATCTGCAGGAACAAAGTTACAAACGTATAGATTGTGGAGTTCATTTATATGTATAACAAGAATTGTGAAAACCCCTAAGAAGAATTTAAAAATGTCATAGTAATGTAACCTTTTTGTAAAATCTGTTCGTACATGAATTACAACATTTTTTTCTTGAACTGGTTCTTTATTTTGCAATTATTGGAATTGTAACGATGCTTTTACTGGAAATGATCATGCTACCTTGGAAGAGCATGGAAACACATGCCAGCCATTTTTAGAGCTCGATAGGTTTAGTGTCAATAAAGAAGAGAATCTTTTGTAGCCATATAAAAAATATAAATTTTCTTTTCCTTCCATGACATTTTTGGGGATAGAAACGTTTTAATCTAAATGAATTTTCTAGTCAAGGCGTTCCCAAGCAAAATTCGTTTGCATTCGACTTCGACGCTTCGTTAACACTAAACGTACCACGACCGGTCAAATGACCAGTTCTAGACTTTTTATTTTACAATTATTGAAATGGTAAAGATGTTTTCATAATATTTTCATTAGAGCAGATATTACTATAAGAACCGTGCAAAGTCTAAATAAATTAAATATTCTAATTTTTATAAGGCAACGTGTGCCTGCTACTTTTATAGCTCGGTACGTTTAGTGTTAATAACTTCGTCATTGTCTCAACGATCACACTAAGGCTTTCAGAGTGCTTTATCTTGGAGTATTTCGAAAATGTCGGGTCCAAGAGTATCGATTCTCTTAGGGGCTCTACGACACGGTGCTTAAGTCGTTAGCCGTCGCGACGATCAGAAATAGAGGACGGCTGCGATTCAACCTGGTTAACGGGTCACGAGTGTATGTTTCTTGTAACACACCACCGTCGTCGTCGGTTCGAGCCGTGTTCCCAACCCTCCGCAGCTGCGCAGGTGTATCGCCGGCACCTTCTCATTAACATCTTGCCCAAAAAGCCAGTCACGCCAGCAGAAGGATCTGGCACGGTCGAGTCATCCTATCGATCTTCGCGTCCTTCAACGAGCCGACCATTCCCTCGATAAGCGTCCGATCAGGGAACAAGGGACCGACAGTCAGTGATCGAATCATCGACCTGGTGCTGGTGAGAATCGGGAGCTGATCGTTGTGCAAGAAGATGCGATGGGCGAGGGCAAAAGGGACCGTTCCGGCAAAAGGTATGGTCAATAGACAAGGTACAACGAACCGTCGAGATTATGCTCGCTTCAACGAACTCGGAAAGTTGCAATATCGTCGGCGCTAGACACAACAATCTCTGAAAATTACAACCCGCACGAAATACAAGGATTCGGTCAAATTAGCGCCTCCAGGATCTGATTAGTGAAACCTAAGCTCGGCCGATACCGCAACCAGGTCAGACAAATCTGACAAGTCCTGTCAGGACCTCGAGTGCGAGTTTTCAAATTAATGCAGGTCGATTTTCCTTGGGAATCTTGTGGTCGTTTTTGTTCATCGACGCGGCGAATCTTTTCATTCGAAATTTCAGTGAGTTTATTCTTCTTTTGCAATTTGATGTAAATTGTTTCCGCGCTATAATTTCCGCTGTAATGTCGTTAGAGCCGTCCACCGACTGTGTGACCGTCGCCGTTTCTGTATGCTCGCATCGCACCGCACCGGCGGGAAACAGATTGCAGGGTATCGAACTCTCCAAGTTTAATGAACTTCTCGGGAGAGACTCATCGAAATTTGCATATTACGTTCGTGAGAAAGAAACAGCGGCTTCCGCGTGTTAGCTTTGCAACTGTTCTCGCAGTGATTTATTGTTACGTGTTGCCGTTTATTTAGAAACCTTGCCGGCGTGCATGAATTCATCGTATTTCTTCTCTTCTGAAAACAAAAATGATATGGAGATTTACGTTTCTCGTTGGCAAATTGTTTCTTCTTCGAAGCAAATATTTTTCACCAGTTTTTGCAGACCACTAAAAAGCATGAAATGCTTTTATAGTTTCCTCAATCTACTTTTTAATTTTTTATTTGAATAACTGCAATATTAGGCTCATTTTAGATTTTAGTACATTATGAATTTTAACTCGTTTAAATGAAATGTATTTTTTAATTGAATTCTCTCGTCCGATGCTGGCGATACCGACCTTAAAACGAATTTCGAAGCCAGTCGGGTTTCCGAATATGGAAATAGGATGATATTCCGGCAATGGTAATGGGAATTTATGATTGGCAGGGTACGTGCTTTTATGGAGATCGAAACCTCTATCACGGAAGGAAAATAAATTCGTGGCGTTTTCTAAAATTAAAGCTCCAGTTCTCTGTTGTAATTGGTAGCGATATCGTAGACAGCTTTGTGATCTCTTTCTATTATTATCGTATTCCTGATCGATCCAACGCTTCAGAGCCACTACCATTTATTGGACTGCACGTTGCGCTGAACTGTCTCGAATCTTTTCATTAAGTAATTGTAAAGAATTAAGGGCAACAAGCGTCGAGCGCGAATGAAAATTGACAGTATCTGTCGATAAATTTCGAATCGAGGTTTAATTTCCTGTCCCCTCTGAAAGCACTTTTCGCGCTTCGGTTATTCATCATCGAAATGAAGGCTAAGTGCTTTCGGAGAGTGTCCGGTATATTTAAACGTGATGTCGTTAAGCCTTCTAATAAATGAGTGCCAACCTTTCATGTCTGGACAGTTAAAGTGGTACGTTTCATTAGAATCTGAACAAGGTACGACTCTAAAGAAGTATTTACCTTTCACATCGTATATATTTATTAGACATCTTGATGTAGAATAATTAATGTTAACGTAGGACGAAGAATGCGTGTAGAATAATAAATATTGCAGGGAATTAAGTCCTGCTACTGATTTCAATGAAACTTTGTTTGCGACAGTATGCGTATACAGTTTACTTAGATTTAGAAAATACATGTTTGAAATTTTCATTACAGGCACAGATAAAAAATTAAAAAATTGTGACCTTTCCCTCTTCCTGTGAAATTGCGACCAATAACAATATTTCTAACGTCTCAAAAAAGCTCAAGCTGTCGGATCGAAAAAAGTCATTCGTTTTTAAAAGGTGTACGAGTACTTTGTGCATCCACTGTATATTCTACGTAAGTTCAGTTTTTCAGAAGATAAATATATCCAGCGGGGAAATGTGAAAAAGTGAAACGCCTTAGAATGAGCAAAAGGAGTTTTTGAGCACGTGGCGGTGGTACTTGTTCGGTGTGGGTGGTCGCGTGCAAGTCATGGCCGGTTAAAATACGTGCAGATCGAATGCGGATCGCGAACTGGCGAAAGTTCTGACCGGCTCCTCGAGTATCATTGCGTGTGCGTACATCAACGCGGAAAGGACATTTGTTTGGCGGTGCGGCGTGGGCGCGACGGGGATTTGTCGTGGACATGATGAACGAAAATTAGGGTCACCGGGGCGCGACCGTTGGATCCCCCTCGACGATCGTGCTCCGGCTGTGATAATTCGGCACACGAACGATCTCGAATAAGAACCACCCGGCCACGAAGTCTCGTGACTTTATTCGCAAGATTGAAAAGGGAAACGCTGATCGCGATTGCAAGCCGCGATGCCAGTCGGGCACGATCTCCTTCGCCGACGTAACATGTATAAATGGAAATGAAAAGTGTCCCCTTATTCGATGATTGATCGCGGCGAATAATTAATAATTAAGAGTCTCTGGCGCGGTCGATGCGTTACGAAATTCAAAAGAGTGTATGCAAAGTGCCTGTGGAATTATTCTTGCTCAGTTTCCCTTCAACCTTCGCACTCTGAACTTTCTCAATTTTCTTCCGAATAGGCCCTATCATTTTCAGCGCTTTTATTTGATACTAGCATATAATTCCCACTGAAAAATCAACGGCTGACTTATTTCTGGAGGGATGACACTAATTTATTTTTAGCCCATAATTCTGTAGGATTTCCGGGATAAAAACATATCGGTGCATCCCTTCGAGCTACGGCTACCTGTGTACCAAATTTCAGCTTTCTAAGGGACTCTGTGTTTCGAGATTTTTTACCGTTACAGAGGACAGAGAAATAAGTAATTTAATTTTAGCAATGAATCCTGAAGGATTTCCGGGATAAAAATGTATTCGTTCACCCCTTTGAGCTAACAGCTACCTGTGTACCAAATTTCAGCTTTTTAAGGGATTCTGTGTTTCGAGATCTTTTACTCTAGTATAATTTTCTCGTTTTCAAGGATGGTCAACTTCTGATTCAATTATTGAATTTTATTCAATTCTTATTATTTTCTTTCTCAATAGGTCGAAAATAATATAACAGTATTTTTAAATTCTTCTAATGTTTTCACTGTTTCGAATTACATCTACTCATTTTTGTCATAAATGCATAAAATCCGCTGTCTACTGTCTAGTCATCAGTGATAGTAATCAGTTTAACTGGAATTATGTCGGAGCGTTCGTGTACTAAAAATAATCGAGTATCCTCAGTTTCATTGGCGTCATTTTTCCTGATCTCAAGCAAAATATACGAAACTAGAAAAAAAATTGGCAGCGGTGGGATTCGAACCCACGCCTCCGAAGAGACTGGTGCCTTAAACCAGCGCCTTAGACCGCTCGGCCACGCTACCATGTGACAACGAACTGGATCGTATGTAATCACGTGCAGTTTGCATATCGAATTTTTTCTAGAGGCTGAATAACATGGCAAGCGATACAAATGCATACAAAACCCCACTAATCAGAAAATTCTGATTTTTAAAAGCTTTTTCTAGAGTACACGAAAAATTGAAGCATTCGTTGCAAAAATATCTCTCACACAGGACGATTTATCTAACAATAAGACTGTTCAATGAAATATTTCATTGATGTATTCAATTTTTCTACTATCATACATTTTGAAAAATTATATATAGAAGTTTCTAGTATATTTATAATAAATCGACGTATATTTAAAGGAGTTTAAGTGGTAGGGTCTAAAGAGATGAAGCAGCTGTCGAAGATATAGATTCAGAAATTTTCTTCGTAATACACAGTATCGGTCCGAAGCTTGGGTCTAATCCAAATGCACGTCAATAACGGGTAGAATGGATCGAATCGAGGCCAATTTGTAAGAACTCTGTAATTGTGTGCCAATCACAAGGAAACGTTGGTCAATTACACTCAATTACCTGTTTTGTGGGTCACGTTAAGATACTACCAATAGTGAAGCAGTCGATGCCATTTCCTGCTTTTCAATTAGCTACGTTATTGTTCAAAGTTAACTGAACAATCTATTGTGCACGATATTGACAATTAGCATTGAAATCAAAGAGGATGCGCAAATAATTTGACTGCTGTAAAAAAGTATTCATATCCTTTCTGAGAAAAAAAATTACTCCAAAAGATGTACCATTCCTGCATAGTTTATTGTTCAGCGAGTATGCACCACATAAAAGCTAAATGACAATGTAGCGGAGTCTTCTGTAAAAAATGTTCAACTCCCTAATCCTGTTTCACCGTTTCTGAGAGAAAATACTTCCAAAGGACGAAACTAGTTTGTTCGATTATATCTACAGGCATAATTTGATTCTGCTATAGCTAGTCCAATGACTGTGCACCACAAAAGCTAAATGATGGTGTCTTCTTTGAAAAATATTCAACCCCTAATCCTACCGCACCGTTTCCAAGGGAAAGATCGATCCAAGAGATGATACTAGAGCCTGTCTAACGTATGGGAGGTAAACAGTGGGTAAGCAAAGTCGTCCTTGAAAGAGGTCGTCCAAGATTTTTGTATCAACCGGTATTTGAATCGGACAACTCCAATCACGACGTCTCCAGAGTAATACCAGAGCGTTTCCGTGCGGACGAGCCATTAGCCGGCAACAAAATTTCTTTTTCAGGCTCCTCTTCGTAGATCGATGCGTCGCGTCTACTAGTCTCCCTGTGGAGGCATGTAGCCTCGTACCACCCTCTTCCTGTAACTCGTTCGACCCCCTGCACGCCCCTACGCCCCTTTCGTTGCCACCCCCGACCCACCTTGATCCTCCTAACAGCCTCAGTTTCCGCGAGCAAGGATTTCAGTCCGTTCCGGGCGTCCACCCGGCTCGGTGTTCCATCTCTTCAGGCTCTCATCTCTTGCCAACAACCTCGGCCGGGCCTCCACGTGGAACCGGTTCTTCCGCTTTGCTCGTGAAACCGGCATTTTCTGAAAAACACCGTGAACACTGACACGTAATCCACGCTGCCAATAGTATTCGTACAGTCATAAGACAAAATACAGTGAACAGTACCCTCGTGCAACCGGATCAGTTTGCTCCGAAAGCAAACCTTCGGTTTCGATTGCATCGAGCAATCTTTAGAAGCGAAAATCTTTATTCGATTGAGTCTAGACTTTCTTTCTAGGAAGCTAATCACTAGACTGCGGATCACTGTACATTTGAAAATTAAAGTCTCCTTTACAACGATCCCATAAAACATGAAATAGGTTTCCTTTTGTTGCCGTTTTATTACAGTTTGAAAGAAAAGTGTGCCACTAGCATGAGATTGACCAAAGGCGTCTAACGCGGGGAGGTTGGCTGATCAGACGTTTACCTCATGTGCATGCGTTTGGTGCATGTGCAATACATAGTATGGTGGATTTCATAATATAATATGCCTTGGGTTATTCGGAAGTGCAATAAAACGGCAACAGAAAATTATACTTCAAGTTTTATGGACTCGTTGCGAGGGAGAGATTTTAAGATCTCCAAGTACTTGACGAATGAAATCGTGAACGAGATTTCGTAGAAAAAAAATAGTTTGGAGAAGTGAATGCAGAGGTTCCACTCTTTGAAATGAGTGCAGTTAGATCATTGTTTTGAACGACATCAACGAACAAATTATCGGAAGCTCTTCAGGCCAATATCGTACAGAGGCAGATAATCTAGAAGATATAGTATAGACTCTAGACAAGACAAGACAAAGTCTTGAAATCATTTTCAGTGATTGCAAAAATCTTCTTCGTATCTGGAGACAATTTCAACTTTGTGTAGCTGACCAGTATGTCAACTCGACTTTGGTTCCCACTTCAAAACTCAGTGAGCCGAAAATAGAATACTATATATATAGAAACCTGAGTCCAGCAGTGATATGATATCTGTCCCCTGTGCTGACCCAAGACCTTGCTATTTTGATTTGTAAAAGTCACGCTAAATCGTCTTCAAGTGTCATCGTCTGCGAAGTTACAACCTACGATTTACTTTCGGAAGCTGATCCATTAAACTAGCGAACTTAGAAAAGCTTTCTGTAACATTTATATTAATCCCTTGAAATATCTATGAAACTATTGGATACTCTATAAAATTTGAAAATGAATAATTAATGAGAACATCGATATTTATCCCGAGCTTTTCTTCGATAGTAAGGTAACCCGATTCCACGAATGAGCACGATTCCACAAATATCAGAGTAGGTTAAAGTAGGTGGTGGTTAAATGGCCAATTGTTCAAACTCCGCTAGCAGCACTCAAATAGGATAAATATTGTCTGGAATGTAATTTAAGAATGCGATAACAGTGGCCAGTATTCCATTAACCTAAAAGATAAAAGACGATCGATATCACTCGGAATATGAGTCCTGACAAAAGCGTTTCTTCGATTGATTCTCACTTGATTTAATAGAAATCAATACTCGACGGAAATTTCAAAAATGTTTCTCTGTTTCAAATACTTCGCGGGAACGCTGAAAGCATGTTGCGGCGAATTGAATTTTTCTAAAAATTTGATGAATCGCTTCTTCCACAGTTTTCATTTGAGAATTGAATTTATACGCAGGCAAAGGTCCTCCTCGAAGCATGGCAACAAATCATCCTCGGACAGTGAGCTAGCGCAGGGCAAAGGCAAAGGGCGAAGAACGAAGTCGAAGGAAAAATGGCCGCTTTTGGAAGGGTTGACGGTCGACGAATTAGCTCGTTACCGACGAAGGCGGGTTCAAGGTCAGCCGAAAGACAATCTTGGACTTTATCCGGAATCGGAAGACAAATTTCTCGGGTCTAAGAAAACCATCCATGCGGATAACGAGGATTCGCTCAAGGTTAGCCGAAGACTAATTTTGCTGGTAGAATTTTCGGTATCCTACTTGAAACTCCATTCTCCGGTAACTTGTTTGTAATTTGTTCTGATTTTGAGAAACTTGCTCTTAAATTAGCATCTGTTATTTTTCTGCCTCATAATATACACTGAAAGAAAGTTCAGACAATAAACGAAGTGTATTAAATAAACAAATAGGGCGACTCGTTACTAAATTCATTAAGCAATAATTTTCCGATTCATAGATGTACCTTACCGTAGGAAAATATCTGGCTGGTAGAAAGCAAACGGGTCGAAGATGTTCAGCCGAAGGATTTATTAGAAGAAAGCACGGAAGCTTCGGATCGTGAAGAGATCGACGAGCGAAACAAGGTAGACACGGAACCAGGTACAACAAATAAGGAATCTGCTACGGCTTTGTGGCATACCAACGAGAATGAAACGATGGAGACCCAAACCGAAAGCTCCAAGTTCGTCGGCCATATTGGAGTTCCTAAACGACCATCTCTGATTAGAAGGTAAATTACTGTTTTTAAAACGTTATCGTTATTGAACCGGGACTATTTTAATACTTTTACTTTGACGATTACGTGACCAACCAGCCTGCCTCATTTTCTATGCAACACAAAACACGTTTGTTGCTGTTTATTTTACTGCTAAATGTTCTCATAATTATGAAAGTGGTGAAAATTAAAAAAAAATGAGTTTATCAGTTATTTCACATCACGTTATTTTAAACTTAATTAATTCAATGTAATTTTATCAACATATTGTACGAAATTCATTTAGTGTTAATACCCTTTCCCTTTAAATATCTCGAAACAAGAAATGTATGACATATAATTAGACCACTTCCATAATTATGGGCAAAATAATTTATGACCGAGGCTAACATTTATTTTGAATTTCACAAAAGGGGTACCACTTTGAAAAGAGATGGACAGTTTTACACGGACACGGAAACATATACGGCGTACGTGGCTTACGAAGGTCAGCACAGACCGGAACTAGCTCGAAGACCCACCTCGCTAAAAATGGAGGGCGATCTGCAGACTACTACCGAAAAATGCGAGAAATTCATACAGTGGTTGAACGTCAGTCGTCCAGAGCTAATGCGCGTGCCTACGCACCTGAAACTTGAGGGTGAGATTGAAACGACTACCGAAAACCATGAGAAATACGTGCCGTTCGTGGGTGTGCGTAGACCGGAACTGCTCAGACAGCATACGAATCTAAAGTTGGAGGGCGAATCGAGTTTTATGCCGGAGTACACCGAAGTTTTCAAGAGACATCACAACAGAGGTGATGTTCAAGTTGATTTTCTAAAATAGCGTTGGCATGATTGTTAGAAAATCCTAATCGAAGCTAAGTTTTACGAAAATAATTTGATTCAGCGCATTGAAAAAGGGTGTTGAAGTATTACAAGATCAACACTGAAAATTTTCTTTAATTTGATTATTTTATACTGTAGAAAGACCGCAACCAGTGAAACCGGAAACGCATCTAAGAACAGGAATAGATTTCTTCAAAAACACGGAAAACACAGACAACTTTACCAATCCCCGTGCAAGGGAGGCGCAATTGATGAGAGAATTGAGCAGAGACATCGAAGAAGAAGAGAAGAGACGAAAGGAACAAAAGGAGAAGAGAACGGAAGAAGAGATGATGATGTTGGTATCGAAGTTGGAAGACTTGAAGTGTCCGCCGCTCGAAGTTCCTGAGTACAAAGACGCGTACAAGGCAATTTCTACTTTTCCATCAACTTCCAACATCTCGAAACAAACTCAAGTCGTTTGGTCTAATTTCGAAAAAGTTATTACAGTAAAATCGCGATCTAGTTCCCATCGCCTGTTCCAAGCAGGGACAGAGATCGTGCAGGGAAACTATTTTTTTATGACTGCGTCGACCGCGCCGAAAGTACAAAGGTTGCCGAACGTAGAAAAGGACAGCATGTAAACACGGACCGTTTGCTTCTTGGCCCCTCACGGGGATGCCCCCCAGGGGTAGGCGAAGGGACAGTGATCGTGGAGATCCTCAGGGAGCTAGATCGCGACTTTACTGTAGTATTTAAAGGGTACCCATTTAATCTAGTCCTCGACTGTACATATGTATATGTATTACGAAACACTTGCTACGTTAATATGAATTTTGTAGAACTATGTTGTTCCGTTACAGAATTTTCCAAGGGGACGACCGAAAATTATAAAACCGGAAGACGAGATAGGTCGAGCAGATGGCTCGAAGGTTCCCTCGTCGCCTACCAGCAAGTTCTCCACGAAAATCGACCAGGATCCGGAATACAAGTCGAAGTACTTGGATTATCAGAGGGACCACCCGGTGTATCGAAAACCTCCATTAACGCTGAGGTCAACGCTGGTTCCCCCGGAATACTGTGCGCCTTATGCTAAACAGGACAGCAAACGATGCGATTATGAGCTGACCAGCGAGGTGAGATCTCAGTACGTTCCCTACGGTTGCGTGCCGAAGGTGGAACCCTTGAGGATGCCATCCAGTTTAAGACTTGAGGGAAACATCGACCTCGAACCGGAATACAGGATGGCTTACTGTACGAAACGCGAAAGCCAATGCGCCAATCCACGAATGCACCGTAGACGAGATCATAGTTTAAGTGCTTCCAGACGGCAAGAGAATCACTGGATACACAACGCGGATCAACTCGATCGCGTGAATACTGTCCAGGATCAGAACGCTTTTCAGGTACTGAATACCCGAGTCCACGAGGACAGCATTTGCGGCAAACCACCCTCGGGTAGTCGCAGGTTTGTATGCAAACATTGGTAAAACAAACGATATTTTTTACTTGATGTGAACTTTTCTCAATTACACTGTTTAACACATATTTGGAGTTCCTTCTAACTTACTATGGTATAAATCAACTTTGTTACCATTGATTTTAAAAGTCACGTTTGTTGAAATTTGTTGACGTTGAAGAAATTATTTGGGCATTAATAAGCGAAGAATAATATTGCATATACTTGTTGAACAATGTTATTGAAATGTTATGATTACTGTTTCGTATTGATTATACAACGTGTTTCATTAGCAACTGTTTTTTTAAGGAATTCATTTTGATCAAAATTTGTATCAATTTGATAAATACTTATGTTCTTTGTTTAAGTATTTAAATTAATATACATCAGAACTTATGTATTTATTTATCAATTGCAATAATACATGTAATTATAAGAAAAATTCTTGCATGTAACAATGTATAATAATAATAAAGAACAATTCATTTATTGTTTAAACAAGGCTCTTCTTGAATTTATATTGATTACCCGAACAGTTCCTTAAAAATTCTGTGTCATGTTAAAGAAACACCTTGTATTAACTTTTTTATGTAAATATAATTTATCATGTTACAATGATACAGACATTTGAGGACATCCCAAATTCACCTACAAAAGCTAGGACAGTTAGATGCACCAGAGTGCAACAGATTAAAGGACGAATCGTCTAGTCCAACTTATCGACTTCATGTTTGTAACGTTGATGATGAATCCCAAGGTTTTCGACGCAGACGATCGCCATCACTTCAGTCTTCCGGAAGGATACGCAATCCTTCACCTGATCGTGCACTTCCCACTGATGTTATCAGACCATATTCTCCTAGTTTCGGTAAAAGCACTAACCAACATAATAATGGTCAATCATTTGTTGTTTTGGATAATGAAATTTACGACTCTAACAAAAACGAGATACGCAGAAAACAAACGGATAGAAATTATAATATCGATGGCACGCTTCTCCACTCCAAAGGAAGAAATAGAACTACAAGTAATTGGATGCCACCATGGTATGACAGTACAAATACTATCTAAAGCAATAACTGCATCATTTGCTTTGAGTAAAAGTAGACTTTACTTATCGGAGCACAACAATATAATTTTTGCGCGAGTGCGAAATATGTTACAAGTATATGTCTTTTATAAATTTTTCGTTTCAAACAAATATACTTGTATACAATTTAACGAAGAAATTAGTGCAGCATTTAATACATACTACTTTTGTTGCACAATGACAAAACAATGCTGAGTAATAAAAAACAACATAAAACCTTATGTATAAACATGTAGAAACCATACGCATAAAATTCAACAAATTATATATTTCTTTGTTTATAGTATTGTTAAGAAATAATTTTCACAATAGTTACATGATTTTTAATGAAATATTGTACATGTAAACTATGTTTATACATTCCTTTTAGAATGTTTAAAAAAGCTGTTAAGTTTATAAGATTTTAAAAACAGATTCTAAAATACGACTACGATAATCGTAATTTATTCTGTTGCAGTATTATATTAAATGTTTAGTCTAACTATGATATAAATGACTATTGAACGAATTTTGTTGTTTAGAAATTATTAGGTCTAGTAGAAAGTACTGTTCATTTTTTCAAGTTAAACATTCTATTAAACATTGTTTTCAAAACTGGTCAAAACTTTCTGGTAGACGTAATACTTCCTTTTCATATATAAATTATATATTAAGAAAGTCTATATAAACATATATATGTATATCATACATACATAAAACTGCCAAGTTTATAATATTGTATTATTCTATACTGAAATCTATATTAAAGCAAGTGCAATTGAAAACTGTTTCCTTCTTATTTCTTCTCATTTATATTTCGATGCCTACATAATATGCTGTATATGTATATGAAAAATAAAAATGTCTAACTTTATTAAATTTATTCTTGTCTATTTGTATACGAAACTTATTCTATCAATCTTATAAAACAACTAATAATTGTAAGGACATTTGTATATACATAAAGAAAATCGTTATTGTACTTAAACGTACCTATTATGTATTGGAAACTATTTAAAATGATGTGTCGTTACAAGAAATCGTTGCTAATAATGCGATTACTACTTATAGCACAATAGGATAAAAATTACGAATTCGCGTAACTACATAAATATTTACACACCGATCACCGTTACGCGAATCAAAATTTTACTGAAATATACATATATGTATACGTAGATCCATTCGATGATTCGATATTCGATTCGATACATGCGAATATATCCACCTAAATAACTTCAGACTGCTTGCGGCAAGTCTTAAATAGGAGTTACTGAAATTGGATAGAATCCGTCACTGTTTCGATATAAATGGATTTTGGAGAAAGACGTTAAATTGCAAAGAATTTATTTGAGAAGAGTATAGTTTAAGTGAAGAAATGGCGGACCCGGAACTTGAAGCGATAAGACAACAACGATTAGCTCAATTGCAACAACAATATAAGGTATATTATGAGATACTGCCGTTTTATAACGATAAAATTCACCACTGCATGTGTCATACTTGCAGAACATAAATTACGAAATCATTTAAAAAATACATGGTACAATAAATCACGATAATCATGTGCATATAAAATTGCTAAAATAGCAAATGTATAATTTTGACTTTTGGAAGTCAGTTTTGACCATCTTTAATATTTCACAATGGAGAACATATAAGAACTGAATTATTTATATTTATCACTATTGTATTCGATATACGCAGGGTGGAAATGTTGACAACAAAGCAACAATGGAGGAGAAAAGGCAAGAGATGGAAGAAATGAGGAATTCAATCCTTATTCAAGTGTTAGATCAATCAGCCAGGGCAAGACGTAAGAATGTCAATATATTTAAACCTTAGTAGATATAGTGGAATATTGTGAAATTTTTCAGACTTTCGCATACGTGTATAATCATCTAACATATAGTTTTTCTTTAGTTAATACATTATGTCTTGGAAAGCCAGAGAAAGGAAAAATGGTAGAAGATATGATATTGACTATGGCACAACAAGGTCAACTGCCTGGTAAACTAGGAGAGCGAGAACTTATTAAACTGCTTGAAAGTGTAAATCAACAAACCCAACGAAGAACTGTTGTCAAGGTTAGTTAACATTATGTTTGTATGCATTAGTATTTTCAAATAGGACAGACTGCTAATGATGTAATTAAATTTTAGTTTGACAGGCGAAGAGCAGCGCTAGATTCTGACGATGATGATTTATAGTACTTTTAACTAATATATATATGCCTTGCTAAGCAACATTACATTTCATTTTATTCTCACTCAAGAATTGAAGTTATAATACACAGATATACGCTTAATTAGTTGTATGTTCTTATT
This sequence comes from Lasioglossum malachurum, assembly GCA_028455605.1. Lineage (NCBI taxonomy): Eukaryota > Metazoa > Arthropoda > Insecta > Hymenoptera > Halictidae > Lasioglossum > Lasioglossum malachurum. The sequence continues at coordinate 27,336,602 of CM052315.1, forward strand.
TTTTATGGTATATTGAAATAAAAAAAGATAAAGAAAATTGATTTGAACAGCTACATTCTCCCCGATTTCAATGATTTTTGGATATGTTCATAAACTCAACATTTTGAACAACTTTTTCCTACACATATAAAGCATGTATTCGCAAACTTTCCGAGATATTTGCACAAAATTGCCGGTACTAGCTCATTGAATTCCGCCTATAGTTCTGTGGCCGTCTACAAGTCAGTATTGGTGCTCGATGCCAACTGCTTTTCTTCTGTTTATGAACTAGCTTCGTTGCTTATATGAGGGACACATACGAGTTACAAAATATACCTAATATATGTATATTTTTTTATTTGTTTAGAGTTTTAATATACTTCAATTTGTATATTATTAAAGCCTCGTTCATAGTATTACCATTTTCTTTATTAAATATAAGTAAATACACATTTAAAACGCATAATATTTGTCGTTAAAAAACCTTTATGCTTTGAATCAAGCATTCAAAATGTTTAAATAACGATTTACACGCGATTGCACGAAACATTTCATTCACTACGTTCATATAAAACAAAAATGTACAATGTAGTTCCTTAAAATTCAATGTGACAATCTCCAATTCAATTAGTTCAATTTACATTCTTTTGGAATTCTTTAATATATGATATATCTGTTTTATTTAAAATTATAATACGAGACAAGTTCTTTAAGAAAGCTCGTTTAATTGTATTGTCTTCTGAACATTCTACTTATTTAAGATTTTTTTTATCCCTTATCCGGCGATGTATAGATACTTTTTATTTTTTCACATAACTATACCGATATTTCGAAAGTACAAAAACAAATTTTTATAACAAATACTTTTTGGTAATGTGATATCGAAATTACTAAAAAGTACAACGTGTACTAGATCACAAACAGTAATAATAAATATAGAGTAGCACTAAATATACTTAAATAACAAAAGAAAAATTATTGTTTAACGTTTAAGTTGAAGAATTATTTAGTTTGTAATATTGTTGATATTGATCGCCGGACGAGGATTAATTATTATTACACTATCTAATTCATACAATTTTTTCACTGCATTATACTTACTACGATGACCATAAATAATGAACATAATCATACCGACATACACAAAATATTATGATTTGAATAATTCGATTTTAACATTGGAAAATTCATCACATATTAAAATCAGAGATCATAAAATATTAAATAAAAATAAATACGTCATCACATCACTGAAACTCACACAAAATTATTTAATAAAAATAATAGAATAGCTCAAATCATTTTAGTCTTTCTTCATATGATTTGCCCCTGATTGTTCTGTAAAATCATTTAATATTAAAGAAGAACGTAATATAAACATAAAATTAATACTTAAACATCAGTTATATTTACCTTCTTCTTCATCGTTCGCATCTAAAATATCTGGGCAACAAATTCCATAACATATCAATGATAAAAAGCCAGCTGGTAAACCAAATACAACCATTGTCAAGATGGGATTTCCCATCCACATTGCAGCAAGAGTTGTTCTTAATTCGAACCATGATCTGTAAATATGTATTAGCCAACTGTTTCCACCATATCGCTGCAAATTTATATGTTGATTTCAATTTGTTCTTATTTAAAGAAATCAATTAAGTTTACAAAATATGCCAAGGTAATGTTTTATTTACCGGAGCGCTTTCATTACGAATTTGCTCTAGGAACAACTCTATCACATGAGGCGTTAATTTTTCTGTTTCATCCTCTGGAATGTGATGATGATTTGTCGTAGTGTTAATAACAATTAAACTTGGTAAAGGAAGAACCATCATAGCTATACTATTGACTAGTTCAGGACTAGCTATCCAACCAAACTGAAAGTGGCTAGTCACAGAGGGAATCGTGATTAAAGTATGATCAAAGTAAATCACATGTAAATCAGCGGTTTCCAACCTGGGAGGCGCCAAAATTTAGAATAAAAAATTAATTTTCATACTATAATATCTACAAATAAATAAAACTTAACAGTGTTTAAAACGTATCTTTAATATTATATCTATTAAAAAAACAAAAGATAGGGAGGCGTAGTAGCATAAAGGTTGGAAACCGCTGATGTAAATTATATTAGCATAACTTACTCGTGATATTTTTCTCGTTTACTTTTAATTACAGACTCCACCATATCTTTAAATCGCATCATGTGCGGCGGTATTTTCTCTAACTGATTCTCTTCCACAACTGCTAAAACCAAATTTTTATTTGTTAAAAAGAGTTGATTTATATTTCCTCTTGTCACTTTCGGAAATGTAGGAAAACGTTCCGCGTTTATCCACTTGTATAACGTCTCGTTCAAGTTTTCTATATCACTTATAGTATGACCTGAGGAAAAACATGTATACCAACATTAATTCCTACAGTCGGACACGATGACAATATTTGGTGTTTTCATTAAATTTACCAGTAAAATTGTAATGATAATTTTCTTTATAAACAAATAATGCTGGAACACTTTCTACTGGAGCATGTTTGTTAACAACACCTGGATGAGACTGATAGAAAAATGCATGTGGCTGGAACACATCTGCAGTCTTGTAGTAATATTCCTGTACATATTTACTTTTTGTTACTTGATGATCCTTTCGGTATCGTTGTAATTAAAATTAGATTGCAGCCTTACCCACAACGGTCCAACTTTCTCACCAACATACAAAAAGTATAAGCCACGTTCCTTTTTAATTGTATCAAAACTTTGAGTTTTTGTTATCTCTTGAACTGGTGGACCACTCACTCTTAACGCAAACTTTACTATCTCTTCTCTTGTCCTGTCTCCATGGTATACAAACTCGTGCTCTCCTTTTAAACTATACACGAACAAATCATGTTCTTGTAAACATCTACTCTTATAAAATAGGGCTATACATAGGTGATTTTGTTTCTTACAATAGAATTGTTGGAAATCCTTTGACTTTAAAAGCGTGTGCTACACTTCTAAATCGAGTGCAATCGATGCGCCCTACACGTATCGATGTTGCATGTAAGTGTTGCGCTACATGGGCCCAAATTGGTTCTACTCTTTTACAATGCGCACACCATGGTGCGTACATCTAAAAACAAAGAGAATATTAACATTGTACATAATATAATTTCATTCTTGGATTTAATATATTTAATTCGTGATATGTTCATACCATTACTAGCCATTGTCCATCTTTATGGATATCCAAGAATCTGAAAAAGAAAGTTAATAAATACATATATGTGTATAAATATAATAAACATATACTTATACGTTGAATAATAGTGTTATATGGTATAATTATGAGTATTTCACACCTGTCACTTAATTCAAGTACACGTGATGCCGTTATATGTGTGAGAATTCCTGAAAAAGCTACATTACATTTTAATAGTGGACATTGTATCTTTCATGTGATATACAAAATAAAAAATATTATATGTAAAGTAGCTAATGCCACAACTAATTAACGAGTGAAATAGATCATTTTTTTCCGTTAATGATAAACAAATAAACAAAGAGAAAATATATATATATTTAAAGGGACATTCACTTTCTCACAATAAAATATATTTACGAAAAGACATGCTATACGTTTCAAATACTTTTCTCGAGACAAAAATAAACTCCATCCCTCTAACTTCAAAGACGAAATCAAATTAAAAATGTTCTGTGACATTAGTAAATTATCGATCGATAGTGGTCAAGGTTATGAAATAATATAACGGATTACGAACGTATATTTTGCAAAATTAATGTGCGAGCTATATTAGCTTGAACAAATAATTAGCGTCGACCAATATACTTACCGTAAACAGTTGCGATCAGCACGAATTTCGTTAATGTTACCATCGCAGCAAAAAGATTGTTAAATGGACGAAGCCTTTTCCCGTTTTAATCTAGAATATGTTACACATCATTTATTTCGCACACGATTACAACAGTTATCATTTTTAGCTGTCAAATTTCCACGCACACGACAAATTCCAGTACATTTCTACCATGTTTTCATTGCACAACGCCACACGGTCTTCATACCGGCTTCTACTGAACTGCTGCTGAGTGCTGAGTTCTGCGCTTTACACACAATAACTGCGTGCATATGTAAAACCACTGCACGAAGAGGGGATTAAAAAAATGCAGAAATTGCAAATTCAAAGTGGTTTCTGACAGGTGCATATTTTTAATCGACTTATCAAACAGAAGCTACGGAAGGCTCTTACAGAAACCAATCAAGTCATTCGCAACAACAAATTTAGTCGTATCGATGTACAGTTTTATAAATTATAATTTTGCGCGATTAATTTTCTCAGTTCATGTTCCGAGTTATATACGTGCCAACTGATACATTTTAATGGTAATCTTCGGTGCAGAACAACTGGTGAGTTGAATATGTATCAATATATATGTATTACTAAACAATTTACAAAGATTAGGACTTTGTCTATATTGTATTTGGCATTCGGACAAGTTTGAACTAAATTACACACTTCTTCTGTTTCTTTCATATAATTGTTACATGCATTTACAAATTTTCCGACTCGAGCGTATCCTCCGTTTCTACATCGGACTCAACCTCATCCGAATCCTGAAAAGGATATCCGTAAAGTAGATGCCGCGCCCCCATGATTGATTCGTAGTAAAATCATGGAATCTTTACCGATATTTTGAATCGTAAATATACTAACCCATTCACATGAGATCTTAATCGGTAATTGTGCTCTCGCTGAGCAACATTAAAAGAAAAATATAGAACGTGTGTATGATGTTAAAGATAATCATAACGAAGAGGATGTACGCGTAGCATAAAAATAGAAAAGGATAAAAAATTATGGTGACGGCAATGGTAGCCAATCTTGTCAGTACACTGCCCATTTTTATCTCCTTTTCGCGATATTCACTTTTTATAATTATACGAAACCACAGACGAAGTTCTAGTCTGTGAATTTAGGAGTAAATCGGTAAATCTTTAAGCTCGCCATATTTTTTATTTATGACATGCTTGACCGATTAAACTGTACACATTCCGAAGCTGCAGACGGCTTTATTAACATGACAGGAAGTTAAAGTAACCATTTTTGAAAAATTTATTTATAAATATTTTTCATTTTCGTGGATCCCGCTGCAGTTTTATCTTAAATGTTTTATCTTTTCGAGAACAAAAATTGCGTACCTCTTCTCCTGTTTCATAGTATTCGACATATAGCGCAGGGACATCAATTAATTGAAATAAAATTAAATAACAAAGTGTAAGCGATGTATTAAGTAAAACGATTAGAAAATTGGAATATAAATACATTAAATATAGAAAAGGAAGTATAATTACTCTAGTTAGAAACTTATATATTCCTCTAAAAAAATGTGCCATTGTTTCAATAAGGCACAAATAATGTACGTATATATGGAATCGATAATTATTTATCTCACTTCATGCCATATATATAATCTGTATGTTTGTTTCCAAGACGAATAAGAAACACAATTTCGTTCAAATAATATATTTATAAAGACAATGTGCCTCACAAGCTCCGTATTATTATAAAAATTACAAAACTCAGAGTAGCTTAATGCTACTTACATTGTTTGCAAAGAATACATTCAGATGAAATAATAAAGCCTAATCTATTACGCGGATAATCACTTTATCTTACTACAAAATATTCTTTACATATAAATAATATACTATTCCGCAAGATTAAACGACCATCAAATTACAACCCAAAAATTGTTTATCATTATCTGTCCTCGTCTTGAAGTGTTTTATTGTACTTGAAAAGTGTGCCATCGGTATTTGAGAAGGTAACAATTAGAATAAACAATTTTTCATTTAAATTTCCTTAAAGTATTAAGATAAAAAAGAGCAACCCTTTAACTTTGCGGAGTAGCGTATACTTTTCAAAGAAGCTGCTTCAAGGAAGATTTTTCTTTCTTCTAGGCAATGGAACAGGCACTTCGTTTTCAATAGTAAAAGTCGCGTTGCTCATCACTGAGCTGTCGCTTCCTGGACGTATGTCCTTCACATCGTTGTCCGTGTCATTTTCGATCAAATCTTCGCTTTCAATTAATTTAATCGAACCTTCGTCGTTGTTCCCGCCAACGTCACCCCCTTCGACAACATACGTTCGGACGCTTCCGGAAGAATTCGAGGAATCGTTGCTAAAGTAACTAGCTCTCAAAAATTCCTTCGGTTTCATTTTCTTTTCCTCGGTTGGAACAGTAAAAGAAGTCTCCATATTTTTCGTTGTACCGCGAGCTTTATTCCTTTGGTAATTCGCGGTGCTGTCGGAAAAAGTCTTTAAGACTTCATGTTCGTACGTCTCGTTACTCTTTAACGCTTTCGCGCTTTGAGATTTATCTTTCCAGTCTCTAGATTTTCTTATAGGCTTTGATTCCACGACCTTCCTCGTCAGTTTCGTGCTACTGGCAGTACTCGATTCAAAATACGAGTTCGAACAGTCGTCGCCGCTCAAATAAGCAAACGATTTCTTCTTCTCCGTTTTCATTTTTCTTCTTTCCACGTTCTCGTTTTGAATTGTAAAAATTTCGTCTTTGCTCGCCTCCTGAGTAAAGGGAACATTCTTTCCGCATTCTATATCGCCGGAGGATCTGGACGTGTTCGATAAAATTCTGTCGATCTTTTCTATAATGTTATACAAACGATTAGCGCTTCGACTCTTCATAGTTTCCTCGGTTTCATTCAACCGCATCAGTTTCAATTTTGCGTCGGTGTATTTTGTATCTTTATCGAGCGGCTCATCGGTGTTCAATTTACCGCTTGCACCGGATTGCGAGTTCTTTTCTTTCAAAACGTTCTCCGGTGTTTGTATTCTGCTGTTTGACCGTGACCTCTCCCTAGTCGTCGCAGAAGTGTTCAGAACTCTTATAGACATTTCGCCGACGTTCGTTCTCGTTCTACTATCTTCTAGCAGCCTTAAGCCTACGTCCTCCCCGTTCATTTCCCTGTTGAATTTCAAAATTTTTACCGAAGCTGGACTACCGAATGTTGAGAAGGCTAACATGTGGTCGTACGGATGATAGTCCACGCAAGTCACCGCGCGTAAATTTCGGTCGAAACTATACTTCGCTAGGAGACTTCCGGTTTCCAAATTCCAAACATTCAACGTGGAGTCTTCGCCACCGCAGAAGATTAGACCGCCGCACGGAGATATACACGCTACTGATTGTATCCTACAACAAATATTCCAATGAAAATAATGTTTATTATAAGAATTCTGACATCGAATGCTTAACACTTTACAGACGACGATTTTCTTTTAATTGATGGTATGATTGGCGACATGCGTTCTGAATAAACAGGCGGAGCGAAGAGCTCGAAGTTTAAGCGGGAATACCTTCGATTACTTATTCCGTTGTATTTTTGCAATACAACGCCAGTCGCCAGATCCAACATCCGCAATCCACTGTTCCTCGAATGGACAAGCAGTCTGGACTCCAAGGGATGCAAAAGGATGGTGTTAATGATCACGCCATTGATTTCTTTGACTTTTATCTTGCGCGATATGTGCCACTCTTTGCGGGTCGACTTGTTGCGACTTTTCTTCGCTGTCCACAAAATGATTATCCCAACACTGTCCGCAGATAATAGATTGCTGTTCTGTTGGAAGCACATGGCATTTATGAATCCTTCGTGGCCCTCCAACTCCTGACTAAGTTCTCGGCTTTTCGATCTTTTGTCACGCATCCAAATACGAACGGTACGATCATAGCATCCAGTTGCCACGATCGCAGCACTTTCGGGGTCAAATTTGCCACAGTAGACGTACGAAGGGTGCGGCATCATCTGTTACATTAATTTCATTTATTTATTTATAAAATTTATCATAAAGAATGTGCAACAGACATTTTTTTTACGAAAAATCCTTACTTCCGCATGCTGTATAATTTGATTCTGCACGTCCCAAATACGAGCGGTTTGATCCGACGAGACGGAAAGTAGATAATTGTCATTCTCGGACCAATGTAACAAGTAAACGAAATTCTTGTGTCCAGAGAACCGCACATGAATTTTCTTCGTCTCGATCTAATAACAGTAAATGAACCTCTAATATTTTTAACAAACGATGCGAATAAATATACAGAGATGTTATCGTATGAAAATTACAACACCAAGAAAATGCTGTAATTTTCTCCGGGTACGAACATATTTTACCTCGTAAACGATCACAGAATAATTGTGTTCTTCGGAATGACAGCAAGCTAAATATTTGCCATTGTTGCTGAAAGCGACAAAGAAGCATCCGTTTTCACTGATCTCAGTCTCAAAGGTAATCTCGTTCGGTATTTTGCAAGACTGTGCGGACAATCGCGACCACTTTGGCACATCCATAGAACTTGAGGTATGGCTTGACACCTTTTGTGACTCGATACGTGTGTCGGATAACGATAGTTCATTTAATGATAGTTGCTGATAGAGAACCGGTTCCAATTTAGGCGGATCGATCGACATTATCGTGACGAATAAACTGCTAGGATATTTTTCTCGGACGCTTGATTTCCACCATGTGTACACCTAATAAATTAATTAAAGACTTATTTTTAATTTATATGAGAATTACTCTCGTGTTATTAGCGTAAATATGGATATTATTTGGTATGTACTGGTTTTACATGAAGTAAAAAGATCTTCAAATTCATCGCTGAACACGCAGTCGCATCCAAAATCACTTACTTCGCATGTATGAAATCTTTCGATCTTTCTCGTGGTCTTGCGACATTTGTATAATTGTAATCTAACTTTTCGATTAATATGAACGACATTGTTTCTTCCAACAGGTTTCAGGAAAGCCCAAGCAATCTTATACCAACAAGCTTCGTGACCTACATGCAACATTTGTAAAATCATTTCAAAATGAGTCTGCATATTACAACACGGGATGTTTAAGAAACAATCGATCAAACTTTGGGAACGTATTGGGAACGAAGTAGCTCCCAAAATGGTCAATTTTTCTTAAACATTTTGCAGTCGTTCCTTGCATAGATGAATTTCATCTTTACGGATATTGTTACTTTTTTATCCCCCCTGCTAGGGGGTTCCCCCTTGAGCAATAGGTAGCGCTACAATGTAACACGATCCGAGGTCGGATATCAGAGATATCTACGAAGCTCTACGCTTTCTGAGCCTCCTTATACCTCTAAAGTAGTAACACTATGCGAGGGAAGACTGTAAGTACTATATGTATGTATACAGGGTAGTCCATTTAAATAAGGCCACTTAAATATCTCTCCAGGTTATTGTGATGCAAAAGATATTTGTTACGTAATGTGTATGGTGTCAATGGACCAAACATCTGGCACGAATATTTTTTTCCGGAGTTATCAAGGTCATCGATGTTTTCTGATACATAACCATATTTTTTTTTTATTGCATCGGGTAACTGATCGAAAAATACATTCAGATAAGTATAAAAACATGACCTTGAAATGACCTTGATCTTCGAAAATTAAAGTTATACCTACAGATCAAGGTCAATGTCATGTTATTATAGATATCTGAATGTATTTTTCGATCAGTTACCCGATGCAATAAAAAAAAATATATAGTTATGTATCAGAAAACATCGATGACCTTGATAACTCCGGAAAAAATATTCGTGCCAGATATTTGATCCATTCACACCATGCATATTACATAACAAATATCTTTTGCATCACAATAACCTGAAGAGATATTTAGGTGGCCTTATTTAAACGGACCACCCTGTATGTAGGCAATATCGCAACACTTGCCAAATTTATCATAATTGAAGCTGGCTTCAGCGAAGCCTAAAAGATCGATGATTTCAAATAAGATCACGACTTGATCGTTATCGGTTTTCAGCAGCGAATTGAAATCATGCTCGAAGACGATTTCTTCTTCCCACACAGGCACAATGGACCTGTTTTCTTTGAAATCAAATTTACTGGTGACTACTGGCTGCAAAAAAGTACTGGACCCATTTTTTAAATATTTCCCGGTCTCGGCGTTTACAATGTGAACTTTCACCATTGGATGCTTCGTCAAGTAATCGATCTCTAGCATATCTGCTCTATGGATCATAACGGAAATGTACTTTACACTATGTTTCTTTTCCTTCTTTTTCTTCGAGCCCTCCTTGGCTAAATCAGGACGCGGACTAGTCAGAGAAGAGCTAGAAACATATTTCGACATTTTCCTTTTCACGTTTTCGCTTTTCGATCCACGACGATTTCCCGATGTTCTAGATCCCGCTTCTAGATCATCGTCCTCGGTCGTAGATACCAAAGCTTGACTAGAATAATCCTGACTATCGATCAAATGCTTTTTAGTCGTCCCTCTGTTCCGTTTATTCGTGGAACGTCGATGTTTCATCAATGTTTCCTCGGGTGACTGATAATTCGACCGCACAGTTACATCTTCCAAGGTCTGCGATACGATCGAATTATCAGATCTATCATGATCGATGTCATCCGAATCTCCCATTTCGTCGTTATTTTGCAAACGACTTTTTCTAGGTGTTTCGAAACGTTCGAAATTCGAGTTCTCCGACTCGTCCAAGTTTTCGATAGTGATAGCAGCCGCCTCTGGTATTTCTCTATTATCGAAATTTTCATCCGTGTACCCCTTCATCTCGATTTTCATATTCTCCCGGTCGTTGTAATCGGTCTCGATTCTGAGTATTTCCTCGTCGTCCGAGACGAACGCCGCATTGTCGTACATCGATAACAATTTTTGGTTTGCGTCTTTCGGGGATCGAGTCAACGGAAGCTTAGTTTCGGTGGACATCGCCCAGGAACCGCCCCTCGCTTCCGGTAACCGAATCACGGAAGTGTCTTTCGACCATCGTTTCCGTGGCGGCTTTTTCGAATTATCTATCTGATGTTGCAGCGTCCCCCATTTTCCTTTACTACGCGATCTCCCTTCGGTGGAAGAAAATTGATCGCTGTTTTTCCTGAACGATTTTCGTTCCCTTCTCTCAATCTCTTTTACCATCGAAGACCCGTCAAACTCCTCTATCGTGTTTACCGTGTTAACGGTCTCTATGTCGTCGTGTACCTTTTCGGCACTCTGACTTTTAACCTGACAAAATTTCTGACGTCCGTTCCTCCTATCGCGAAAAGTGTTTGTTTTCGAAAACATTCTGGAATCCTCGGGGTGCTCAGAATGTTTAGTTCGATCCGGATGTTCGCCAGACTTCTCCGACTTATATTCTCGGTGAACATCGACGACCACGTTCATCGACTTCGATGCGAACTCCTCTAAATCTGTAGAACCTGCGTTGTCGAATCTATGCGTCTCGTTAGGATCGAATATTTTCACAGGTCTCTCTGTTTTCCTTGAAATAGTCGTTTTGTCCGTGGAAACGGAATCCTCGGATAAAATATCGACGTTGTCATTTTTGGAATTCGATTTATTATTACTGATTACATACGAACTCGCTTCGTCTTCGCGTCGTCTAGTTTTTCTCCTCGCCAATGTATTTTGGAATGTTAATTCCATAGTTTCGCTATTTAAATGAAAAGCTTGAGCTTTATTCATTATGTTTAGAAGAATTCCTTTCCTTATTGCGATGTTGTAAAGTACATTATTATTTTTCTTTTTTGGAGAGCATTACAGAAGAAATATATTGGAAAGGGAATCATATATGGTTCGGTGATCGTCATATTTGCTTTGCTGAAAAGCGTGCTTGTAAATAATACATGTGCTTGTGCGAAAAAGAACTCGGTGAAGCAAACAGAACGTAAGAAGACATTAATGTCTTTTACGGTGATGAAATAATATCTATGTGGTAATATGAAGGATTTTACATTTTTGTTTTCTTTTATGTCTTACACAGAATCATTCATTGTTCGATCCAGTCTTCCCAATGATGTACACTCGATTTCTCAGAGGTTATGTGACTCTTTAAACGTATAAGCATTCTTGGGATTAGCCCTCTTACTATACGTACTGATAAGATTGATCCATTCATACTCCCCCGATTAAATGCATCACTCAAAACTATTTCATTAGTTTGTAAAAGATACGTTTGCGTGTCGTATTATTTGAATCATACGGCTTGTCACATTTTTACAGTTCTTATATTATTGCGACTGATTCTCAAATGTTATTGTAAAATTCACGGTTTTATAAATAGGTACGATTTGCCACACTTCGATTTACATACAAAGCAAATCAAATTCGATCTTGTAAACCGTTTTAGAACAGAGAGTTTATGTTGGCATCGATAACTAACAGACGACAGGTGTTAATATTTGTCGAAAGTCGAAAGGTACCTAATACGCTCAGGAGTTCAATTTAAATATACATACATACTAGCTGCTGCTGGGAATGAGGATGTGCAATAGTGTGCATCGATCGATGTATTAAAATTTGTTATCAATTTTTAGCCAGTTATATCATCGCTTGTATAATCTAAAAGTGTAATTACTCTTTACAACGTTACAATAATTACAACTAATAAAATAAAAAAATAAATAAATTTTATTGGTTTATTTGCAATATGATAATTAGAATGCGGATCTTCATGCAAAATAAAAATTTTCTTCATCAGATATAAGACACTGAAACCATATAAAAATTTCGTTCTATTTTGAAAAATTTTAATAAATTGAAAATAAGGTATGTACGTCCTTAAATGCATAAAATCTGCAGTCTAATGATAATAGTGTTGAAAATCAGATAACTGAAGAAATTATACAAGTTAAAATCTTCAATTAGCTACTCCGTTTGTAAGGTGATTGTCATTTAATTCTTCATTATCTTTTTCTGTTTGCCTCGCTGTTTCCTAATAAAACGTAATTAATCTTTTAATTTAAATAACACTTATGGTAACAATGTACACTGGTTGTAACTGTATATACTTACTGCTTCTATAGCATTTTCATATTCCTGTTCACAAATTTGTAATATTGCGTCATTAGTATCTGGAATTGCATGTTTCGAATCTAATTTTTCATCAGTTTTTGTACTTCCTGTAGAATAATCAATTTCGACATTTGTAGTTCGAAGAGATTTCATTTTTAATCTCAATTCTCTATTCTTAGCTTCTATCACTTTTTCCCTGCGTGTTTCTCTATCAAGCAGCTATTCATTTCAATAATATAAGTACATATCTTTTTGGTATATGTATTTTTAATCTTTTATTTAACACCAATTAAACTCACTGTAGTGAACAATAGCTTATCATTTTTTTGATTTGTTGTCAGCGCTTCTGATAATTCTAGCAGAAATGTTGTTCCATTTTTATTAGCGACTGCAGCTAATTGTCCTTGTTCATGAGGTCGTATGCATGTTAAAACTTCATCGCAGACCTGATGTTTATCGTGTTTAGAACATGCACAATATCAATGTTCAATAATGAACAAAATAGCATACCTTTATGCTAAGAATAGGAGAATCTTGTTGAAATAGTAAATCCCACACATCCAAAGTTCCATCCATTTTTATTAGAAAAAACACTGAAAATCTTGTTACACTCCACGTTCCTCCCATCAAAAAATTTCTATGTCCACTAAAATATATAATTCGAATAGATTTATAACATTTATTATTCGTGAAAGTAATTATATGCTTCAAATTAAAAAACATGTTTACGGTGTCCAAGTAATACAAGATTCTTTACAGTCCTCTGACCATATCCTGGTTGTCCAATCGCCAATAGTAATAAAATTTTTTACAAATGTTGGATTCCTTTCTAATCCAATAACAGGCCCATATTGTGCCTTGAATCTAGTCGCAATCTTTTCACTCGGAGTTTTACCTTTCCGATTTCCCGAAATTACAACACCTAATTACAAGAGCACATAGATATTTAAGAATAAAAAAATGAATGGAATAGCAAAACCTTATCTACCATTTTCCAGTCCACACATAAATCGTGTACCCATCGACGGTTCAAATTGTAATGCAGAAATTCCAATCGCATTATCGACATTTTGATCTTCTGGTTTACATAAATCTATTACTAATGTTTCTGTTGATTTTTGCAACTTTCTAGTATCCCACCACATTATCTAAAATTTATATATTTGTTTTGCCATATATATCTGTACTTTGATTTTATCGTCGCTTTACCTGACCATCTTTCGAAGCGCTGAAGAATTCTGTACCAGTTTTAGAATTAATCCACAAGACTTTATTACATACATCTCTATGACTAGATTCTATCGAACTTATTTCAACTGGTTCAGGTCCTTTTCTAATATCCCAACAAGCTACTTGACCAGTTGTCAAGCCACTTACTAGTATGTTACAATCCTTAGGATTGTACTCCAATGTTAAAATTGGACAGAATGGTTTCAGTGTCATACATGGGGTATTTGGATTTTCTATAAACTTATTATTCAATTTTCTACACGGATTTGTTTCAAATAATTCCGGTTTAACTTACCTACGTCCCAAATGTAAGACGCTGGGTTATCGTTAGCTCTTTTCCCGAAATCAGTATTACAGTAACTAGCTGCAAAATAATTTCCTTGATCCGGAGACCAGGAAAGGTGTGTTATTTGTCTTTTCATTGGTAAAACGTCTCTGTACACGTTAACTGTGCGTGAATAAGCTCTTTGCGTTAATGAAACAGGTTCCATGTAACTGAAGTACTGTTCATAAATGTTACAAGTATTGTTTTGTAATATACAATGTTCCATTGGCTAAAAATACTTTGTATTACTGTTAATGTTAATATTATTGATGCAGACAAAAAATGAAATAGAAAAGTAAAACTACAGGCAACAATTGGAGCATAGTATGAATGTACAATTCATCTTTCTCTATTTTACGCTTGTAACGAACTACTTGTTCTGTATCTTTCACATTTAAATCTTTTGGCCAGCCACCTTCCGAATGACACATACTACTGTCTTTGAACGTTGCTGTGTTTGTATTCACCTGGAGATATCAATAACAAATTAGTTAATTTATTTATATAAATTATTATATAATTTATTATATAATTATATATTAATAATATATTATATAATTCGATTACTTCATGAGCAGAGTATGTTTTCCCACATTGGGTTCCATGAGTTGCTGGGTCTACTTGAACATAGTTGTTTGTATATCCAGCATGCGGTTTAATATCTACCAATACATTTTCATTATCTGAAAAGCTACATTGTCCACCAAATTGCACACGC
Source organism: Lasioglossum malachurum (assembly GCA_028455605.1). NCBI lineage: Eukaryota > Metazoa > Arthropoda > Insecta > Hymenoptera > Halictidae > Lasioglossum > Lasioglossum malachurum. Next base: position 27,351,717 of record CM052315.1, read on the forward strand.
TTTTTTGTATACGTGTACTGTAAATTCATGTTCTTTGTATACTTAAATTTAAATACTGATTGTCATATGACATAAAACTAGGTTTTAAGATAAATTTTATATTTGTGTATATTTTTAAAGAAATGATTTAGTCTTCTCGGTCATGAATTAGTTAATATAGTGTTTATTTCACTTATTACATTAAAACCATTCACAATGTTGTAGAATACAAATAGTAGTACTATCAGTATCTCTTAGTTGCTATGGTGACATACATAAGTATATAATTGTTGGTAGCGCAATATCTTTAGTTCCGTAAAGTGTGTGTTTAAGTTTCTTTTAATCAGCTCTTACTAAAACTGGAATTTTTGGATTTAAACCTTGATGGAGAATATACATCATTTTATATATCTTTATATGTTCTGGATTTACGGGATCAAAAGACGTTGTAACATTGGGAAGTACTTCTTTCAAGAGAATATTAACTAAGTCTCTAAAATATTTGATTTGTTGTAGTTGTTGTATCATTTCAAAGAATGACAATAACCAATTCTTGTTTGCATAGGGTACACATTGTACTCTTCGGATTTCTAAAACAAATATATAAAGTAAAGTAGTACCAATATTACTAAAAACGAAGAATGGAAACATACCTCTAAAATATCTCGAGTCGAACTCTAAATTCCATATTCCATTTGACATAGATTCTACTATATTATGATTATCAAGTAACATTTTTTCTACATGCGATTTCCAGATTTGTAAATTATCATATTTCTTTGCATCGTATTGTTTCCACATAAGATTTAATTTGGCATATATGTTTCTCAAATTAGCCGAAGTAGACATTTCTTTGTCTTGAAGAAAAAAATTTGAAAATTCAGATATAAATTTACTTAGCAATGCTACATCATCAGACTTCTCTACTGATTCGTTTTGCATAATATTATCCTGCAATGTATGTGTAATTAATTTTTGTACAGTATTTTGTTAATATACCATAAGCGCTGCTTACCAATTTATTGAATTCTATCAAAAATATATTGCACATTTTTTGTCGTTTCCTATTGTTGGACGAGTTGTCTGAAAATCCACTGCTTAGATATGCATGATAAGCTTTCAGCGGTTTAACTATTTCACCAGGAATATTAAATTCTCTTATACCATCGACAACATCCATGCTTATAAAATTTTGTTTGTAGGTAACTTGTGAAGTTACGCTACCATGTATCGGACAATTTCCATCATTCATATTAGGTATACTACTAGAAGAGTGAGATGATATTTTTTCTATTAAACTCTTTAATTCAATGGTGGATGCCACACTAGATTTTCTATCAAGTTGAACGTATTCATTCTATATAGAAAAATTGTAATAATCAATAAACAGTAATTATTTAATAGATTTAAAAAATAGAGTTTATTTTAATATATATTTCAACTTATATATATCTTCAAAAAAGTTAAAATATTTTAGAATTATATTTATATAAATCCTGAAATTATACATGTATGTGCATTTATATATTTGGTGTAGATAAAAATTTATATTCATTTTTAATGAGATTCTCTTAATATTAGTATTTAAAGATCCAGTAAAAAATATAAAAACAATATGCATACATGATATGTAAATAATATATTACCTGTGCTATGGAGCAACTAGATCTAAAATTATTTTCTAATTTACAAGTAATATTCTTATGTTTTTTACTTTCCGTTATATTCTTAATGCTTCGTTTATTTATAGCAATAAAATTTTTATCTCCAGTGGCTTTTGTTGATTTTGTTACAGGTGGGTTTGTATCGTTCTTAGTATTTTCAGTAGTTTTATTTGTATTTCTTGATTCTATAAATGGTAATTTATTATTGTTGCTAATACCTAAGGTGTTGTACTTTCGTTATTTTTTTCATTCTTTAATAAAGATGATATTTTTCGATTATGTAATTACCAGGTGCATAAGGGTTATAAATTTCTGACACATTAGATTGTTTGAAATATTTCTTTCCTTTGATTACATTGGAAGATAACTTTTCTCGTAATTGTTGTGTTTGTAGCAATGTTCTACTTATGTTTATAGCAATTTCTTCAACTTCGGTTTTAGACTTTCAAGAAAAAGATACTAATTAACACGGTTTTATTATGAATCATACAAAAAAAATTATGAGTTGCCTTACTTTGATGCAAGTACAAGAGTTTCCACTATTTTCCTGTTTTGTAACAGTTGTTTTGCACCATGGTTTTAAAGAAAACATTGCTTCCTCACAATCTGATTTTAATATATTCTTTACTTTGTCTGTGAATGCCAATGTCTGGTGCAAGAATTTATTCAATGCTAAAACATTCAATGTTTGCTCCATGTTTGCAATGAAATCTTGCTGTTTCTAGCAAACAAAAAGAAATAAAGAGTAAGATCAACAAAAACAAAAGATTAATAATAAATAGATATACAGAGTAATAATGCAGAAAGTAAATCATGTGTCAATCAAAGTGTTAACTGTACTTATTATGTAGATCATATAATAATAATATATTTATAAAAAAATTCAATGATTTCCGTTGATATATGTGCTAAATTTGTTTTACATACAACCATTATCAAATAAACTTTGTATTACAGTCCATTGGAATTCTTTTTATTGGAATTAAAATAAATACGATTCTATTAGAATAATATATATATATATATATATACATATATATATATATATATTATTCTAAAAATATATATGTATCTATAGATGATAAACGCGTATACATATATATATATACAATAATATATGTATAATAAACACTTAAGTATCAGTTTCTGTTCATACTACATGACATTCCCATACCCAAATATTCCTTTTCATGTACTTGCTCAGTCAAACATAGAAAAACATTGAAATAATGTTTACTTTGTATATATCATGGGTTATAAATGCTATATATAAAAATGCGATTTCAATCAATTTTAACAAAACGATGTTTTCAAATTTCTGCTTTATAACAACAAACACAATAATTGCTACTATTAGTGTGTTTATGTTATATGTACGCACGTGTTATAATTAAGAGTATATAATGTAGTAATTCTATATATATTAAGTATATAAAATCAATAAATTTAGGTATATCAAAACAACCTATACAAAAAAGTTTGAATAACAAACGTTCACAAATAATACGAGTGGCACAAGTTTCGGCTTCTAATGTTCATATGTTTGGACATATATGTATATATGTAATTATCATATCAGAAATTTATGTAAAATACATTTTATATCTAACATATCTAAAATAATCTATTTTTTTCTTCAATTATGTGCAATATTTCACATTAGAGAGTTATATGGAGCATGTATTGCATTCAAATTATGCTAATCGTATTGTGTAAAGAATTGTAAAACAATAAAAATTGCAAATGTTTTTTTTCTGTTTATATCAAATAAAATTGATATTTTTATATCAAAATAACAAACATTTGCACATTCAATTTTGGGTAACTCGTCCAAATATAAAATATGAACGAACACTGTCAGAAATGCAATTAAATCCTTAACAATTAATTGTACACATTGAAAAATCGATTACAAACATAAATTTCAAATTAATGAAATGAAGACGAATGATTAAGAAGTTTCCTATAAATATTAACTCTTCGTGAACAAATACTGTCAACTGACATGAGGTTTTCCTATATAAAATATAAAATTGTTGCTATGAAAGAGGTAAAGTAAACGTATGTTGAATTGGGTAGCACCAAAAAGTCTTGAAGTAAGAGGAATTCTCGTTATTCGTTATGAAAAAGTTGACAGGCTACTATTTATTCCTATTTCATAGCAGCTTACCCCCATAGCGACAACTCACAACTTTATACGTTAAAACATCTGATGCAACTTTACTGATGGTATTCGTTTTCAAAGACTTAATATCTATTGAGTAGAACTACGAAATTTATTATGCAAATAGACGTGGAAAAATTATTTGATTTACTTCTTAATGATGTAATTTTTACAATTCATCTTTCCTTGGCACGTCATCATCTTCATCTTCTTCTAGAATCTGTAACAACAAACATTTTCGTTTTTTAGATTAAATACTATAAACTTAATTTATCATTGACAACGAAAGGGTATTTATACGAACTTCTTGCGGAGCTTGACTATAAGCACCATTGGTCTCGAGGAATTTGGAAAATCCTTCAAGTGTTCTCTCACCATTATATGTTACAGCCTAAAAACATTTGTTTGCCTTGTGAATATTTGCTGTATAATAATTAAAAATTGCATTTAATTTAAATATAAATTGCTTACTTCATTTGTTTCTTTCTTATAAAGAATAATTGTGGGATAGCCAAGAACTTCTACATTCTCCAATTCATTTGCAGTAGCGTCCACTTTCGCTACAACAATATCTTCGCTGTCTTTATATTTCTCTCCAAGCTAAAAATATATAAAGATATATTTGTAAATTTCTAATCGCAAATTTTCTAATATGTAAACGCGAAGAATAATATGTAATATAACGTACTGCCTCATAAATGGGAGCTAATTCCTTGCAATGTCCGCACCATGGAGCATAAAATTCAACTAAAACATTCTTACTAGTATCGAAAGCAACTTCTTGGAAGTTAGTGCCAACGAGAACTTTCACAGGGTGTTTATCCCAATCTTCAGGCAAGTCTTGTGTAAGCACGTGTTTCTTTAATTTGCCTTCAAGGAATGCAGTTACAAATTCTTCAACATTTTCAGCAGTTATATCTGATTTCTCAGGTTTATACTTATTGATGAACTTTTGAAGTTCAATGATGCGCATGGCAGGTATGTCACTCTTCTCAATGCCCAAATATTCCAAAATACGCGAATGATCAGCTTCGTCGGTATCAATAGTAACAAACAAGACCTATAAGTAATTACAACGATGTGTTATCATAATGAAATCGAAATATTAACATTTAAAAGTGCCTATTATTTATAGACAGTTTATACACACCTTTCCACGGAACGTTTTTGCCAATTTTTTCATACTTTCAACATATTTATCATAGTGACCGGCTTCTTTACTAAGGCATAGAAGAAGATGGTATTTAATAGAACCACGGAATATTTTTGTTGCAGTAGATTGATTAAACTCAACAACTAATGGCAGTGAATGTACAGAAACAAACTCCTGGAGTGCTTCAACAGTGAGCTCACCAGTGAACTCGTCTTTGCCATCATCAAACTAAAACAAACAATAAAATAAATAAAATATATTGTTGTTAATGTACAGGTTACTTATAAAAAAAAAATAAATACCTTCTTAAATAAAACGACTTTACCATACTCAGCATTATATTCTTTAAGAACTTCCTCATTGCTAGCTGTACCAAATGCATAATCGCCATTAGCATTAGCAACATTCATGAAATTCTTTGCTTCTTCCGATTCTAGATCCTGTTAACACAGTAAATTACAATAAACATCAACCTTTAACACTCGCATAGCCATCAATAAAATTGTTATGCGAGCGGCTATCGGTGGCTCCTTTTAAACCCAGACGTTAATAATCATAAAAAAACGTAGATAGCGAAACTGTGATTTCTGGGTCTAAAAATACCCGCCGACGGCTGTCCGAGTGTTCATAAATCATTATTAGCAGTGTGCGAGAATCTGAAAAATAATTGGAAATACATTCGAGAATTCCAAATATTCTTGCACACCTCTAATCAGTATCTTTCGTACAACTGATATAATTAATACCTTAAAGAATCCAATGACTGCAACGTTATTTCCTTCAAGGAATGCTTTAGCTTCATCAACCGTAGTTAAATCTTTAGCAGGTGGACCAATCTTTCTTGTTACCCACTCTACAATATCGTCTGCATTACGGGTACCAGTATATTCAATAGAAAACTTTCGGCGAATGAATGTAAGAGTAGGGTATCCCCTAACATTATGCTGTTCAGCTAATTCTGTTTCCACTGTTGCGTCAATTTTGGCTAACTTTACAGGGGAATTGTTTTCCTGTAATTTCTTTGCTGCTTTCGCATATTCTGGAGCCAAGTCTTTGCAATGTCCACACCATGGAGCGTCTACATATATTACAGAGAATGAAAAGTTATTTAACCATAAATTATTAATTAGGAATAGTTGAATATTTTTCAATCATAAGAAATATGCGAAATAGTTTCAATTGTAACTATAAAAGTAATTAATATAAGCGTTATTTACTCGTAAAAGCTTAACAATTATCGTAACAAATATTCACCGACATAGCATGTTACGCGAAATATTTTCAAATTTAGAGAACGAAAAATTATATTATAAAATAGTGCATATGTATTATGTTCCACTTATTCATACTTAAACACGAAATTAAGGTATTATCAACAAGTGGCATTAATCTTAGAAACCGGCTTCTAAATGATGACGTGGACAGACCGAGCATCTGGATCAACTTTAATCAAACTGTGGATGTTGCATGCAAAAATGACAAACAGACACGGGAATATCCTAAACGTACTTCGAAATAATTCAATAATAAAGAAATTGTAATGCGTTACTTACAAAATTCGAGAAGTAAATAATCGTATTTTGAGAGAGCCTCGTCGATATTATCTTTTGTCAGCACTAAAACGGCATCTTCGGTTTCTATTTTCGCAAAAGAAACGGTGATGGAAGAAATTAATAAAAATATTAACGTACAAAACTTCATTTTGCAATGAGAGATCACGTATTTGTTCACTGTGGTATACTACGGTATACGCACGACAAAACTTGATAATATCGTGCCGAAGAAAACCGTAAAACTGCCGTTATAAGTTACGAAGTTGAAGACACCCAACACCGTATGTTGAGAAACACGAACAAAGTGATCAAGTACAATGCTGTACAAGAACTATACAGTTGGTAGATCGTGGCTAATGCGTGGCATCATATTCATCGTGGAAACTGCTGATTGGCCAGTACGCATTCATGAATTTGGTAGGATGTCACTTCGAGATTACATACCTATATAACAAGAATCAGAATACACATTATTTTATTTTCCCATGATAATCTTGTTTTTTCGCTCTGAAAGAAAGATTGTACATACATTTCACATCTTTTCGAAACTGAAATTCAACCTTGCGACATTTTCTGGTCAAAATTCTATATAATATTGGTATAACGCCTGCAAGTATAATAAAAGGGGAAGAATCTATATATATATATAAATGTGCACACATGCATACCCTGTCTAAAATTTAAAATAAGAGTATAATGTACAAATGAAATTTTAGGTTACAAACTGTCTTTTATTTAAAGAAATAAAAGTACGTAAATATAATGTAACCGAGGCTCCATAAAAAGCTAATAAAAGGTTTATTATTTCTTTTAGTTTTCTTACACATGTTTTTATTATCCTTTCCTTTCATGTTTGTATATACTGTATAATGTATTTAATATTATACTATTTTTCAATTTCATCTTAGCTTGAAAATGTACTGTAAATAACATATAAAATTTGTCTCGTATTTATACGTATGTAAAATGTTCAAATGCACAGATATATATAAATATGTGGCATTGTTTTTGGCGAATGTTTTATGGTAAATTTAAATTGCAAATAAAAAATATACAGTCATAATTTTTGTGCGTGTCGTACCATAATATATTTATGTACCACGCGGCAACACTTTGTACATTTCAAACTGAAATTACTATGCAAAGCAATAGGTAATTTAAAAATTTAATTTCATTCTAATTTTTTTTCCATAATTGCGTGAAATATGGAAATTTATACATATATACATTACCGTGTAGTATTATCGTAATTATTTTGGAACTCTATCGAAATCAATTGAATGTAATTTAAAATTTGTTAGAGATGAGACATATTTTAATCTATATAATAACACATTACATAAGTGCAGTTAATATAAACGTTTGAAAGGAATGGAATGCATAAGTCGTGATTATGCCCAATCAGTAAACTGTTGTTATTATCTTAATAATTACAGTCTGAGGTACGTACGTACATTATAAAGATAATATATTATTTTACAAACTGTAATAATACTGTTCCTCATTTGTGTAAAAGTACGTTTTTATAATCAGTGAATACAAATTTTCGTTAAAATGCATGTATATTTTTAGTTGATGTTGAAATAATTTGTCCAACCACCTTCATGTATTGATAAAGTTATTGCGAGATAATTATTTTTTTATTTATTTAGGTCAGAATGTTGGAAAATGTAATGTTGTTTGTTTAGTAAAAGAAATAAACATTGGAAACCTAAAAAGTTTCTGAATTTAACAGTGAAGAGAAAAATATGACATCATATACGGTAACATCAGAAATATTCACAGAAAATAAGAATTCCTCTATCAAGTTGAACAATGGCAGTGTGTATTGATTTTTTATGAAATATTGTACAGACTCTGTCATTTTTATGTAATGTACAAAGGGTATATATGTATTAATATAATATTTATATAATAAATTTTTTCAGCTGCAATATCTACCTTTATTTTTAAGTGTCCGTCTTATATGATTAAGCCAAATTGTGCTAACTACATTTTAACACATGACAGTGACGATGATTTAGATGTAGACAGACAAAAAGAAGAGAAATTAATTATAGGTATATACATATACGAATTTTTATGTATAGTTCTATGTTTGAAGAAATGATGCTATATCTAATTATATTTTTAGAACATCGTACAACTACACAACTGCAACATGTGGGTTTACAAGTATGGCGAGGTGCCTTGTTGTTAGCTGATTATATTCTATCAAATCCTGATTTATTTAAAGATAAGACAGTTTTAGAACTAGGAGCTGGAGTTGGTTTAACTAGTATAGTTGCAAGCTTTTTGGCTAAAGAAGTAATTTGTACAGGTAATAGAACATTTAAATTTAAGTCTACTAAAATTATTCATTGTAATTATGTAGCCTATATTATAATATATATTTTACTTTTTAGACGTTGATGTACATGGAATTTTAAAATTAATACGTAAAAATTTTTTAAGAAACATTGCTTACATTAAATCAAAGTTTTACGTTACTGAATTAAACTTTTTAAATTCAACGTGGCCTACATTCTATGCAAAAAGAATGAACGAAGCAACAATCATTTTGGCAGCAGATGGTAAGTTATAATGTTAAATAATCCGAAATCGAGACAAAGTACTATTCTGCTACGTTGCTTTTCAGTAATTTACGATGAGAACATAACAGAAGGATTTGTTCAAACGCTGAAGAAACTTTTGTCTTCAAAAATTCCAAAGACTGTCTACATTGCTTTAGAGAAAAGATATGTTTTCACTGTAGCTAATATGGATACTATAGCTCCAATGTACGAAGAATTCTTGAAACGCATTGAAACAGAGAAACAAAATTGGCAAATTGAGTACATTAAAATAGACTTTCCACGATATTTCAAGTACGATAGATTAAAGCAAATGGTACTTATGAAAATACAAAATAAATTAAACGAATAATTTAATCCAATACATAATAATTAGAAAAAAAGTAAATGAGAAGTATTATAGATTGTATCATTAATAACAAAAATGTTAATAAATTTGTAGACAGTATCAAGTTACAATTTTAATTACATTGTAGAAATTAAAACAATTTAATAACTTAAAATCAAAATGTATTCTTATTGAAAATTATTAGCGATAACAGGGGAGGGGATTTTACATATGAGATCTTATCAATTTAGGGAAGAAATTGTACAATTTATAAATTATAAGTATGTGAAAACATGTATGTATTTAGCTATAGAAATTCTTCAACATCTATTTAATGGTATTACTGTTTGTAATTTAAAAAAAAACACTTGAGTACTATAAATCAACTGTTATGTATATAAATATGTACATATGTAAATACTACATTCAGTCAAAACTGGATAGTGATTATTATTATTATAGGTCTTCCATAATGAATTGACCCTTCAAACAGAAGTGCATAGGGTGAAATACGATAAGATATAAGAAAAAAGTCTTGCATTTTTATTTAAACAGACTGCAAAACATGCACTTCTCTTTGACTCAATTCATTTCGGAGCAGCTATAAGTTAGAATACTTTCTTGAAAAAAGTATTTCTATCTATGCATAACAGAAATTTTACTGAGTAAAAGTGTTGTGAAAAATCATTACGTCTAGAAAATTCAAGAAATCTTTTTTTAACAATATCAAATAAAAATCTGTACGATTTATCATGTCCATATATTTATTGTTTTGTTTTATTTACAACCTAATGTAAGTAATAATATTAATGGACAGTGATTGAAGTCGTGCGAAGAGAACAAAATGTCCCCTGTAAACGATCAATCTCTAAGAGTTGAAGCGAAATTTAAAAAATTCCTTCAAATTTAGTTAAAAAGAATCGTCGCGTACGATTCGTCACTAACGGGTATAAATATATTTCTTCGAACGACTATCGGCAGTAAAGTTGTGTACATTACACGAAGAACAGTTCATTGTGACATGTGTACTAAATTTCATCCACAAGTTCATCTGAGAGAACGACAATCGACGATAAATTATTTTGCTAAATCAAGAAGAGATTTAACGCATTATAAAATGAGTATGTGTACTCAACTTAGGAGATACAACTTAGCGATAGTCACTCTCATATTCAGATTCCCTGGTTTTGTAAAGGCACTTCTGTATAACTATTTACTTATTCCTTATTTTGGGTAAAACTTATAATTTACAGCCTCAGTTTATTAAATTGAGTTTACAAGAAATATTTGAAGTAATCCATTATCCAAGGTCCCATCATTAAAGAGATTGCGTGATAGCTTTCCAATTTTGTTTCAACCTTAGATATTAATAAATTTATCTATAAATCTAATTGATAATTTAAATTAATATTACATAGAAGGTACAACTGTTTTACTATGTAAAAGAATAATCTATCATTTCTAATTATGAATTTACTAGACTTATTCAGTGCCCTCAAGACATTCCACAAATAGCAATTATATATAAATTTTAATATATATTATTTTATCGTTATTTTTTCACATTTCTCGTATTGTTTCAGTATTGTTATATAAACCAATGATTACACTTCACGAATATTGAAAATCATATTTATGATTTATGAGGCAATAGAGTTTTTGTACATTGTTAAGCAAATAGTTTTAGAGAATTGATAAACAAAGTGCCATTGACTAGACCAAAAAAGAACGGGTATTATTATTATATTTTCATGAGATAAAGCTTTTAATCGAATGTATTCAAATTCTTTAACGTAACGTCAAGATTTTAATCAGAGTCATAAATTACTAATATTTCAGTGTTGATCTGGAAATATGTTATTCCTTTTCTTTTTATACATTATATCTTTCGAATTCATAGAAAATTCGTTTTACTGGCTAGAGCGGTGATTATCAAGTATTAGCTTAATATCAATCATTCTATTCGGGAATTATCTCTGCAACAAGTACTGTACAAAAACGTACAATTAGCATAGCGACACATGTATAACGTTCACTAATAACTACTTCCATTCTGGGCCGGTTTTTGATGAGTGGTGCTGGTATTCGGTATCGTATCCAAAACCAATTTCCTTCTATGATATTCGGTAGTTGCACTTTCACTGGCCATCGATTTTCGGCGTAAAGGCGTTGTGTTCTCTAAAGCTTGAGTAATCGAATTTGTACTTTTACGCCGTGTCGGTATATCACTGGATTGCCTTTGTGCCGTTTCATTTTGATTGGACACTCCGTTGGACATTGACATAGTTGAAGATGTTTTACTGTTAACGGTACTTGTTACGCACGCTGTAGAAGCAGTCTTATTCGCATTGCTTTGTACAGAAGTAAATGTCCCAGCATTTTTGTTAACGGAGTTTTGAATTGTATTACTATGACTTACAGCCTTGTTTGACGACGTGGTTATCATGCTAGCATGTTTACTAACATTATTATGAATAGATACAGTTGTCTTTACATTTTGTGAATTCGGCGAACCAAGCGGTAAAGATGTTTTTCGTCTCGCGTTAGAACTTCCCCCGTCGTTATTAAAATTTACTTTAGTGCTTGTAATTAGTACTTGTTTACTAGTATCCGAAGACGCGTGACAACCAGTACTAATCCATTTGTCAACTTGAGCTTCGTGGGATTTTTGTAAAACTTTCCGAATGTCACTATTCTCGCCACCTTCTTTCATAATCTCTTGTAATCGTTGGATCATTTGATACAGGATTACAGGACTGATCAGTCCAAAGTCAAACAAACTGCACATATGTAAAACGAAATTACGATATAAATTTTTCATGAGCAATTCTTTCCCTTTAGTCTCTAAAAACATTTGGCAAGCTAGTGGTATTTGGCAGTCTCCTACATAGCCATGTTTCATGACATGTAAATTCCACATTTTCATGAGTTCTTTCTCGCCCTCGTTTACATCAGTAAAATCATCGATCATCATCATCGTTTTTGTTTGTAACCATTTCGGATCATTTTCCCCTTCCGAGTCGATATCCATTTCTTTTGGATATATAGGTAAACATGTAACAGTATGATGATACAACCTATAAAAATTGTTTATGTAATGGACTGTAATCATGTAACAGAGTATATAGTGTTTGTGCATCTTAGTTGAGTGTTATACCTATTGTGTCCAGTAATATAAGGTCTTTGGCTTTCATATTCATTCTCATCAAGCTCCAGGAACTCTGAAAGGCTTGGTTTTGTTCGTTTCGGGTGACATACTAAAATATTTGTTACACTTGTGCGTCTCATTGGCCCTGTTCTTGAGAAAGCTACGTTAGATGGTTGCGAAATCAACTCATGGGGACTACCTGCATAGGAGCCATCGTAGCATTCGTTTATTGCTACATCTATACGAGCACCTTGCGAAATCGGCTATCAAAATAAATAAAGTTTATGTGATGACGTTTCATTCATAGAAATAAAACATTACTTTCAAAGCACTCACCACGTATGTGAATGTGAATCGCGAATGACATAATTTTAAATGTTTTAAAAGAGAATAAAGTTTTCCACAATCTAACGAACACCATGGACAATGTAAATCTTCGCAGGCTTCCGTCTGTTGACGACTATTATTATTGTACAGAAATTGATAAACTATTTGTTGTGTACTCGTTGAATTGTCTGTCTTTTCATTACTTGTGGTCATCCTTGAAGAATTAAGAGGACTAGGCGTTGGCAGTGTGTTATTGTTATTATTGTGATTACTATTATTATTATTAGTATTATTATTATTGTTGTTGTTGTTTGTGGAAGAACGTTCAAGACCAGCTGAAACGAATCAATAATTTAGTCAATTTATCTTTCTCTGTTAACTTTTAATTATTTACAATCTTGAAAAATTTAAATTTCGTGTTTCAAGCATAAACAAAGGTGTCGACCACACTAGCAAATATTTATAAAAATTTATTTATGTTGAAGCGATGTAATACTTACTATTTCCCGATCTGTTTTCTTTGTTATCACCGTTTGGTATTGGGTATATCGGAGTTGGCCTATCTACCAAACCATTGCTCGGTTCCATCGTCCAATTAAGTCTAAATTTTAATGTCGGTCCTTTGCTAAATACTTCGAAAGGGCCACATTCCTTGATGTCAGGTACAGACTCCCAAGAGCTGTGCTTCTTTGGGCTAGATCGAACATTGGTTTGTACTTCTTGTAAACCTAATTCATAATCGCCATCTGTCAATAAGCATCGATTATGTTTATCATAGACTATCAGCTCAGAACCATACAATTTGACTTCTTCGCCTCCAGTTTTAATCGAACCAGTGGAGGATTTACGACGTTTCTGGGCTGGTTCTGAAAACACAAAGCAAATACACATAGTAGAAGTATACCTAATGATTTAATTTATTCCATGCGTCTGTACAAACCATCTAAATCACAGTTATGCATAAGGCAGCCAGTGCTGGATGTACAATAAACTCTAAGTAAAAGCATGTAAGTCTTTGCTACATGACCGTTGTTCAAACTGAAGGATTCATTTGGTATTGATATAGTAGGTGCTTTCGGCGGGGGCTGGTTTTCACAGGGATTTATTGGAACTTCGCTTGTACCAACAGAAACCTGAAGCAGAAAATAAGTTTACAGCAATGGTGGCTAAATTCGAACGAATGTTACGGTATTATAATTACCTGCATAATTGGAGAGCTCACATCCTTTCGTTTCTTATGGCAAATTTTTAATAACAGTGTTTCTACTTTTACTGGATCTTGAGGTGTTTCAGCTGCAAGAACAGTACCGTTATTATTTAATAGAACTGTTTCATGCAACTTGCAATTAGACATTGAAGGTTACCTATTAATATACAGTTAGAAATAGAATATTCTTGGGAATAATTTACCTTTTTTATCATAAAAACCTAGAAAAGTAAGAGTCATATATCCACGCATACCAGGATTTTGTTCTTGGTTGTTTTTTGACATTAGTTTCTCCAACATTGTGTCTATTTTAAAACCTCGTCGAGACTTATGACTTCTAGACATACGTTGTCTCATGTAAGTTAAATTTCTGTACAGAAATATTGGCTAAAAAGAATCACATACAACATTAATATATGTATGTATTGTTTGTATTTTTTAATACAAACATGAACATACAAAAATGTAAAAACCAGAATAAAAAAATGATTTTCTTGTAATCAAGTAATCAACTAACAATAAGAGTATAAAATAATAAACTTGTATACCTACCATGTTCAACAGAAAACATAAATACAAAAAGTTTCAGACAAACATTTGCTATATAATTATAAATAGTCACAAACACAACACTATAACAATTTATAATAATCAAAGAAAAATTCATTTGATTATTGGTAAACAAATAGTGTACCAAACATATACTTAATTGTGTATATGTAGTTATTTATTATTTAGAAAAATTTATTTTTTAATATATTTATTTCGTATTTTATATATTACTATTTAATATTGAAATGTTTAGTTAACACTTTGAAGACACACACGTTCAAATGATAAATAATTGATGATTTTTATAAAATTATAAGATGTAGATTGAGTATATGTTTTTACTTACAGAGATTTGGTTTCTTGTGCGTAGAAATCGATAAATCTGGGTTGGTTCTGAAAAAATAATACAAATTATACATATTGTAGAATAACAACATGAAAAGGAAATTTGAATACTAACTTTGAAAAGTTAGTAAAATTGTGTTACATATATAAGGAAAAATGTGTAGTTTAATTAATCGCCCCTAGATGGCTCAAAGGTTGAATATCCCTCTCAAAAGTGAAATGGTTCACAAGTAAGTTTAAAAGGTGAAGACCGATAATGGGAAGCTGATTCTTCCGATTCAAAGGGGACATGATGATTGGGTTAATCTTGTGTTGATATGAGATGCCTGCGCCGTTTTTAACTTGTTACGCTTAAAGCAGGTTAAACCCTTCTGATCCCTCATTTTTTTTAAATATTATAAAATAAAAATCTTAATCTTAACCTTTGAAGTATGATGTTTCATTAAAGACTGTGTACACTCCAAAAAATTACGGTTCAATCTAGACTAAGACGTCTAAGACCCGTTGCTCAGATACCATTTGAACAAAACTAAATAATATTTCACACATTACTATTGCACAGTTTTTCGTTGAAGAACATCATTTTGACGAATTACATTGAATGTGATGAAAATTAGGCAAGAAAAAGAAGAATTAGAGAATTATAATTCAAATGTGCACCATTTGTTAATTGAAAAGATTGTTAAGATAATAGGATAACACAGTAACAATGAAGAAAATACCGAGAAACAGTTTAGTAAATTTTACAAAGCCAGCCATTTTCATCCCGAAGCATGTTTGTCAAGTGTTTTAGAATGTTTTCCTTTGATTTGAGAAATTGGGAGTACATTTAACACAACGAACGAATGACAGGTGTCCCATGCGGATTAAAGCTAAGGAGGGAGCAAGGAGAACCGACGCGCGCTTCGGCGCTTGGTACGTTTTCAACTAAAGGGGTTATGTGCGCTCGATGTTTAACATTTCTAGGAAACATTCGTGAGAGAAAAGACAGACGAATTAATTGGACAGTGTGACTTTAGACGTTAATTTGTCGGTGAATCACAACGATGTGTGCAAAAGAAAAACGATATCCGTGGAACCTTACTTTCGAAGGCCTGTAGGAATAGCTCATGATCCGCTTGTATCTGATCCATCCGGGGGCCCTTCTGTCCATCCAATTCTTTCTCCCGCTTTTTCGGCGGCATTTTCACACGATTTGTTGTCAAATATCCCACAGAAACTCACTTTCGTCACGTGAAAATACAATGACAACACCCGCCCCGCGCGAAAACTGCGGCGCTAAGCCTACAACTAAAGCGCACCCTTATGTCGAAACTAGCAACTAGACCTAGCCAATTATATATATTCGTTATCAGTGTGCACCGCGGCAAATGTAAATATTAGCGCGGTTTTTATGATATATTCGATAGATTTATATAAATGTATGTACATTTAAATATATTGGTTGTATAGATAAAAAATTATATCCATTTCAAATATATTTGGTAATAAAGTACTAGTTTTTAGTAACATTCAGAAACCATTACTCCTTTTGTAATATACAATAAATGTAGCAATTTGTTCAATAGAAAAGCAAAGTATATTTACTGGAGCAATAGATTACTATGAAAATCTTAATAAAATACGAACCATTTTAAAAAGTTGAATATATACGAATATATATAACTTGGATCGAGTTACTTCAAATAAATATTATCTTTTATAAGATATATTTTATATATATACATGCATGTTTTGTTTTCGAAAAGAAAAATTATTCTCTATAATATATAGGAAGGAAATATTTTCAAAAAGTATAAGATCTTATATATAATTTTTAAATCGCATAATTTGATTATTCGTAACTGTTCGTTTATATTTGTAATGTTGGTAATATTTTTTAAAGTGCTATGTATTGAAGACAAAAGTATTCATTTGAGTAGAGCTCACTAATACATCAGTGTGTATGTATACATATACACATAAATACCTACATAGAATATTGTCATATATATGAGTTCTTATATGTGCATATATATGTGTGAGCAACGTGAACGAACTACGAAACTACGAACTTCCTTTTTCTCTCTCTCTCTCTCTCTCTCTCTCTTGCTCTTTATATATATATATATATATTTGCGTACACACGTTGACACACGTTTTGCATAACCTATTTATCTTCGTTATAAGAATGTTTGAAATAAATAGTGAATGAAAAAAATAATGTGCAATATATGATAATACATAGTAAATATTTAATGACATTTTTAGCGACTGTAATATAATTTAGTTTGACATAAGATGCATCGCAATATATTTCGTACATCGAGCATCCAAGTTATACAAAAACGTTTTTTTAAAAAGGACCAAGTAAGAGTTAGATTTGCGCCAAGTCCAACTGGTATGTAGCATAATTAGTACTTTTGAATCTATATAGATAGTTATTGAACCGACATCATTTTATATTGCTATAACAATTCTGGTATTAAATTGAAATCTCTTTTATATGTATAATATTAATTTCATTCAATAATGTCACAGGTTTGTTGCACTTGGGAGGACTACGAACTGCATTGTACAATTATCTATTTGCACGAGCTAACAATGGTGCATTTATTTTACGAATCGAAGATACAGACCAAGTGAGATGTATACCAGGGGCAATGGAAAAGCTTCAAAATGATTTGTTATGGTCTGGAATCATTCCTGATGAAGACCCAATAAGAGGTGGACCCGCTGGGCCATATATTCAGTCCAAAAGACTTGATCTGTACAAGTATGAATAATTTTTTGTTTTGTTTAACACATTGCATACCACATAGCTCATCAGCAATTGATGTGCATAGATTACTTGGACATACAATAATAACTTCGTGGATCATAACATAGGAAAAGCTTTTGAAAACCAAAGTTATTGTGAGTCAAATCTGGACTCTGTGAAAACTGTGTCGATGATTTCCATGGGACCTGTAATGTTTACAGCCTTTTAAATGTTATAAGATATTTTACTCATGTATTAGTTAGTCGTCTCAATTAAAAGTTATATGATATTAGTTCGATATTCGATTATACCACTTTATACAGCTAAAATTAGAAATTCTTGAACATTATGTGTATAACTTAATTATAGTTGAAAGATATAAAGGTCATCTTTACACATACGTAAGAAAAATACCCCGATATAATATGAAGATCTTAATGTACTATTGATTAAATTACAGAGAACAAGTACTTAAACTTTTAAGTAATCAATCTGCGTATTACTGTTTCTGCACAGAAAGCAGACTGCAGTTATTGCGGAGAGAAGCTTTGAAATGTAGGCAAGTGCCCAAATATGATAATCGATGTCGACATTTGAGTAGCGATGAAATAAAAGAGAAACTCAATAAGGGACAACCATACTGCATTCGATTTAAGGTATTATGAGAATAACAGTGAATAACATTACTTTAATAAATCGAGTTTTAGAAAGGGTATTTCTTCTAACATTTAGTTATCGTCTACACCAGAAAGTTTTGATGATATGATATATGGTAAAATAATCCATGATATTTCACAATCTGAAGGAGACCCAGTTATTATTAAATCAGATGGTTATCCGACATATCATTTTGCAAATGTTGTTGATGATCATTTTATGGAAATATCTCATGTGTTACGAGGAATCGAATGGCAAATATCTACACCTAAACATTTAATGATGTATAAGTGAGTTCAAACATATATGTATAAGATTACTTAATTACATTTACCTAAGTATATTAAATAAATGATAGTCTTAAGAAAACTAATAGGAACAATGAAATTATTATAGAGCATTTAATTGGACGCCTCCCAGATATGGACATTTACCTTTAATATTGAACTCTGATGGAACCAAATTATCAAAACGACAAAACGATATACATATTGAATTTCTTAGGTTGCAAGGAATTTTTCCATTGGCAGTTATCAATTTTGTTATACATGCTGGCGGTGGGTTTAGTAACAAAGGAGGCGTTGAATATATTCACAGTTACGAGGAGTTAATTAAAAGAGTAAATATCATTTTGTTAAGGGTTTATCACTTTCTTGTTTTATGCATTAAACCTTTATTTTTTCAGTTTAATATTTCGGATGTAAAAGTGAGCTCTAACAAGCTTATATCTGAAAAACTATTGCAATTTAATAAGTTAGAGATTTCAAAACTACTAGCATACGAGAAGAATAATAAATTTTTGGTAGAAAGAATTAAAGAGTTAATCATAAACTCATTTCCAGAGAGGTACGCATATTAGTTATACACATATAATCATCTCTTATTAAAGTATGATAAAGCCTCAACATTATTTTAGGAAAGCAGACGGAAGTTTACAATTAGATGACTATCATATACTCGCAGTATTGAAATGGGCGCAGAATAGAATATATAAATTAAGTGATCTGGTATCTTCAGATTTAGCCTTTTTGTGGATAGTACCGTCAACTACACCTGAAAATATTCAATCTGAATGTTTAGGTATGAATTGCATACAGGTAAATATCTTTACATAATCAAAGTAATTAATCTTCTGTTATAGATGTGCTTAAAATATTAAACACGAAGTTAGTTGAAACTGACATTCATAATTTTAATAAGGCATGGATCAATAGCTATCTGAAAGAGTTTGCTAACGAACATAAAATTCCCTTTCCAACACTGATGACAGTTTTACGTTGTATTCTTAGTGGTTTAAAGGTGATTTTGAACTTACCTTTCCATATAGTTTCAAAATACTTAGTCAAATGTATATTGTAATATTTTTAGGAGGGTCCACCCGTAAGTGAAATGATGGAAATTTTAGGAAAAGACACTACATTATTAAGGATGAACCGATGTATTTCTTAAAGGTAATATGATCAAATTTATTTGTAAGTTTCTAATTGACATAAAATTTTAAGGATAACTATATTAAAAGTACCTATTTATTATAAATAATATATCTTGTGTGACCTAAAACTTTTTTAGTGACGGATATTTATTATTAATAATATAATAAAATGAACATATAGTAACGTATGGAGTTTAGATGTATAGTCACCTTTTATTACTTATGCAACATTTATACCTTTTATAAGAAGTGAAACATTTTTATATAAATATGCTCTCTTAGATTTCAATAAAGGTGGACAATAATAAATAATACATTGTTATATATATGGCTCACTTTAATGAAGCAAATACTTCAATGATTTTATAGATACAAGTTATGATTAATAAGAATTCCTTAAATACTGTTATTTTGATATAGAATATTTATTTCTACATGAGTAAAAGACATTACATAAGGTTTCTTGTTACAATAAATGTGGTTAACAATATAAAAGTTTTCTGACAAATATTGGATTTACAATGTTGAACTTAATTATATTAGAAATAACATTGCTTGGATACAATTTGAGAAATTATTCCGTTTCAATGCATAGCCAATCAAGAAATTATATTATCCACTACATAAATTACCAATGTGTAAAGCATAATTTTAAGTTTAGTAAATCACATAATTTTCTCCAACATTTTTAAGTAGGTCGTAAGTATAGTAGTAAGGGTATAATTATACTTGTTCTATAAGGCATACTTACGCAAGTTTCTAATTTTAATTGAAATTTCATTACACAAAAAACTGAGAAAAGTTGTGCAAACTGAATACAAAGCCGAAAGAAGTGATTTTTAGAAAAGTTGCCTTGTTCAAGTATAATTTTGTAGCTGATATACAAAATTACAACTTTTTTGCATTTTCGAACATACAGAATATATATATACAAAAAATATGTATTTCAAATGACATCACATAGTAAAAAGTAAGGAGTTACAAATACCGTTGCATTTTAAAATATACTAAATTTATATATAAAAGACATCTTTATGTAATAAGTTGTGGAAATATAACAACGATTATTACAATATCAACACTGAGTAAACTTATTTGTAAGTAGTAACAGCATCATATTATTATAGAGAGTGTTATTTATCACAGCTTAAGAACTTCGTAAATCTAAAAGAAACATAAACGTTTCCAATTTTGTTTGTTTGTTCATTTACACAGAAAGAAACAGAATTCGTATGAAACATATAATTAATTTGTTAGTAACATATTTCTACAAGTTCAATAAAAATATATGTATATTTAATCTTACGATTTTAAATAAAATTAACAAAAACTTGTTTTAGCATATCAATTTGTGAAGAAGAAGATAAATTAGTATATTAAAATTTTTTCAATTACATTAAATGTAGAAAAGATGACTTGTAGAAGTATGTATATCTATTTAGGAATAATACATTTGCTTTTTAAGGAAAAAATTATGGTAAATTCGTATTTCCTATGAAGTTGATTCTAACATACAAACATTTTTCACATGTAGGAAAATTATACTAAATATTAAAATCCATCATAACAGTTAACAGCTAAATATAGAAGAGATTGTAATACGTAATTGCTTATTTTTGTAACAACATTTTAAAAAATTGGATTATTACTTTCCATAAATTTATATTTGTTTTAAAAGTATTGCTCTATTAAAAAAGATTTTTGAATGTGTATAGTGTTGAAACACCAAAACTGAAATGAATTCCTTCAGCTTTAATTTCTATTGGTCGATTCACAGTTACAAATTTTCTTTTGGAGTAAATACTGATGATATTGATAAGTTGATAAATTTCCTAAATAAAATGTCAAAAGCTTCAGATTCATTGAATATGAACAAAAATGACATTTATTGTTTTTACACTTTGCATTTCTTTACTTCGATTCTTTCTTGGAATCAAACTCATTTATTAATAATCTAATTCTAATTCATATACGTCCTATATACATACCTATGTATGTATAATTTCAAATACTTTTAAGTATACTTCTGCAGATATAGGCATCTTGTTTATTTATACAAATCTCTAATGTAAAAATAAATATAAAATTAATACAAGTTAAAATTGTTTAATATAAATCTTTTATCAAATAATAGCATCTGTTGACTAATTCGTTTTAAATACGTAAATAATATGTGGAATAATTAAAATTAGTTCCTGTTAAAAGTACTATTTGACTTTACAATAAACATTTATTAAAATTTTTGTATACAGTTGATACTTATTCTCTGGAATAATACTATGCTATATTTCAGATATCTTTAGCTTTTCTCGGAATAAAAGTTTTTACAAACAGTATTTATTGTGATAATTATGGAGAAAGGGGTTTCATTTTCAGATTCTTTGAACATTAATTGATTAGTCCTCAATAACTTTGAGAAAGCTATTAATTAAATATGGTTTAAAATGTAAGTGGAATACAAAATAATTTTAATAGGTTTCAAACCAGGCTTTTTTCTGGCTGTTGGACCGTCTATCGCTCGATAGTTATATGACTACCCTGTTTATTATATTTGTTATACTATTTTTCATTTACTACAGTGCCTATTTTTAGATAAGAAATATCATTATACAGTAACTATAACAGTGTACATAAGAATAGTATATATCCTGAATACTTTTTATACTCACTATCTTAAATTGTGAATTATAACATTGCTATACGATACTTTTAAGGTAGATTTTCTTAGTATTTGGTAATAAATATATAGAGGAATGAAAATTAAGTAATACTGAAACAAAGAAATTTGACAATTAACAGTATATGTACATTTATGAAACAAACTTTGTCACAATAAAATCATGGATTTTTAATTTGTTTATTTTATTAAATCATTATTTAATATTTTGAATAATAATTACGTTCCTGCTTTCATTAACGACATGTATACATATATTAGTTTTTAATATTCTGTCTGCAATACCACAAAACTGTCTTTAGAATAAAAAGACACTGATTAGTTCAATGTAACTTTTAGGAGAGCTTGTCTTCTTTTAGAATGTTCTTTTTAGTATAGGCATTTTTTAAATATTTCGTAATATTTAAAATTTAAAACACGTATCATTATTTATTTTTAAGAAATATACCTCAGAGATATTAGATGTACAAGTATGAAATTAGAACTAAATGTTTAACATTTTTATAATACTGTCGTTATATTATTATTTGAATACAACATATAATTTCTGGTATAGTCTTAAATAAATATCACATGCAAATTATTTTTATGATTTACTGTTGCTTACAATATTACGTGTACAATGTGGAATGGATAATATAATTTTTTTGTTAGTATATTTTAGTCTGTTAAGTAAATATCATCCACATTGATGAGATTAGAAAATCTAAGATAGGCACTTTAGTCCTTTCAGGTTTACATTGGAATGCAAATACATATATATATGAAAGAATCGACTAGTTTTTGTGGTATAGATTGAGCATCCAGTAACATTCGAAAAGACAAGGCATAATAAATGAAGCACTACATTAATAATATTGTATAGTCGTGAAAGGGTTTCAAGTTACATTGTTAACAGTTTATTCTAAAGTGTACATTATAAAAAGAAGTTTACGACGTCGAGAAACAGTTTAACTGCTCTCCATTCTTTGGATGACTATATATTGAAACGTGTAATACTTTTTCTTTTCTTCTGTTAGAAAAACCACCCGAATCATTTACAGAGAGTTTCTTCTCTCATTTGGATTAAGTAATACATATTAGTATGTTCATTCATTTACAGTGCGATACATTTGGTATGTACCTTAAACATATATGATGTGCGTTACTATTTGAAATTATTGATTCCTTTCTTAATCGATTTTGTTCGTACATTGATAAGTGAATATTTATGTGTTAAGTATATGAACAAATCTAGAAACCGGTGAATGTTCATAACGTAACGTACTGGTATTATATAGCGGTTACTGTAAAAGTTCATATGCGTAAGATTAGAAGTTATTTTAACAGTTGCATTATTTTGAAATTTAAATAGATCGCATCTAGTATTATATTTTGAAAAAGTAATAATTCATTATTATAAATATTACTGCATAATTTATAAATTTAATATTATATACATTTGAGTTTTCGCATAATAATAAAAAAATTATTTTAAAAAATCATGAATTTGTCGAGTAAAATGTAAATTTCGTGTTTAAAATCAACGATCAAGAATATATGGAAAATAAATAATTGAAATGGGGGCAGTACCAATATCAAAAGGGCAGTGCCTGTGTAATCTTAACATTGAAAATTAGTAACATAGTATGACTGTGCGTAGGAAACGTATGTACATACATATAGCAAATATGCAGTCGCTTGCAGA
The DNA here is from genome assembly GCA_028455605.1 of Lasioglossum malachurum. Lineage (NCBI taxonomy): Eukaryota > Metazoa > Arthropoda > Insecta > Hymenoptera > Halictidae > Lasioglossum > Lasioglossum malachurum. The sequence goes on from CM052315.1 coordinate 27,375,903, forward strand.
CTCATACATTACACATACACACCTGCATGCAAACAGGCATAGACACGCATTTATGTACACGTGTATACAAAGGGGACCCAACATCAGTGTATTGTAACTTCCTCAACCTATTAAACAACTAAATAACTAAATTTTTGGTACAAAGAAAACTGGCTAATATAGCCTGTGTCTACTACTTTCTAGAAGTGGTATGGTACTTAACGAAAAGCAGGTACAAAAAGGAGTTACCGAGTCTCCAAACAATTCACCCATAGGCAGTACTGATAGGTAGATCTTTGAGATGTAATGATTGTTTTCCTCGATTATTAATACACTGATACAATACTTGTCAATCCCATGTCAACTATCACCGATATCGTAAATTTGGTGTAACTTGAACAGGATGGATAACTATTGTAACCATCAGTGTGTAAACCGAATAATTAAAACACCTCAGCAATTGAAAGCCTGGCACAGTATTATGATAAGGAATATGACTCGAGTAGACAGCAGAAGATGTACACAAATACTGCTAAAGATACATAGAATTGTTAAATCTATGAAATAGTTTATCTTAATTGTAAATTATACACGATTAATAATCGTGTGAAAACTTGATTTCATCTACTCGAATCAAATTCTAAATTACGAGATCCTGAGACTTCCAAACATTGGGCTATCGATAATATCAATATCGTACAGCTCAGTTCAAATACAATTGACCGCTCGAGACAACTTTTGTACTCCGATATTACATTAAAACCTACTTACGGGTCTATGTGCAATGATGAGAATTAGAAGGCCATGTAGCCAAATAGTATAGCGAGAGTAACTATATATGTAGTACATAGTCGTGAGCGGTTAATTGATTTGAATATATCTGTTTTGAATATTGCTACTGTTAAGTAGCTATGGTAGATAGTAATCGGTAATAATCGAATTCCTATTCGAGAACTTAATTATGAAACATTGTAACAACAAATTTAATACATATTTAATGATTATGCTATTTAAGAGAACTTCATAGATAGGTTGTATAATTTAATAATGTGTTACGCCAATCCCCAATCTCTCAAAAGGGTATTTCTCCCATACATTACAGCGTTGAAATTATAATATATTTTAGAAATTTGTTTTTTTTTTCTTTCTCTTTCCATTAAATTTGTACGTAGTATTTTTATTGCCATCGGCGGGTATTTCATACACGTATTCAACTCTTTTTATTGTTATTATCATCATCATGTATGACCATATTGATTTAGTCTCACTTTCATGTAGTTATGTTAAGTTAAATTCATGTCTTCGAGTATTTTTTAAAATTGTTCTAAGAAGTAAAATATGTTTGCTACCTTAATTAACGAGAGTAAAAAAGTTTCTTGACCACTTACATATACACAGTATCTACACAGAAGATTTTTTTTTTCAAATATGCACATATTTTTTATAGTACAACGTATAAATTATATTAATAATCTATTATATGTATGATACATACACATAAATAAATAACAAAAAAAGATATATATATATAGATTATTAATATAAAAGTTAATTTATATAATTGGATTTCATTTTATATAACTGCGGTATTCTGAGAGACAAAAAAATAGTATGATTATATTATGATAATAATATTCGAACACAAACGTTTGATGATGTACTTAGTACTTAATAGCAATGCATAGAATACATCTAGAATCATGGCATAAGACGAAGTGTTTATACATGAGAAAATAAATCTAAAACATGGAATCAAATTTGTTCACCTGAGATCTCAAAACCGACAAAAGTTATTCGATGTCTTTGAATTATTTTCTTGTATCATGATTTTCGGGACACCGTGTAATGTTTAACTAACGTGCATCTCATGTATACATACATATACATATCTAGCTTTTACAACACGAAAGGAACATTATATTAAAATATGATTTGCTCTACTAGAGTACGTTTTTATAAATTATACAATGAAAGTAACTATTTTGTAACTAGATCTAGAATCTAACTTTTGAATATATTAATACTGCTTTGGTTAAACTTAACGTTGTAGTCTGAGTCTGAGACATGAAATTGTAACATTTATCAAATGCAAAAACTGATGAAGATTAGCAAAGTACCTTTAAACTTATATATAATAGCGTCTCCAATTGTTCTAGAATGTATAAAACAGTAAGTAGTAACTTAACTTGTAACTTAATCAGATTTTTATAATGCATTACCGATGTTGCATTTATTGCGTTTAGTGACATTTTGCGGTATGATTTACATTAATACATACTTCGCTAGGGGTGACCGTATATCATGGTACTATTAATATTAAAAACTATCGAGCCTTAAATAAAACTGATGTACATTTTCTTTATAATAATAACAGGATTGAATTTATTTAGATTTCATATTATATATTTTTATGGTAACATGTACTTGAATAAAGAAATATACCAGAAAATGTCTACAATAATTTCACGAATTGTAAAAGAAAAAACCCCCCTGAAATCCTTTATCTTGACGGGCTCGATAGCTCTAGCGTTAAAAAAGAAGTTTTCTCTATTTTAATTTTTGTAGAGGAGTCAAGTGAATAGTTTGGCACAAATGGCTTTAATTTTTCAAGTATAACAGCATAATAGAAAATAGAATTTCCATATAACATTGCTGTGTTACGCAGATTGCCATTTTATATCAGAAGTATGGAGAGAGTTTATCATTAGAGAACATTTTTCATAATATCGTGTATGACAACCTTGTCATTGAAATGATTTTCGTACTATTTCAGCAGTTGTAAGTTTTAGTCTGAATAGCATCAACAGAAATTCCTACTCGTAAATACTCTTTTTAAGTGTCGTAACACGCTACGAATTGATTGCATTTTTATAACTTGAAAGATTCAAACATCCGTCGTATACCTAATTATTTAAATCATGAATCGCTTGTAAGATTCGTTTTACATGCCCTACCTTAGTAATACCAAGTTCTTTGAGATCTCTACGGGCTAATGTTAACAATTCCCTACCTCGTATGTCGTGAGAAACGAACTTGTCAGTGTATTCGCCCAATTGAAGATTCTCTAACCAAGAGCACACTTCTTGAACACCCCACGTAGTAACTTGATCCCGAGCAGGATGCGTTCCAGAGTTACCTCCTAACCGTCGGAACTTCAACCAGAATAAACCTCTATGGCGATTTTTCTTATCTCCCTGTACCAGCAGAATATTTTATTAATTCGAAAGCCTAACAAAAATATATATAAAATTAAAAGTCCTACCTGATCATCAGATGGCAAACATTGTAAATATACTAATCCTGTGCCTCCTTCGTCAAATACACATTTCTTCAATTCTTGTTCCATATTGGCCAAGGAAAAAGATAACTTATTTTCTAAATCTTCTCGCAATCTCTGCATTGTTGAAATTTCGGTTTTAATAAACGGATAAATGTTGAAACGCGAAATACTTACTAAATTATGTGCTTTATCTCTAAGTAATTCGCAAGAGTCTTCGTAAAGTTGTCTTGCACTTGAAACCAATTCAGTTACGACTGGTCTCAAATTGGTCTAGTGGAATGTATTATACGATTAACAACAACTTGGTACAAGACTAGCAAAGTAATTGCCAGGTATAAAAGATCTAAACATAATTATTGGACTGCGGATGTTTATGAAATTTTCAGTTTTTGTAGGCAAATTTTAAGAAAGCGGAAACAAATAAAATTTGATTTTCAGTGGTAGTAGCCTTTGTAGATCTGAAATAAATAAAAATCGTACTAAATTCTGGGGAATTTCATATTACAGCATTTCTTGAGAATTTTCAAAAGCCATAAATGCATAAAGATCCGTAGTCTAATAATTATAAAGAGAAAGTTCTGAAAAGCTGTTACTAACTCCCTGTAAAATTTTTCCGTCCGGATGTACTTGCTCAAGCGCCTGATCTGTTCGTGTAGCAACTTGATATAAATCTGCTTCTAAACTTGGATGTGATATAATGAGCAGTTTCACCCATTTAACCAAAGTTGTAACCACTTCGATGAACCCGAGCAAAATGTACATTTCTTCATCATTTAAATGCGACGGCTTTGTATGTGTCGATAAACTGGACTTAGATTGCGAATGCAATTGTACGCTACTCAATGTAGATGTTGATTGAGATATTGCAGTAAGCGTACTACGCTGTTTCTCTTCCCACGTTTTTAAAGATGTCTCAAGAGCCTGAAAAGGTATAATTTAAATGTTTGTTTACTTAGACGTTATGTTTATATTGTATTTATATTAATTATTAATAATTAAAGGCGTGCGAATATGCTCGGGAATCCCGAAATTTTATCGAGAACTCGACATTTTTGGGTTCCCGCAGACCTCTATCATTCATACATTAGCAAATTATTTTGCTTACCCTATTTCTATAAAGCATTTGCATACGATTTTTGTGTATGATGCGTATAATTCCAGGTGGTTGAATCCAGGCTTCACCATCGACTTGTATAGGCACACCTTCATTTCCCAGAATATTAATTTGAACTGTTTGACACTGCGCGATTCTGTGATGTTGCAAATTGATAAGTCTTGATGCAGCCATTTGAACAGAACCGAATACCGCAACAACTTCTAGTATACGGTCATCGAACGAGGGTGCTAAAAATAAATCTCCTTCCTTGGTGCCACCCCAAAAATTTGTGCCACCCATAAAACTACAAAATTTCATTTAATTGAAAGATTTATAAGAGAGAGAACATGCACTCTTCACGCTCATATTAATATTTCCACCGTTTAAATTCGTATATAAATATACCTTGGAATGTTTAGTACAACTATTCCTTGCAGAGAAGGTAATGGTATCCGTTGACCATCGCATTCTAGTTGCACTCTTTGTTCAAGGTTTTTGTATGTTTTCTGTAACCATTGTTTAGATCCTAGTACGCCGTACCACATATAATTTTTTGCTCGTGACCGACATTTCTCTGGATGCTCTTCTCTCTTGTGATGAAAATCAAGACTAATTTTAGCATCTATGCCAATTCCAAAATAATTGTTCATAACACAACGTTCGAAATAGCCCTCCCTAGAAGTAAAATGATTAAAGGCAACATTATAATTTAATGGAGTTCAATCTGTTTACTAAAATAGGGTAAATCAATATAACGAACTATATTACGCTTACATTAAAGTTTCATCTGGATCCATTAACGGTGACACTGCTGCACAAAGTGCATCTGCGTTTGCAAGTAATGCTTGGCTAATGAGACCTGTTCCTCCACTAACGTCTAGAGAGAGAGAAAGAGAGAGAAACATTTACAATATTTAATTTAAAATACTATTAAAGTTTTGTAAAATTTGAAGATTATAAAATACTTACTGGGCCACATAGACAATCGAACTAATGGATTAATGATCGGAAGTTTTTTAGCATCTTCAGTTTTATCGAATGATTTTACTCTTTCATGGCGTAAACTTGCATTAGAACCGCCAAGTCGCGCGGCTGTAGCAGCTAAGGAAACAACTTCTGATGCTTTTAATAAACTGCCGCTACTAATTCGACGAGTTGCTTGAGGAGAAAAGCCAGCGTCTGGTAGTTCAACGCTTACTAATTACAAACACAACTGATTATTAACTTCGTATCAAGTATAATAAAAAAGAATAATCAATAAATAGGTACATTACAGCAAGTTTTATAAATTCGAATGTGTAAATAAATGACTTACATTTTTCCATACTTTCACCGTTATGTCGTCGTAAATACGGACTCATTTTGTATGCTGTATCCAAATCATGCTGACTTTCAATGGACATTGATGGACTTGGAGGATTAATTATAACACTTATTGTAGGTGGAAAATTATTAGGTTTTTCATTTGTTGGAGTGGTGTCCGAAGAAACAGTAAAACAACAAACCGGACTTAATAGATCAGATGTTTTGACATCTTGGGAGTCGTTAGATTTGATACCATTTACAGTATTTTGTTCGAGTGATCCTAATTTAGGCTTGACTTTGTTCTATAGAATTAAAATGTATCACTTCAAATATTTTTTCAATCAGTAAAAATTATATTTAAAAAGAAATTGCATTTAAAGCAGCGGTTTAAAACCTTTATGCTACTTGACCTCCCTGAAAAAAAATTTTTTCCATGCCTCTCTATCTTTTATTTTTTAAATAGATATAGCAATATAGACACGTTTTAAAAACTGTTGAGTTTTATTTATTTGTAGATGTTATGGTATGAAAATTAATTTTTTATTAAATAGCTTGGAAACCGCTGATTTAAAGGATATTAAAGTTTATGGCTGACTTACCTCTCTTTCGATAACTGTGAAAGTTTTTGCTGGTTTCTTAAATGATCTTCTGGCAATATCATTGCCTTCTACAAACTGAGCTAAACTACAATATTTCTGCGGTTTCTCTACATGCTCGGACTCTAAACATTCTCTAACAGAATCATATTTTTCCCCGATCATTGTGCTTATTAAATCTTGTCCGAGAGAACTTAAATCGTCAATTAAACTTTCAGAATTTTGTACTTCGCTGGTAAACATTTCTGAATTATCAGGTGAATCGATATGCCCAATTTCAGAGCTGTCAGATCTTTTGGTGGAATCGAATATGTCACTACCTATGCGAACTGGAATAATTAGAACAAGTTATCTATAAAATATATAAAGCAATGTTCAAAATGAACTCTTATAAACTGGAAATATTAATCTTTGTCATGCAAAATTATCTGATGCCTCTATTAACTTAGGATATTTCGAAAATTCTCTGTATATACTTACCAATTTCACTTTCACTATTTCGCATTATATAGCTTTTCAAATCCGAAGTATCTGAGTTTATGCTATTTGTACTAGCAATACTATTACTACAACTACCTCTAGGTGTGTCCATTTTACTTCTGTTTTCGAACTTTTGTTCGTGCTCTGGGGACACATGTCGTGAATGAATTGAATCTGTATCAGGGGAAATAATAGTATCTTGTATAGTAGCGTCATCCGAACTTGTATCAAAGTTTGTTCTTGTAACACTTGTTTGAACTTCCGATGAAACTTCTACATTGTTTGACTCGTGTTGATAATTAGACACATTAATTTCTGTTTCTTCTTGAGTGTACACAGATATAGACTCATGGAAATTAAATGGGCTGAAAGAAAAAAAATTTCGTGGACTTAACACTAAGCCTTCCACGAGGGGTCAAATGACCCATTTTAGATTTTTTATTTGACAATTATTGAAATTGTAAAAGTGTTTTCATGGGAATTTATTGAATATATTTTTTGACTTCAGTATATATTATAGTAAAAATCGCACAAAATATAAATAAATTTAATCTTATTTTTATAGTACTATACATATTAGTCACTTTTGATGGTCGGTAGATTTAGTGTTAAATATGTATAAAATTCTACTAAGTAGATTGAATATCTTGAAGTGGTTTCATATATACCCAGTCAGCCAAATGCTCAGTTTTGGCCGGGCAGCTGCGTCAGCAGAGGTAGCAGAGGTAACTTTATGCTGGCAGGGTATGCCCAGCAGATTCGTCCAGATTCCGAGCATCCTATGCTTCGAGCAGCTTTGAGCATCGTTTGGATAGGATAATGTCCGTCATCTGCTCTCTCTCTGACTGGGTATATATATATATATATGAAATAAATATACGTACCCTTGTGGTAAATTTTCACTGTTTCTTCTACTGTCGGCGAACCCATCGGGAGCAGGTAATGTTAACAACTCTTCAGGCTGTGAATCTCTTCTAAGATCTGGCATTGGGCTTAAAGATGCCACATTAGGAGTAGGACTAAGATTGAACGCTGAATCTTCTGTACTTTTTATAGATTCTATTAACGGCTCCACAGATAAGATTTCGTCATGTTCAAATTTTAAGCCAGGAATATCCATTTGTTGCTTTTTATCTATAGTACAAAATTATTCGTTATAAATATTTCAAGGAACAAAGAAGTTCGGACAACGAGAAAACATATTTCTTAAATGAAATGATTATTTAGGACTTACTTGATACAGAATTCAAGATTGTAGTATCATCCGGTGAAGCAGTTGCATCTGTTGTTTTGGAAGTGTGTTTAGTGTGTGTATTAATATGATCGTCTACGGTCAATTGTAAATACTCTACAAGATGTCTTATAAATCTTTTTAAGCTATTCGCTCTATAATCACGAGAAAAATGAATAACAATATTTAACATTATTTTTAGTTTTTAATCAGTAGTTTATTTAACTTCGGAAATTGTATGACATACCTTGACATTACAATTTCTCTCTCTACAAAACGTCTCCCTCTTAGAACTTTTTTTAAATTCGTTATGTCTTTTTCTGGTTTTTCTAACGCACCTTTCTCATAGCTTTCAAGTGGTAGACAAGCATCAGCATTTAGATCATTATTATCCGTTTCCTCAGGATATTCACTTAAATAGCCGTCTTCCTTGCATAACGTTTGTAAAAACAGATCAAGCTTCTGCTGAAGTACCCTACACTTGTCTTCCACTTGTTGGTCCTTTAAATTTATATTTTCTACTATGTGCGACGCAAAATCTTTTACTGTGTCACACAAAATTCTGAAAATAAACATTTGTAAGTAATCTACTTACTTGAATATCAATATATAAATTATAGAGATTTATTTTTGATTTCTATCATGTACTCGAATACTTACTGAATACTAGATAAATCTATATTGTCCTGATCCGACTGTAAAATGTTTGTTACATGAGTAATAACATTGTTTTCGTATTGATGGACAATACTGGACTTTAAAGCAGTTTTTTGACATGGCAAAGATATGCTACGTTCAAAAGTCATAATACTCCATCGATCGAGCATTTTCGTGCCTGCTTTCTCATATTTTTCTAACAACTGGGGTAAATGAGTATCATCATCACAAGAAGACCCCCAACCTAATACACGTGCCAGATCATTTCCTGTTCCCAAAGGTAGAACTCCAACTTGGCACTGCTTCTATTGCAAATTTTTAAGCAATAAATAATTATGTTAATGATTTTAAGCAAACCATGCACTCGGTAAAAACTTACAATAACGCAAATATATCATACTGATTTGATAATAATAGTACAAGAAACTAATCATGTTGAGGGACCCAATGTCTCCCGTAACAGTTTCTGTGCCTACGACACTGAGGACCGCTGGACTGCGGTGAGGTGGTGAGGAGTGAAGATATTACCACGTGTAAACCCTGACGGGTTCCTAATATATTCACATTACGTTTATAATAAAATTATTTTTGTTCTAACTTTATATATTTCACTCTGTGTGTTCAATCTCTGCCCTCATAACTCTAACAAATTGTAATAAGTTACATAAACTCTAAACTTATGGAACAGTCTTGTTAAAATTCTCTGTGTTAATCGTGAATTATATTAAAACAAACTAAAATATATTATAGCAATAAAGGTAGACACATAAGCTAAAATAAAAATATCATATCCACTTATATAAGCAGAACATATTCATAAATTTTATATTATTTTATGTGTGAATCCACAGAAGAGTTATCTGTTTCATTAGATCTTTTTTTCATGAGCTAACAGATTAATAATGAAACTCGAATTATTAAAATATTCTATCCTATTTTATTAGTTCGTAAATATGTTGCTGTATTATTTATCACTGTAGTAAACAGGAAGTAGCTAGTACAATGAGTATAGGTTCAGACGATTAAAATACTAAATAAAAAGAACTGTAAAGTAATACTCAAATAATAAATATTTACATTCAAGAATTATTAAAAAGATTCGTGCTTAATTTACACTTACCATCTACAAATAAAGTTAATGAAGCTTCACGCATACAAAGAATCCTAATGCATAAACACCAGTATCATCTGAAATAAAATTATAAAAGAGACACGCCATGCTATTGAAAATATTAAAGCTTTTTGTAAACATTTACTTAACTCTCTTGTGACACTCACAAATTTACATAATATTCAAGGAAATTTGAAAAACCTTTTATTATAAATATTACATATTTTCTTATTTCACTTTTTCATTTTTTATACATATTTTGTTTATACACAAAGAGGAATCCACTTTTATTCAATTTTCAGAGAAATGTTAAAGAAATTAATTTTATTCGAATACTCGATACATACTACAGCAAATATTAAAACATTCTAAACAGTAAGAACAAAATACAAACATGCGAATAATAAAAAAACTGATAGTAACTTAATTTTTAATTCACCTTACTTATGTTCTTCCAGGTATATATAGTCATGTAGTTTTCAAATATGTTTGTAATTGTAATCAATAATCATGCATTTGTAGGTGCGTATGACCATGGTTCAACATTAACTCTATAGAGCATTACAGCTTTTATATAATACAATCATATTTAAGATAAATGTATATAAGTGTATATATATATATAATACTATATATATATATATATATATATAATATTGGATGGTTGCGAAAGTTCATACCCAATTTACCTCCTGATCTTTTTTGGAAATAAACATATAACTTTTACGAAAAAGGAAGTAAAATCAGGTTGTAAAATGTTCGGAGACAATTGTAGAAAATAGTAGTGACTATATAATTGATTAATAAGACTGTTATTTTTAAATATAACCGCTCACATTTTATTTTCAAATAGGGTACAAACTTTTGCAATCATCTAATATATAACGTAATAAAAATTTGAGTGCATGCAATCAGTTAATATGTACAAAACGAAAAAAAATCGTCAAATTCACTGCTTTTACTTACATGCATCCCTAAGCGATCTATCTCAGAAAGAACCCAACCAACGGATCCGTCACCACTGCACACCAGTATTCGAAATGGATCAAAGTGACGAAATAATCTCAACCTGTCCGCAATGAATATTCAAGTTCTCTTTAAAAAATGAACATGTATTGAAAAATTGTGTATAAAGCAGCATAAAAGATCTTACCCTGGTCCTGGTCCTCCTTTTATTAGATCAAATACTTGTGCAGGGTTTAATAATTGTTTAAATCTTCTAAGAAATTTAACACCTTGATTGTCACCAGATTTACTATTTACAAATACTAAAAGTGGACTGCACCCAATAGGTCTAATAGCTTCCCAAGCTTCATCGCTACCTATTAAACATTTATTTACTACAGAAAAGATGGTGATTCTCAATATTTCATTTAATATCCAATTTCTAGAGGCATGAGAGAATTTTATTCGGGATTGGTACGGATTGTTGAGAATCCCGATATATTCGAGAATCCCAACATTTTCGAGTTCTCGCACACCTCTACCAGTTGCATAAAAATTCTCTTCATCTAACTTATTTTGTTGCTAGCCGATTGTATTTAGTTTTGAAAGAGAACACAAGAAAATTACGAATGTATAAATATATTACTAAATTTACCTATACTATGGAGTGCTGTAGGAGGAACTACACTCAATTTAGCTGGTCCTAATGGACATTTAACACTTATGGCAGGTCTGCATGCTGTATGTACTGTAGCTCTACACCATAAACATCTCCAATCTTGAAGTCTAAATAAATGGTAAGAAAACGATTGATAAAAGTTTGAAACTTTAAATGAAATACATTTTGTGATGCAACTTCGTACCTGAGCACAGAGCCACAAGTCTTTTCGCATACAGAACATTTTGAGGATACTGGTAAATTGCCTTCCATCCATTGATGCGGCATAGTAATGTTCTAAGCAGAAAATGAATTCATTTTATTATTTGTTCATTTTATAATTCGCCTCGCACAGAGAATAAAGTTTCTTTTGATTATACATACCCCATCTTGGTCCTCAATAATGTCCTTGCCAATAGATGCCAATGTAGTCCATTTGCAATTATTTATTGCTTTTATACTACATTGTTTATGAACTTTGTATTTACATATTTCACAACTTAATCCATGGGAGGTAACACCTGTAACATACAAATACATTAACATAATTGTTTCAGTCAGTTATTTTAGTATAATAAACCAGCATCTAATTCAAAAATCTCTTTCTTAGTGTTTCAATGTTTGGTATCCCTTCTGGTATTACACTTGTTAAATTATTTAACAAAAGATTCAAAAGCAGAATATATTTATGTACCATAAAGTGTGTCTCTGCAAACATTACAATATGTTGGTCTTGCATGACTTGTTGCATACCACTGATGATTACCAGTAAGCATTTCTGTAATTCCAGAATCGGCCTGAGCACGACTCTCTGTTACTGTTCTCAATGCGTTCAGCCAATCTTCCATTTCTTGTCTACTATCACCACAGAGAACCAGTGATCGAAACGGGGTTATCACCTGTTATAAAAGAAAAAGCGTGCTTTATCTAACAATCACTGTCGATTACTTAACTTTAATATAGCTATCTTCTGCTACAATTAGACTGTGGATCTTTATGCAAAATAAAAATTATATGTATCGATTGCAAGAAATATAAAACTAGATTGAATGTTATTTCTTCCCTTAACAATAAATCTACCGAGCCTTAAAAGTAACTGGTACATGTTCCCTTATAAAAATGACAAGATTGATTTTATTTAGACTTTGTGCAGCTCCTATTGCACAATCATGTAGCATATAATCATTTCTTGTGAAATTACTTTTATTATATCAATAATCGCAAAATAAAAAATCTGGAACCGGTCATTTTGACCGGTGATGGTAGGTTTAGTGGAGAAATTTTGCTATAAATGCATAAAGATCCGCAGTCTAATTATAATGTACAATCACACCGCAACACTAAATTCACACACAACATACATAGAATTATGAAAGGTATCGATAAATTCTTTCGAATGAAAGACAAAAGTAATCAAATGAAACAATAAATGTTTTAGCGTAATAGTATAGTTTAAAGTAGAGAAACATGAAAGCTACTTTTACTATTTAGTAAGTGTCACAAGCATGCAAGTAAATCATGATTTCATTTGATAAAGATTACATCTCGTGGAATATATATTGGTGTAAATGCAAGATGTGTGTCAGAGGCAGTCAGAGGCGAACTGTCGTGTAATCCTTGCGAAAAATAACCTTCTGCTTAGACACACGATACAAAACGAAACATTACCTTGAATCGAGAACGGGTTCTCTGTTGCTTTGGTGACATTTGAATTGCAATTTTAGACACATTTGAATTCGTTTAATTTGCGCGTGTCGTGAATAATGAAAAATGTTACATTGTTAGAGTGGATATCAATTTTTGTGTACGCGACAAGTATCATAATACAATACACCGAGAGTCGGAATAACCAAAGATATATATAGTTGTGTGAGCGATACTCTTTTCTTCTTCTTTAAGCCATTGCTATGTCCTATTTTCCATGGCGCATGTCATGTCACCTCGTTTATAAATAAGTGTCCAAATGAAAACGACATGCATTGTTGTATATAGAATGCTATTCTGTGCACGGCTTCTATTGTCAATGTGTTATTATTCTGTCTGTAAAAGCTGTGTGAAATTCTGCAACGTGTAATCGCAGACACATCGGGAGAACGAAATACAGTTTCTCGGGGATTTCCATTCAAAAGACGATTGAATAGAATCAAAGCATGTGTGTATTTTAGTTTCAGATATTGATTATCAACGTATTTAATGTAAATACGATGCGATATATGTATTTATTAATTAGTAAATGCAATCATAAATAGCATTATCGATTTCCGTAGAAACAAAGAAGACACTTTCGCTAAATCCTCGATGCTTTTATAAGATAAAATTATATAAACTATATTGGAAAAAAAGTATAGAAATTATACTTTCTTGAAAAAATGTTCACAACAAAAGAACCGAACCAGCGATTTACAATTAACGAAACATAATGGAAATAAATATATATTGTAGTATATATATAAGTAGTATTGCTGGCATCATGCATTATACATATTTTTCGCCCTTGTATGTATGGGCGTATTTGTATAAATATAGTATGAATAAAGGATGTATTTATTAATAAGTCAAAAGTACATAAATACATATAAAACAAACGACTATGTGTTTGATTCTATTTGTAAAGCAGTATATTGAAATGACACGAGGTATGACGGCTTTTGGCATTTAGTAAATTAAGCGATCACTTTCGTGGTACATGTAATTAAATTTTCAACCCCTTATTTCCGGCGCGCCCTGTTTAAATGTCAAGCACTCGTGCGTACGATACAACACACGAACGACATGCATATGTATACACACACACATACGCACGCACACGTCAGTCACATCGTTTTACAAATTGCAACATAAATGAAAGAAGGGCATCAATGGAATAATAATCTTAAGAGAATATTCTACGTTGATTCATCCAATAAGCATAAACTGAAGTGTGCATCAGAAATCAAACGATATAATGTTAACTATCTTTGTCAGAAAAATGACAAATTTTTGTCACAGGATGCTTAAAAATGTTGTGCAATAATATTTTCGACACTCAGAATCAACACTTCTTAATTACTCGAATATACCTTCCTCTACACCTTAGAATTGAACTGTCATATCAAAATCTTAAGAGGAAAATATGTGGCTATGACTTATAAATAAGAATTAAAAGAACATCTTATACGAAATAGATTGCGCGTCGCGACGACTGGCGTCAACTGAGCGCTCCTCTTAATTCTGTTACGTCCCGACAACGGACAACGGCGCAAGTGTCGTTTCTCTTGGATCCATTTGGATCGCGTTATGGTGGGTTTACATGAATCTATAACTTATGCACTATAATATGTATCGCACTTTTTTAAAAAACTGATAGCATTAAAGAAAATTATGACAATAATGATGTGATGAATTTTAAATTGTAAAAAATACGCCAATCAATATGTGAATACAGTTAATACATTGATTCTTTGTCCAAGTTCTATTGTACAAAAATGATGAATATCCAGTTCTTTGGATAAAGTGTTTGTTTTATTGAAATTAATTATTTTTATTTATTGCACAATTAGTGTAAAAACAATATTAATTTCTTGTGTATTATAACGCTAGTAATTTACTCGGATTTGCTGCTCACAAGTATGATAGAAAAGTATTATATATTTTTATTACAGTATTCACAAAAAGTTGTACGATAATAGTGTTAATCGGCAAATTAGTGGTTTAAATGTAGAATTAAATTAATATAAACACACAGATATGATCAATAAAAAAGTGGTATATCATAAAGCCCGATCGAGTAAATCAGTCGTTGCGTATTGGTATTGGTGTAATATTGCAGACGGTGAGTGACCTGGCTGTGTTGGAGCAGCGATTATTGGATACAACATAAAAGATTAGAAATTAGTCAGAATCGTGTATATGGTTAAATTTGTCGGTAGATAGTTAGTAATTACTGCATTGTAATATAATTAATATAAGGCGTAAGAATGATTTTGTTAGAGATACATAACAGGATACTAGAAGAGACATTAACTAACAAAATAAAAAACACTTTATCGGGGTAAGTGAAGGATTTGTCATTTTTCAAGCGAATATTTCTGTTTCCGAGGTAGAGAGAAAGATTACGAGTAAGGGCGGTGTCCGTTTTAAATATTAATATTTAATTTGAACACAATATGAAGAACCATTTTCGTTTATACATTCGCACACACATTATAAATTTCTTTTCTTATAATTCTAGACGACTTCATAAAGTAAATGTTACCTATTTATATTATGCCCAACACTTTTTCCATGTAAATTCTGCAATTATAACGTATTTACTAGAAATTTTGAATGTAGCTATACGAATATTGGAAGTTACAAGAATCTGCTCCGTAAATAATGTATTCTATTAATTTCTGATGTACCTTTCTTATCACCAATGTTCATAGTTTAACACAATAACATAATGTATCTTTTGTAGTCATAAACCAGAATCTACAGATGTTGTTATAGCAGATTTTGATGGCGTATTATTTCACATTTCTAACTTAAGTGGTGACAAGTCAAAAATTAGAGTAAGTGTGCAAGATTTTTTTAAACTACTATTTTATATTCAATACAACATTCCTAATAACATTGTTTATATTTTATTTATTCATTAAACAATATATTAACAGTATTCCGTTTATATTTTAATAGTTTTTTACATATTCGATGATCTTATCATAGGTATACCGATTAATTGTTCATGTTCTTTGTAATCGCACAGTAGGATGTATCTTATAATATATTTCTTTCATTGTAGACAAGTATTTTACTTAAATTTTATAAACAATTACAAGAGCATGGGGCCGACGAGTTACTTATACGTGAATATGGATCTTATCTTATAGCTCCCGAGAATGGTAAAGAATTCCTCAGAAATTTCATGAACGTGTAATTATGTGTACATAAATTATTCAGTTGTAATATTTAATGAAATGATTAATACTTGCAGGCTACAATGTTTCTGTATTAATAGATTTGGAAAATTTGCCAGAAGATTGGGAATTATTAGTTAAAAAAATTGCGCTTCTAAAGAGACATTGTTTTGCCAGTGTTTTTGAAAAGTATTTTGAGTTTCAAGAAGAGTACTACAATTCTCCTGGTACAGAATTACAAAAAAGGGCAGTTATCCAATACAGAGATGAAGAAACAATGTAAGTGTGGGTCCATTTTTTCTGGTAACATGCAAGTCAAATGTTTATCATCGTAATTCTGATTAAGGTATGTCGAAGCCAAAAGCGATAGAGTAACAGTTGTATTCAGTACAATATTCAAAGACGAAGATGATATGGTTATTGGAAAATTGTTTTTACAAGAATTAAAAGAAGGTAGACGCGCAAGTCATACAGCTCCACAAGTTTTATTTAATCATCGTGAGCCTCCTCTAGAATTACAAGATTCCGGAGCTGCTGTAGGAGATTGTATTGGATATATTACATTTGGTAAATATCATTTTACAGTTTTGAACTTTACAAATAAACGAAAGTGTAAAGAAAAGAATACATAAACATTTTTCCAACTAAGTAAGATAAAATATACATTTACAAATTTGTTTTTTATTTTCATAGTATTATTTCCACGGCATACAAATAGAGAAGCTCGTGATAATACCATTGATTTAATACACATGTTCAGAAATTATTTGCACTATCATATTAAGTGTAGTAAAGTTTACATTCACTCAAGAATGCGTACCAAAACGACAGACTTTTTGAAAGTATTAAATCGGGCAAGATCACAGTCTAAGAGTATCGAAAAGAAAACAATTACGTAAGTTGCTTCAATACTATTTTTTTTACTTAACGCATTTCGTCAATATAATACAAACGGTAACGTTATATTTCGCAGGGGTCGAACATTTATTAGGAAGGAATGAATATAAACATAATATTACATTCCTAATATTGTTTTGATAAAGGGTAAATGACAAAGTCTTCGTTTATCCCATAGATTTGCTAGAAATTCTTTAATCTTCTGGCAAGAAATATTCTTTGTAACGGAGGATTCTAACTCATAAGATTAATGAGTCGAGAGCTTTCAATCTTCAAGTTTTACCACACATTGTCTTCGAACAGTACAATGTTCTTTAGAAAAGTCTACATTACTGTAGATATATCTAAAATGTTATATGTGCAGCAAGACAATGCATGATTAAAAAGTTATTTTATATTAACGTTCTTAAAGTAATGCCACAAGAATGCATAGAATCTACAAAGAGATCAGGGAGTTCGTTATCTGTGAACGACATTAAGAAAATTTGTTTCATTATTTCTATGTATACAAAAATTATGTTAACGACTTTAATACCGATCATTATTATCAAAGTATGTACGACTCCACATTCTACTTCTTTCTAATACACACAATTATATTAATTAATTACATTCAAAGCATCTTTCTTTATCGAATACCACGAACAATGAAAAATGTTTAAAATATGTAAAAAGATGCATGGGTTATTACGAAATAATACATTAATGTATGATTTGTATGTTTAACACAGCATTGTGTTTTTTTTTATAAATTATTTTTATTGTCTATACTCTCTTATTAATAATTATTATAAGATAATAAAAGTATTAATTCTATATAATAGGTACCATAATTGTGAAACCTTTGTTACAATATTTCTAGGGAAAAGTTTATTTAGTAGGATTTAGCGTTATTGATTCGTAATTAGCGAGTGGTCATGAGGGTTGGAAAATCAGATTGAGGTACAAACTTGGGAGTGCCACAGACATGAGTATTCATTAATAACCACACCCTTTTATTTAGCACAGACACAAAAGGTATTGAGACAGGTTGTGTGCCTTTTAGGGTTTCAGTTACAAGTGTTCTCTCAGCTAGAATGTGTCATAACATTATTAGATCTTTGATATAATCAGTTTCTTTAATTATTAATGAAAGAAATTAAAATTGTCGATTTTAGTATACGTTTCATTGCATTCTTAATAATATGTAAGTATTGTAGAATGCATAAAACATTAACTTCATTTTAACATATTTATATTTATTTTCTATTGTGGTTTTAATATGTGATGTACAAAATTTTAAGTGACACGTGTTATCAGTTACACCGTTATTTCAGATATAAAAACTTATGCTATGTTGTATAGCTTTGAGTTGTTTATATTACATAGAAAATAGAACAAAATGACTTGCAATTAATATTAGTGATATTATAAAAATGCAGAATTGCGTGTATAAAGTTATGTGTGGAAAGAATATTTTCTAGAAACTTAATGAAATAACAAAGAATTTTCAGCTATCAAATTATGAAGGACCCAGATGAGCCGACCATCGCATCATTTTTGTCTTCGTCATCTTTTTCACCGTGTTCACCTAATGAAATAGCTATACGTCCAGGAGATTGTGTTGAAGGTGTTGAAAAATGGTTGGAAGATGAAGCACTACCGGGATTTCGTGTTTGGCAACTTGCCGGCATAATCCTTTCTATTTTGCTTAGCGTGCTGATTGTACTTTGTTGTTGTATTCGATTCAGAATACCGCGGACCAAGCAAGAGATAGAAGCTGATTACATTCGAAAAAAAATCACGAAAAGTTTTAGACAAGAATTATCTAAAATTAGTAATGTAGAGATGGATGATATGGATTTGAAAAAAGGTAAAATTGATTGATTGGAAATGAAACAGTAAAATGTTTTTATTTATCTCAATCTAATACATACATACGTTCTTCTCTTATTAGCGTTAAATAAAATTCAAAATAAATTTGATATGGAAAGTGACGACGAGGTACAAAAAGAACATCAAGAAATGACTCACAAAACCACACAACATGGATTACGATCAAGATTCAATGCAATGTTCAGTATAATGCATTTTACTAAACAAGAATATACCGAAGCTGATAATATAATTTAATGAATTGTACAGACTGTTATATTCTTATAAAGATGGCAGTAAAAATTATATTCGTTATAATTGATAACTAAGTTTCTCAAAATAATCATGTTAGATACCCTGTTTAAAATGTTTGATAATTATGTTCAGCATATAAGAAACATAATATATACATATATTTAACAGAATAAGTAAACTCTATACACGGTATTAATTGACTAAATATAATCTTTATTTGATGAGTATAATACAGAAATCAAGTTACTTTACATGCAACAATAATCTACTCCAAAGGATAATATATTTTGGAAAGCACTTAATGGGACTATGATGTACATTACCTACCGCATTATGCTTTATTTATTTATACTATTATCTGATTAGGTGATTAGTACTGTTAAAGGTGCAGATTTGCCACTATTATTAAATAAAATAATAGTTTACAAACTATATGTAATTAAAATGAAACTTTTCAGACAAGACGAAATCACAGTAAAAATTTTATGTTGCTGTTAATGATTAATAGAGCACTGATATATTTGTCTCTAAATGATGTTGGATTCTTAACACTATTGTTACAATTATAATGCATATCAGAAATAAAAGTTGCAGATAAGCAAGTACGTTTCTTATTGTCTCTCTGACTCTCTCTCTCGCTCTCACTTTCTCTCTCTCTTCTTTCCCTTCTTATAAAAAAGGAAATATTCTTGTGGGCCACACAATCTGACATATAAATATAATGTTTATTAATATGAATATCTTACGAAATATGAAATCTTATTATTGTATTCATGAAATAATAAATTTTTGGAAATATTGTGAAATGAAACACAATGAAATACAAATATTTATAAAAAACATTTATTACTCGATAAATATAAAAAATGAGCACTTGTAATCGCAAAACTGAATCAAATATATAAGTTCGTAACGAGATTTTGTTACATAGAGAGCATCGAAGCATAAATAAACGAGAATGTGAAAAGACGTAACAATAAAAAAAGTTAAGGCTTCTAAAAAAACATTTTGAAAACTCAAGGAAACATAAGTGTAACAAAAATTCAAGCTCTTGCAATATAGATTCTTTGTAACTATAAATTATATTAAACAATATTATTTCTCACAGAGAAATAAAAGTTGTAGAGGAAATATGACAAGTCATATACACAACGCTCGCACGTATACTTTACACGCACGCATATAGGAATGATTCAATTAATCATAGTACTTTAACTATACCTTATCAATGCTTCATCCATTTCATAAAATGAATTGAAAATTAATTTAATAGGAAACTCGACGTAAGGTTTATAAAGAATTAATCTAAATTCTTAACATTGTACAACACCAACTGGTGTATTCTTCTCCATATTTTTAATAATATCACATAGAGTAGTTATTCACACGGAATATTTCAAATCGTGTTTTTGATGTACGTTTTAAAAATTCTAGTGTAATCAGAAGCTCGTGTGGATCAGTAAGATTTCTTCTTTTAAGTACATTCAATTAGAAAAATAAAACGAGAAGTCCCAATAAAAAGAAAAATATTTTTATAATAACTTTTAATCTTTCCGTATGTATAGTCACAAATATTTGAAAATATTATTGTGTAAATTAAGTACTGGCGTTTATTTGTTATCCGCGTTATTTGCTTTTTAAGTGTAAATTATATATAATTGACCGGAAAATGTTTTGTACGTTTTCGTTTGTATAACAAGAAATATATAGTATAAATAAAAACGCAAATACTTAGTTTACAACCTGGTCTATACACTTTTCTTCTAGGGAAAAGATAATAATAGAAGAATAAATTTAATAAAATTACACTATGACCGATGTGCCTCATTAGATCCATACCATGATTTTATTTTTGATTTTTCATTTTAGTAAATTTCTACGAATATTCCTACAAGTAGACAAAATGGTAAGAGACCCTTCCTGCACGGAGCAAAAGGTATGTTTCAATCTACTCATAAATTAGGAAAGTTTTAGGAAAACACTTTACAGACTAGAGGATCTCACAGACATATAATGTACAATATAGACATCATTTCCAATGGAACTTACAAATCGTTTCACATTACACAAAACGTATGCACAGAATGAAGGAATTCTACTTATACTTTGTTCAAGATCTAAACTGCATGCGTTCTTCCCGTACAACCCTACTTGTAGTATTAAAAGGGTATAGACTGATTGATAGACACGTGTAACGATGATCAGGATACCTCTAACTGATGAAGATTGGGAACTCACTACGAGGTAAGAGGTTTCTTCATAGAGCTTTGACCAAATAGCAAATTATCGCAATAATCGCGCTAAAATGGCCGATTAAGCGTACCTTCACGAGATTTTGTTTCTCCACCAAGAGAATTTCATTTTCGGGCTTAAATACTGAAAACTGATTACTGTTTGAGGGATCAACGATAAAATTGGTAAAAAACTTCCGCAGCTGCGACTTTTTGGCTCCTCGTCTAGTGGTTCTGTTACAGTTTCACTTATAATGTTACGGTGAGGCGTAGAATATGGATACGGTGTCGACAGTGGATTACACGTAATATGTACCTCTCCCATATTCCATTTATTCCGGTTGTCATTCGACTCGTTTCCTTGCGTGGTCGTAGAAAGATATGAGAAAGGTACCTCTTTATCTGTGAAAGTGATGGAACAATTAGAAATGTTAATTATTCGATTATCTGATGCCACGTCCTTACTTCTACAATGATTTGGTGTAGGATTATCTAACGTGGAGTTCGATAAATTCATCGACTTCAAAGACGCTTTCCTATAAACTTTCGACCGTGTGAGTGGTTTAATTGTTAGCTGCGGCGATGATACTGATCGTATAGAGCGGGGATTACTATCTTTATAAATATCCATATTGTTTTGTGTAAATTGACAATCGTTACCGTCTATATTTAAGCACTTATTCTTTACAGATATATCGGGATTTATGCGGTAAGGAGTGGGTGCAAGTGGACTTACAGGTTTTGCGACGTTCGACACAGTTGTTTCTCGGGTAATCATAGAATTTTCTATAGTGCACTCATTCGATTTTGTTTCATTATGTTTTATGCACTGATTAGATACAACACCATATTTTTTGTAAGTGATATCAGATTGTAATATACGTTTTATAGATTCATTTCGTTTCTTTGTCACGTTTACGAATTCGGAAAGAGAAGAAAAGTTTTGAGAAAGGACAGGGGTAGTGGTGGTGGTGGTGGTGGTGGTGGTGTTAGCACGCGCTTCATTTGTTCCTAATTGATTAGGAACAAATGAAGCGTCCATGAACCCTCAGCTTGGGAATCTTGAATAAAATGCGCAGGTCAAATCGTAATTCTTGAAACGGCAATACTGAACATCCGTACGCAACCAATCGCTCGAACATTTCAGATAGTCGGTTTGCTCCATGTCACGTGGACAGCTTGCTGCTACGGACTCTTCGTTAGCGAAGATGGTGACAACGAATTTTGTCGGTTTAAACGTATTCAGCACACGTCGTATTATCTCCTCGTATGATGTTTCTGGAATGTTACTCTCAAATGATACGTACGAGAATTCCGATTCTGGAGTGATGTGGATAGTCATATAATTTCCCTGTAAAAAGTACAAGATTAGTTTCCCGCTAATAACCATGGAAATTACGAAATAATTAGCATAGTAATCTATTTAATGGAATCAGAAATGAAACGTGAAGATTTATCATCATTCAGATTTATTATCATGATGATTAGTAGATCGCGGATCTTTATGCAAAATAAAGATTACCTGCATCAATTGCAAAATTGCATAAAAATTTTCATCTTCAATTTTTATAGTTTTCCAACAATTTTGAATTTCATCTACTCAATATTTCTATAAATGCATAAAGATCTGCAGTTTAGTGATTAGTCTTTCAAGCCCTATTGTATCTCGTACATCCTAAGTTGCTATACTCAATACATGAACACAAAAATTAATTACTATGTACGAATGATAATACAGTCAACGTATTAAGCATTCTAGCTGTTCTTCATGTATATATACTTACACTTTTGTTCACTCCGTTCATTGAATATCCACATGGTTCAAACAAGAAGTCATCAATAATCATATTCGGAATAAGTTTGTCGATTCCTGATTTTTGAGTCGCTTCATCTGCCGAGGTGCAAACGTCCCTAGTAAAGATAGCCATAACTTCTGGATCCAAATGTGTCATTAGAATCTCCAGAGTTTGGTCTGGTTCTGCAGGTTCGTCGTTAACTTTTTCTCTATTCAGAGTGTATAAATACCAACAATCTGAATCGACAGAGCCCAAGCAATAAGCTTCTCCATCTAAAAATACAAATTTATGTTAAACATTTGGTAATTTGTCACGTAAATCATTACAGTAAATCATCATCATTATATTAAAAAGAAAAATACAAATTTTCAGATTTAAAGAGCTGTTTTGCTTTATTAGTAGACTGCGGATCTTTATGCATTTATGGCTTATGAAAATTTTCAAAAAATTCTAGAATATAAAATTCGATAGAATGTAGCAAAAATAGGATTTTATTCTATGCCACTTTCTTCAAATTTGTATAGAAAAATTGAAAATTGCATAAACACATTCGCAGTCTATTTATTAGTTATAATTATGCTGTTTCTCGTTACGTGAAATTATTTGTTGGACACCCTGGACAAAACAGTATAGGCTTGTAGTGCATTAGGTGTACATAAATATGTTTAAATAATGATTAACAACAACGAAACAGTGTGGCAATTCTAATGCGCTGTACAGGGAGGACGATCGTCGCGCCAACGTTGAATACCACTGTCGGTACCCGCACGTTTTACCTAACACTTCCGTTTGTATCATAAAAACAAAACATAATATCGAACTTCCATTAACGCTTTCGGCGGAACAAAAATTCGCTCCACCGTTGTGACATAGATTTTCTCCAGTACTTTCAATTTTAAAAAATTCATGCGTTTGGAGTGTCATTTTAATCGTTGCTTGAAACATTTCTCTATATTCAGAATATGCAATAAAATTACAATATCATTCTATTTAGAAGGATCCAAAGAATCACTCTGTACGATATAAAACTGCATAACCACCATTGTTAAGGTGAATAACATCTCTAAATTTGATAATTTGCATCTTTTATATTGCTCCGAGAACCATGTTATCAATTGAAAAACAGCAAATATATGATTACCAGGAAAGAACGTATCAAGCACTGCAACTTCTTTCTCAAATGCTTGATGTGGGGATATCTGTAACTCTGGCTTCTTGTAATTCTTCCTCGAGTAGAACACATTCTAGAACAAACAGAAGCTACATGAAGTTTAAGTTCATCTTTCCCTCTGTTTTACACATTCTTTCTCTGATGGAATAAATATTTCATCAAGTGTCCAATTGGCAAATGTGATTGGTGACATGCATTAATACACAGGGCAGGCTAAGGAACAATTATTAGTGATCTTGGACAAATGTATTCCATGTACAGTATCATAGGTAAGAGAGATCAATAAACCAAGAGGTAGAGATGTATCCTGTATACTAGAGGTTTCCTATATATAGACACATCACTTATCCATGCACTAGGTCAAGTTATATAGCTAAGTACTTTTAACTTCAAATGGCCCGTAGTTAATGAAAATTTCTATGGGTGAAAGTTGTAAAAATGTTAAAGCCCAGTATATGTATGTGCCTCATAGGATGTAGAATGTAATAATTGTTTTCGTTATTAACTAATCATTGTCAGCGTCCTTTTTTTGGAAACGTAACATTATAGTTTGTACAAAATCAAAAACTTTCGCATTTAAAATAATCGAATAAACGCGCGATATATAATCAGTAAGATTTATATAATGACATCGAAATAAGGGGTTTCATTGGTATTTGAAATATTTCTAGAATTCATGCGCACGTGCACTAATTGCAAATAGAAAAAATACGAACTTCTACTTCCTCGAAGCCAGTGTATTCCTTTACAAGCTCCAAAAGCGGCTCCAAACATTGAAGAGGTGTAGTTGTACCACATGTTTTCAGAATAAGTCTACGCTTTGATAGGAACATGCTGCTCTCACTGGAAAAATAAAAAAACATTGTTATGTAATTTTTTAGTACGATTATTGTATATTGCTTAATCGGTGCTGATTAGTAAGAGTACTTCAACGTTTGTTTGGACTACTGTGGAGAATGGTTGTACGTTTCACCTTATTGCTTACTATTAAATTCTGATAATTTTTGTCACATTTATTTAATTCTACATACCCGTGTTCATTTTTACGCATAAAATATTTGAACGAATTTCAACGCAAAAATTTCATTGTAGGCAATTTACATTTACGAAGCCTATTAATATATTCGACTGCAAACCAAGATGGTAGCTACATGTTGTGTTGAAAAAATTTTTTTTTTAATTTTTTAATTTCTTCTAAATTTTTTATTGAATTAAACTACACTCTGAAATCTTAACTTTACATTCGTTCTGTCTGGATTATGATATTATGAATTTATGTAGCATTATAGTAAAATAACAGGGAATATTGGATAACAGGATATACAGGGTGGTCCACGCAACTTGCACACCTATGTATATCACTTCCAAAGAATTTCGGAGATTTGAAGGTCGACTTTGTTTTTTTAAATGGAATACTATATTT